>CM021107.1:314196159-314678849 GCA_007115665.2 Sequoiadendron giganteum | reverse complement strand
TATTAATTGCACAAGTTCCTAAATATACATTGTGAGATTACCCTCTCGAGTTTCACAGAGCCTAAAGTGTAGGAGGAAAGCTTTAAAACTTTCACTCATTCGTTGGCCAATCCCTTTAGATTACTAATTATTGGAAATTGCAAAATCCATAGGTAATTTTGAAGATCAGCTTGGTTCTTAAAAAATAACCAACACTAACCTCTCATTTAAGTCCAACATTGGTCTTTTTCACAATCTTAGGCTTGTCTTAGATGATCTCATGCAAAATAAAAATCCTCAAGTGAAGGTCTACGTATCATCACTTGAAACTTAGGCATCATAGTCCAAAAGATATCAAACAACACCTTGTGGCACTCTACCAAAATTGGAATAGGTTGGTAAGGAACTTTGATAGATGTGCTACAAAGAATAATCCAAATTGTATGCCTTTTTTGAAAGTCAAAATGTTGGTCTTTTTCATGATCTTGAACTTCTCTAAATCATTGGGTCTTTAGGATTTGAAAAATTTATAGTTATAGCATGTTTCTCGCTACCATTGTATTATAAGGAAAATTTTCGCTCTAGGTCAACATTGGGTCAAACATTTCATCCACGCCTTCATCAAATTTCATCCTTCACTTCATCAAAATTTACAAAATTTTTGAATACCCCAACACTTTTGCACTTAAACATCTATCAAACCAACCCCTAGCTTAGCTACTTTGTATGTGAAATGAATCCTTTTCCATGCACTTAGTTAAGTTAGTTATCATCTTTGAACTATTTTATCTTGAAGTTCACAAGTCTACCCTAAATATTTCCAAGTTCATCAACTTCCTTTATCCAAACATAAAAACATCAAACTTAAGTCAAAGGTGTTGTGCCAAAAAGTTTACAAAGATCACTTCCCATATCATCCACCTTTTCATCTCCCATTATCATCATTACTCCAAATGGACTTAGAGAATACCTTTTACCTAGATTTAAGTCAACTAGAGAGTTTAAACATTACAAATATCATCGCAAATCTCCCATAGGTGACCCAAAATTTATGGTAAAGAAAAAATCACAACACAAGAGAATCATGGAGAAAACCAAATTCAAATTCACCTCAAGTGATCCAAATCCTCAGGAATTTGATCTAAGAAGTCATGTTACCCCATCACAACAACCCTCATCTCCATTAGGATCATGTGAGATTGAAGACATTATGAATAACTCATTTAAACTTACTAGGGAGGAAATCATGGAACATCAAGCCTTAGAAAACATAGCTCTAATTTCCCCATCATTTGTTGTGCAACCTTTGACACAAGGCTTAACAACTCCATCGCTAGGGATAAATCAAAAATCAACTCCTAGTCTTGTAACTTTTATTTCCAAGGACTTTGGTCTAACTCTTCCATTCCAAATTAACATTCTTGTGGGTACTCTCAACACCAATCCATCTCAAAAAACCACTTGGAAACCAATTTTTGGTGCTTCTACTATTCTCAAACACCCCTTACATCAACATAGACCACTTACACTTCATGAATCCACCACAACCTCAACATATTGATGGTACCCATCTTCATCCATTCCCACAAATACCAAAAATTTTCCCAACATCACACAAGTGTGGACCAAGTGTCTCAAATAGATCCATAGGGGAATGCCAACACCCTAACAAAAATAGGTACATCTCTATCCAATCTTCCAACTGGTTCATCTACACCATTGGTTTCACAAAACACATCCATCCTATCCATCATCAATTTGAATCAAAAAAATCCCTTGGTCACTAACCCCATCAACCAAGGTAATACCTTGTCCACATCCCTAACACAAGGAAATCCTCAAGACATTGGACAAGGGAACCTTTTCAATAAATAGACTCAAGGTGCTAGTGTGTCATTACCATCACAAAATCTAATGGCACCGTCCTCATCTTTCCCCATGGTCCCCTTCACCATGCAAAATAAATTAGGACCTTAAACTTACATTCTACTATCTCAATCCACCATCTTACAAGGAATGTTAAACCAAGGGAACCCTCAACTTCTCATCATCAATCTGAAATGCAATCAAAATATCAACACCCACAATCCATCATAGATGTCCCAAAAACCATTTGATCCTACATTGCAAGTGCATTTCATAGTATTATAGAAAGCATAGTAGGCTTATCAACAAGTTGTACAAAAAAACACCAAGTAGCCCTAGTAGCACAACAATAGAAATAACAACAACAAGCAACCGTAGAACCACAACAACAACACCAAAAATGGCAATCAATCCTATGAATACAACATAAGTAATAACAAGCAGCCCAAGCAACACAACAACAACAAAAAATAGCCCTAGCAACACAACAACAACATCAATAACAAAAATAAATCTTAGTAGCATAGAAAATATCCTTAGAACAACAACAACATCAAACCCATGAATCAGCCTTAGCAATACAACAACAATAGCAAGCCATGGTGGCACAACAACAAAAATAAGCCCAACTAGCAACCCTTGTGGCTCAACACCAATAACAAGCCTTACTATCTTAGTAGTATGCCCAACAACAACAACAACAAAGTTTATACTATAACCCTGAACATAACATTGTCAACCCGAACACATCACGAACATATACATCAAAACCTCAATCACCTTCATGAAATCCCACACCACCATATACAACATACAACACCTTATCATATCAGAATCCCATGTACAACCCATCTGCTATCCCATAATACACAACATATGTTCCTCCACCAAACCTGCAAGATGATCTAGCATAGCACCTCAAGGCATTGTCAAAAGAAATGCAGGATCTTCGAATGGGCAAGACAAAGAATCCCCATACATAAAACTTATGTCCATTTGATCGAAACATCGTAATGGTTCCGTTCCCTCCCAACTTTGAAATCCCCAAATTCAATAAATACAAAGGGAGAGGAAGTCTTGTAGACCATATCAAAGAGTTCAACGTTATTTTATGGAGGTTTCCTAAAACGATTCTTATTTAATGCACCTCTTCCCCTAACTTTTAATAGGTCCTACCATGGATTTGTTTTCTCAACTTCCTCTCGATATCAAAACTTTTTAAGAAATCATCGATAAATTCATAGATCACTTCTCCTTTAATTTGGATATGGATGTAAGCCTAGAAGAGTTGTATAGTCTCAAACAAGGAAAGAAGAATATTTAACCAATTTCTTGCAATGGTGGTGACAAAGAGCTAGTAAGAGCAAGTGGCCCCTTCCTGATGAACAAGTAGGGATCACCATAGAAAATCTAGATCTGGATCTATCCTTCAACTTGAAAATGTGGTGCATTACATCTTATGATGAGCTTGTACCTAGATCCTTTAACATCGAGAGAGCTCTAATCACACAGGGAAATACTCAAGCTTACAAAGACAATTGCCTTCAACTAGTTCAAATGAAAATCCTTGTGTTTGGGCTAAGAACAAGAATTTGACAAATGATGACATAGTAGATATTAAGGTGGTTCTAAGTGCTTCTAGGCCTAACAAGAATCAAATAGGTATTTTTTATCATCAACGCTTGTGCTTCTCTAACAGTCTTATTGGAAATTCAATGAGTCAAGAACAATATGCACCTCACTAAATACCTTCAAGATTTTTATAGAAATTTGGCTCTTCTCTGAGTTTGGGAAATAAGTAGAAAGAAATGCAAACAAAAAAAATTTAAAATTGGTGATGTGCCAACGCTTTTACAACATTTCAAAAACCATAAATTTCCTTCTATGAATGATATTATAGACATAGAATACCATATCCCTTCATTGTTGTGAAGAGAACAAACAACAGAGGCTAGATACAAGCACATATCCAGTCATTCAATTCACGCATAGGAAGTGCATATTAAGATCTAACCAAGCATAAAAGTTTCAAGAATCAATAGGAAAAAACATTCAAAAGCTACATAAACCCTTCCTCTTAATATAGAATATCATGAAAAAATGATAAACTACTAAGAAAATAGAGAATTCCAATAATCTAGTTTGTACATATTATAACTTAATCATACACACAAACAACATGGAAATCTGATAATAAAACTATTTAGATTAAGCAAGACACAGTGTTCTATTCTGGACGAAGATACAAAGATGGAAATATTGACAAAGGCCATATCATGCATAGTTTCAAATATTTCTCCTGAATAACTCATACTTCGAGTATTAAATGAACTTTAAAATAGAGATCGGATTCCAATCTGAAAATAGTTTGATTATATAAAAGACATAACATGCCAGAGAAAAGCAGTGTTCTGTAAATTTAAAAGAAAATATTTCTACCAACTATGAAAGCTAAGGAAACTCTTTCCAAAAGGAAAACTTCAGGAACCCTTTCTTCATGTTGTTGCTTCATATTTATAGCCACAAAGGAGAGAGAAATGTCGACTTCATCCAAAAGTAATGACTACCAGATGTTGACATCTGATAGCTCATAACCTAGTCCAGATCTTTTAGTTTGGTTGTTGTGATCCTTCTTACAAAATTTCAACTACCGCATTTATGTGATCTAGATATTTTAATAAGATTGCCCCTCATAATCAATCGGATCCTAGATGAACAATCTAGAAAAGGTCTCATCAAACGGTCAAGTGGCTTTGGAGCTAGCGACTCACATCTGTAGACACTTAAAAATGACTTAGGTCTGCGACCACTATTTTACCACCTTTTGTTATAACATGATTATAAATTTTTAATTATGTTTCTAACCCACATTCAACTATTAATTAAATAATTTATAATTATTTAATTAATTCATGTTCCTTTATTCTTCCTGATTATTAAATAAATAAAACTTATTTATTTAATGTGTCACTAATTATCAAAGTATTCTTACAATTAATAAAGTCTCATTTATTTAATTAATCCTTATCATTAATGTCCTCTTGATTATTAAATAAATAAAACTTATTTATTTAATGTGTCACTAATTATCAAAGTCTTCTTACAATTAAATAAAATCTCATTTATTTAATTAATCCTTATCATTAATGTCCTCTTGATTATTAAATAAATATGTTTTAATATATTTATTTAATATGTCACTAATTCCTAAATCCTCTCGTAATTAAATAGATTCATTAATTTATTTAATTAATTAACTATCTCTTCTAAATTAAATAATTATTATTAATTATTTAATTGCCTTATGTGACACTTCTTTATTTTTAAATAAAACAAATTTATTTAAAAATGTTTCACATAGTTAACTGATTCCTCTTTTAGTAATTAATTTCAAATATCAATTACTTATTATCTCACAAAATCCATATTTTGAATTAATTTAATTCAAAATGGAAATATTCTTCTACAAATCAAGTAATTGCTAAAATTACCAATTTTCTAAAATCTCATCTCCTTATCTCTTGATATTTACTACTTTCATCTCAAGGTCATGTTTATTCTCTACCATTGATTTAATTTATCAAATTAAATCTTGTCCACACATTTGGGGATTGTTGCCCTAACCCTAATTGAGAGTTGTCACTTTGAATCTTAACCATTGATTCTAGGGCATTTCTCAATCTCTCATCTCATCCGTCCGTTCAAGATTGCATTTTCTATAAAATGACAATCTTGATCTCATTTTTGGGGATCTCTTGATCTCTTATTATTTTTGATTAATCTCATTATTGTCATTCTCATATCATCTTTTAGGCTTATTAATAACTTGCATAATAGAATTAAATTTCTAGTTTGTATAGAGTTTTCATACAAATATTTCAAAGCTTTGTCTAAGGCTAGATATTTAGAGTTTGCTCACATACACAATCTGAGGGCATCCATTATCACAACAAAGCCAAGGAGGTGCAATGGAAATCAGTCATGGAGCATAGGAATAGGTGAGATCCTTCTCGTTTATTTCATTTCTTGTTATTACTCATTTTGCATTTGATTGCTTGATGATTTTATTAACTTGAATGTGTTACTAATCCAGTTTTGACCTTTTAGAAAATATACTTCATTACATTGGTGAACCTGACCCAATAACACATTTCTACAGGTTCTCGTATGGCCTCGGTTTTTGTTTTGTAGGTACAAGAGTACGAAATGACACAACCGCCAGGCTATGCAATGCAAGTGCTCTGTCACACCGCATTTGCACTCACGAATGACGCATATGAACTGCTGCAATGCACGAGCTCGAGAATGATGCATTCGACATGATGCAATGCATTTGACAGACCCTAAGCCGTATCTTCTCTACCGAGCCACATTCGTTCTATCAAGCTGCATCTGCAATGTCGCACCACAAATGACTGGTTCTTTTTATTATTAAATTGTTATCTAGAGCCGACATGATCGCGGACAATTATTTTTTATTACGTGGATTAAAATGAACCAATCCTAGGATAGACATTTTAATCTAGAATTTATCAATCCTAGGATAGACATTTTAATTTGAAATTTATCAATCCTAGGATAGTCACCAAATTTTATTTTTTAATTTATTTTTGTTTGGTTAATATGAACCCCATGTTTGTTGTGAAGCAACATCTTCACTTAGTGTAGAAAATTTTCATTTGGGTTTAAAACTGAACAACTTGTTTGCTATGCTTGATTGGGTAATAGGTATATGCTCTCCCCTTTACTGGGTGACCAAAAAACCAGACTTACCCATTTTATCTTTATGCATTTTATTATTTTATTAAAACCTTTAGAAGGCCTACCGTAGTGGGAAAAAGTACTCACCCTACAGGAACGACCTAAGTGGGAACAACCAAAGCCAAGTTTTCCAACCCACTATAATCAAAAGTGAATTTTGGGGAAACCCATATTCAATGGAAGTGGCAAGATAACCATCCCCAAAATATTTTTTCTAAAGATTGGGAAGTCTCCTGAGGGAGTTTATCTATTTTCACGCTGAATGGAAACCTTGACTACGAACCATAGTGTAGAAGCCAGCCGTGTCAGTATCCATACATTATTTCAATCACGGTGCAAGGGGAGGGAAGAATCTGCCCCCAAGACACTCAACATATAATCGCCACAGATTGCTTGCTCAGGGGATTCGGTATCCACTTCCGTCACCTTGAGTACGCACCTGGAAAAGAAAAAAACACGGGAACCCTCTAGGGGTGACACGACTGTGTGATTCAACACGATTTTAAGATGTGGGTTGTGATTGCTATGATGACCTTTTGACTATTAAGAGTGAGTCTTCTTGAACTGTCTTTTTGTTCAAATACCAGTGAAAACAAAAAAGGGTCATGCTTGATCCTTGAACATACACTCAATGTTTTAGTTTATATATGTTTGTCCACTATTTTCAAACAAACTTCAACAAGCTTAACATCAACAATTTGGGTCCAAACTTGTCAAAACTACAAAACAGTTTTCTTTTTTTCCAAAAAATTGCCTCTTGTGATGCAAATGCTCTATCAAACCGCAATCGCTATATTTTGAGCTGCAAATGCTCTGATGGGTCGCATTTGAAACATCTTGAGCTACATTCGCTCTGATGAGCCGCAATTGAAACACACTAAGTTGCATTATCTATAATTGCGTCACATTTGCTAGTATCAAGCCGCATTCGCTATACTATGCCACATTTGCCAGTACCAAACCACATTAAGTATCTTGAGTCGCATTTGAGAAATATCAACCCAGATTTTCCAGATTGTGTCATAATCAACACTTTCTCAACCGCATTCGCCTTTGTGAGTTGCATTCACTCTGTCGTACCGCATTCACTATGATGCATTTGCGAAGAATTTCAAATCATCTTCTCATTGTCAAAACCGAAAGTGCACATCTTGTCTTAAATTCAATCCAGTCTTCCTTCACTGGTATAGTTCAAAAACCAGACACTGAACTACTCAACTTCCCTTCAAACATTGCATTTTAGGTACCATCTTAGGATCACAATAGGAGTCCATCTCCATTTCTAGTCCATTAGATTGCATTGGTAACTTCACCATCTCTTTAGACACTTAGTTTTGCAGATTTTAGGAGTTGACTCTTACCATTCATTGTCAAAACTTTGCATTCAATAGTAGGTTATCATTGGACCTAATTACCCTTTGTCATTTGTCAAAACTTTTGTGAATTATTTCCCACTCAATAGTCTAGTGTGGAAACTTCACTTTGTCCTCTTTATAGTCCTTTTATGGTCCATTGGTCTTCCAAACTTGAATCATTGAAAAAACTTTGTTGCTCAAGTTGTCCTCTTTAAAATCCCTCAATAGTAAGTACATCTTAGGCTCCTTTAGTGGCATATCATTTAGCATCTCCATTTTAGTGTCACACCATTTGCATTCACAAGTCTTTAGCCAAATTTTGGTCTCACTTGCATTCCATAGCATTCCTTAAAAATAAAAAGAAACCAAAAACATAGTATCATACTTAGATCATTCTCTCAGTCATCCCACATTGAGCAAAACTTTTATGGTTGAAACTATATTACAGAAAAAGAAAAGACTCATGGATTCTTTTAGACAAGACACCAAATTTCTTGATTTCACAACTGGCATGGATTCATTCCCTAATGCCATGAATAATCCTTGTTTTGACATGGGAAATTCCAACATCAATCCTTTCAGTGAAATGAACATCCCACCATCTCCATCACATATTTTTGAACCATTTATCCGATAGGATCAAAATGGGGAAGTCTTTGAAGAAGACTTATTAGCTATTGCCCAACATCTAGAAGTTGTTGTTTTTGTGGAAGAAGTAGTCTTAAATGACTCTTCTAGATTCCTAGCTATGCTCCTTGACCAAGGGGCTAAGTTACCAAATGGATTTGATCTTAACACTCTTAGAGAAACTTCTCCCACTCCACCATCACACAATCCTTCCATGGGAGCCTCTTCACAAAATGTCATCAACACCATCAATGCTACCTCCCTTGGTCATACTACCACCACAACCAACACAACATCTATTGGGGGATCATCTTCCGAAACCAACACCACATCACAATCCATCCCCCAATAAACATCCACCATCCCTTTACAAACAATGGGGGCAACCACCTCAAACCTCTTTGGAACTACATCTAGTTCCATGAGTGCATCAGCAAACCTATTATTAGGTTCTTCAAATTCTATGGCAACCAACTCATCCAGCTCTTTTGGAAGAAATAAATGAAGAGTTGTCATACAAGGCACCCAACCCACTTCCTCATAGGTTAATACCAACATTCCTCAAGGCCACAATCTCTTATTTGGGCAAGGCAATCAACGAGCTCAATCCTTCACTCCATTTGGACATCAACAAAATCAAAACCAACAAGGTCCTCAAATTCAGTCCAACATGGCAGGATATCACATCCCCACTTATGCCTCTCAAGTCCATACACAACAACACATCCCTCATCAAAACTCTCATTTTTCTCACCGACAACCAATTCCAAATCAACACATCTCATCACAATAGCTAGGGACTCAAGCTATCCCTATCACCAACATGTGTGATGCTACCAACCATCCCATGGTGGAAGCACTCACACTCCAACTCGCTGCTCTTCAAACGCAAGTGGAGACCTTGCAACAATCCAACAAAAAGTTATACATGTCACATGACTTGTGTCTGTATCCATTTGACACAACCTTGTATATGCCACCCTTTCCTCATGGATATGTGGTACCTCATTTTCCCAAATGCAAAGGCAAAACAAACCACATTGAACACATAAGAGAATTCACCACTATTTGCATGGACATTGCATATGAGCAAACTTATTTCATGAGACTTTTTTCTAGAAGTCTCGTAGGTCATGTACTAGAATGGTTCTCGCTATTGCCTAAGGGAATCAAAACATGGGATGAATTGGCAAACAATTTTGTTGAAAACTATGCCTATAACATTGACACAGATATTGACATTGCCTCCTTATGCAAACTTACCCAACAGGATGCAGGAGAGACTTTTATTCCATTCTTTCAAAGATGGAGAACCCTAGCAAGCAAATGTCCAATAGAAATATCTAAAAAGGAGAAAGTCACCATGTTTGTACAAACTCTCCTAGGACCACTAAGGTATGGCTTACAAGTCCATTGTTGCACCACCTTTGTTGACCTTTTTGAAAAGGGTGTTCAACTTGAGAAAGCCTTGATTGCCAAAGGCGAATTAAAATATGGTGGAAAAACCATCAACACCACCACAAATAATAACCCAAGTAGCTCAAATGACAAAACCAAATACTGGGTTAAGAACAAGCATATCACAAATGATAGTGTAGTTGATGCAAAAATCGTCAATGCAACAGCTCATGTACTCACAATCAAAGGAGTACAAAATTAAAACGCACCTGTAACTACACCGATACCAACTGCTAATGCTATCCAAAGCAATCATGCACAAGCTAATCAAAGGCAACCGCATCAACCCCGACAATTCCAAACACGCACATACACCCCTTTGGGTGAACCTATTGAAATTTTCTTGAAGAAACTTCTTAAAAATGGTGTCATAACGCTGGAAGAGCCAAAACTATATGACCCTAGTCAGTTCAAGCCGTCATGGTGGGATGACAGTGCATTTTGTGATTACCATCATGCCAAAGGGCACAAAACTTCCTCTTGTCGTCAATTGCGAAATCTGGTACAAGACCTCATTGAGAACCACACCATTGAGTTAGGTGGTCAATCATTTACATCTAATACGGATCATACTATCCACAAAAACCCACTATAGGATCATGGCAAAGCTTCCTCATCTGGCACAAAGAATACCAACAATCAAGCCAACCACATCCATCTGGCCTATAATATTGTTTATCCTGCATACAATTATCCCGATGGTACCATTATTAACAATCTTTACGCTGCTGATGAAGATAAATGTGTTAATAGCATTACCATTAAAAAGGCCCTAGAATGCAATGTCACCATGTGTAAAGGCAAGGTCACTATCCCAGGTCCTTCTACACATCAACCTAAGATCACCCTACCTATTTTGTCTACCAAATAGTCAAACCCAAAACCAAAGTTCAACATTATTAAGCAATTGAATAAAACACCTGCTCAAATATCCATTCTCGAACTGCTTCATATCTCACCCGCACATAAGGCCATCCTGGATAAAGTCTTGCAAGAGTCATCTGTCCCAACCAACATCGATGTCAACCACTTTGAGACTATGGTCAGATATCTTAATTTGCCTCATCATATCACCTTTTCAGATAGAGACTTTTCCTCGCCCAAACCATCTCATAATGATGCCCTTCACATTGAGGTTTTTCTCCACAAGCATAAGGTTAGACGAGTCCTAGTAGATGGCAGAACGGGATTGAACATTTTCTCTAAAATTGGTTAAAGCTCTTGGTTTCTCTGATGCATGTGTAGATGCTAGCAAGACCATCGTCATCAAGGCATACAATGATGAAGAACATGCTTCTAAAGGTGTCATTACCATTCCACTCCGGGTAGGACCAATTATCATAGATACAACATGCCAAGTCCTGGATCATGACATACACTATAATATCTTACTTAGTTGCCCCTGGATTCATGCCCTAAAGGCCATTCCATCCACATACCACCAATGCCTAAAATTCCCTTTTGATGGTACTAAGATCACTATCCGAGGAGATCCCGATCCATTTCAATACTGTAGCAACCTGCGAGCCATTGTTGAACATCAGGTACCCATCAATCGGGAAGCCTCATCTTCCACCTCATCCAAATATATTGACCCATTGACACTCACAAAACCATCCATTCCATCAACTTGTAATGTACCATCTTCCTCGGCCTCCATCCCAAACAAAGACCTTCAGATCTAGGACCTTGGTTGTGGAGAGTTCAAATTGAATACGGCTTACTGTATCATCACAATACCAAAGCTACCTAAAGTCTATGGTAGACCATTTTTTGTAGTTGAGCCCAAAACAACTTTCAAGGTTCCTTAAAAAAGTGTTTTCACACTATGGGGCAATATGGGTAATGAAATCATCGACAAAATAGTTAACTGGATCTACAAAGACCCTGAGGAGTTGCCTCCACTACTAGTACACCTCTATGGAAAAGGCTATGATATATGCAAAGCCCTAGGTTTTGATGGCACAAGCGGTCTTGGAAAATATGACAATGGAAGAAGGGAACCTATCATCATGACTGCAAGACCAAGGTACATAGGGCTAAGGTTTGACCAATTTGGAATTGACGATCAATGTACCCATGAACTTTCAAGTAAGGCCATAATGGCTACAAAAAGTGTCGAGACATGCGAAGAATCCCTTACCGAAACTGACTCAAATGAATGGGAATGGGGATCTAAAAAACCCTAAGTGACTATGATATTGAGGAACTATTCCTGGATCCTAATCAACTCCCTTTTGAAGAACGATTTTTCTAGGAATATAACATTGACCCTATTGACCAACACTCCAAAAATAAGGAATGGGTAAGCATTCCTTGGAATCCGGAAGAACATAAGGGGTCATCGGCAACACCTGAATCATCCCACCCCATTCCTAAGCCCACCCATGAGCCTAACTTATCTGAGACCACTATCCATACTTCTAAAATGCAACCACTAGTCATGATGCTGATAATTTTATCCCATATTATGATTTTTAATTTGATTCATTTGACTCAGAGTATGGGCCATCCATTGCATCTGATACGGAAGTTGAAATTGACAACTTTGCCTTTACACTTGAGGCATCAATTTGCACACTTTCTGCATCCTCCCCATCTTTTACCAACACTGACGATGGAATCCCCCTTGTTTACCCACAACTGATTGATTGGGACCAACAGGATTCACTAGTGATGGACATTTTTTAGAATGATGAGGCAATCGCAAAATTCATGGGACTCCGAGAAGGTATTCTGTGGGCTGATCATAAAACATGATTTTCCATTGATCTAGATTGTGCAGCTTATTTTGGGGAGACTGTGCAATCCTCCAGTCGCAAAAATACAAAGAATAAAAGAGAAAAAAAAATGTCTTTAGGTGAAAACCGCAAGGCACCTTCTGATAGTAAAATAGTAAAAACAAAGGACATATCCGAAGGTGAAAACCTCTCTGAGGCACCTAAGGATGGAGGATTGTACTTCCTTCCCCTGACATAGGAAAAATCAGCTATGCTCATTGAGGGCACAATGGAAGTTAACATAGCCACACCAGAGAATCCCAAAATGATTCTCTTGGCTGCATCTTTGTCAGATGAAGAAAAACCTGAATTTCAACAATTATTCACAGATAGGAAAGTTAACTTTGCATGGTCATATGATGACATGCCAAGCCTTGATCCAGAATTGGTTTTACATCATCTACCTTTAATCCCAGGGATCAAGCTGGTCAAACAAAATTTGCGCAAAATGCATCCACAGATTGCACTACTTGTCAAGGCTGGACAAAAGAATTTACTAGATGTTGAGTTCATAAGGTCAATAGACTATGCTAATTGGATATCCAACATTGTCCCTATTACAAAGCCAAATCGACAAATCTGGATCTGCACGGATTTCAGAGATTTGAATAAGGCTTGCCCAAAAGATGACTTCCCCTTACCAAATATAGACATGATTGTTGACCTCACAACAGGGTATGAGATGCTATCCCTGATGGATGGTTTCTCGGGATATAACCAAATCCGAATTACAACAGAGGATCAGCACAAAACAGCATTCACTTGCCCTTGGGGAACATATTGTTGGAATGTCATGCCTTTTGGCTTAAAGAATGCAAGTGCCACATACCAAAGGTCTATGACAACAATCTTTCATGACATGATGCATATCCTAATGGAAGATTATGTGGATGAACTATTGGCAAAATATTTGATAAGGAAAAACCAACTCAAAGTTTTGGACAAAATCTTTAGACGGCTTGAGGATTACAATGTTCAATTGAACCCAAAGAAATGTGTCTTTGGAGTCACTTCAGGCAAGCTGTTGGGATACATAGTTTCGTGACGATGCATTGAGGTTGACCCAGAAAAAGTAAAAGCAATTCTAGACATGCCTCCGCCAAAAGGGATCAGTGAGTTGCGAACACTTCAAGGTAGATTGTAGTCTATCCGTCACTTCATCGCATAGTTGGCAGACAAGTGTCAACCATTGCAATATCTGTTATGCAAAATCATTCCTTTTATATGGATAGATAAATGCCACATAGCCTTTGAACAAATTAAATAATATCTATTGACACCACCAATGTTGATGTCTCCTATTGAGGGCAAGCCGTTGATCCTGTATGTCTCGACAATGACAAATGCAATGGGGGCATTATTGGCACAAAATGACCATGAAGAAAAAGAAAGAGCCATTTACTACATCAGTTGCACACTAATTGGATATGAGCTCAACTACACAACCATTGAATGGGCATGCCTTGCAGTTGTCTTTGTGGCGCAGAAACTAAGACACTATATGCTAAGCCACCAAACACATTTGGTAGCTAAGATTGACCCACTAAAATATCTCCTAAGTCGAGCAGCATTGACAAGTCATTTGGCAAAGTGGGTCATGATATTAAGCGAGTATGACATGAAATATGTGGAGCGCAAGGCAATAAAAGGTCAAGTAATAGCAGATCAGCTGGCAGATGCACCAATCCATGCCACTCATCCGCTAATAACTAATTTTCCTGATGAGTCCATCTTTCATGCAGAACCAACTTTACCATAGAAACTATACTTTGATGGATCCCACACTGGTCATGGCTCAGGAGCTGGCATATTATTTATCACACTACAAGGGGATTCAATTCCTAAATCATTTCAGATCACCTTCCCTTGTACAAATAATATTGTGGAATATGAGGCATTGGTCACAGGTCTGAAGACAACGATTAATTGGAAAATTCAGACATTGCTCATAATCGGCGATTCTCAATTAGTCATCAACCAAGTGAATGATGATTATGATAGAAGAGATGAGAAGTTGCTTCCCTACAAATAAATGGTGGATAGTTTCCTGATGTATTTTAAAATGATTATATTTGAACAAATCCCAAGGACAAAAAATAAGGTAGCCGATGCAATGGCTACCATTGGATCTCTCTTAGACATCCCTAAGAATGTGTCACAATTTGAATTCTTAGTGTTATGCCTTGCATAACAACCCCATCTTTTGCCTTGGTCAAAAGGGGTCCCCCTTTGTTCTTTTTGTACTTAGTTGTTTTTGAAACAAAGTTTGGAGTCTTGTTTTGCCAATACTTTTTTTTTCTTTGGTTTCTCTGTCAGAATCAGAACGGAATCGGGTTCTGAAAGTTCTTTTGAAACTTGTTTTGGTTTCATCCCAACAGTCCTTCGTTTATGTCTTTTGTTTTGTCTTCAGTGGACCCGGAGCCAGAGTGGGTGTTAAGTTGGTTTTTATCGAAAGTTGCAAAATCATAATCGATTTTGCTCCCGCCTCCACTATTTTGGCTTTTGGTTTTGGTCTAAGTCCTTTTTTTAAAGTTTTGTTATGTCGGTCTTTTGTTTTCGGCTTTCTCGACGAACCCAGAACCAGAATGGGGAATGAAGTTTGGAAATTTATTTAAAGGTTTTGAATCAGTTTCCATTTTAGTTATGTGCCCCGCCATTTTTTTGGATCGTTGACTTTTTGACTAAAGTCACACTGTTGTGAAGTGTTGGTTCTCTTTCAGTTCCGACTTTGCCTTAACTGTGTTTTAATGCATTTAATGATAGCTGCTCATGTAGGTAGAAATCCTCATTCTTTACCTTCATTAAGGATTAAGCGAATCATTATTGTCATCGTTAAGAGATTAAGAAGCACGAAAGAGCAGCGACGGAGTTCATTTGAGTGAATTGATCGAAAGAGAAGAAGATTATTTCTTATGGATCAGTTCAGAAGGCTGGCTGGTTTCTTTTTTGTTCGAAGTAGGTTTTCTTATTGTTGTTCTTCGTTTTATTTACTGTTGCATTTTTTGTATATATTTGCCCATGTTTGGAATCATGTCTTTTTGTTCTTCATTTTTAATGAATTTGTGATTCTTGGCGTCCTTGTTTGAATGGGTGCTTTATTTTGTTTGTCTGGTTGGTTCCTTGTTTCTTTTTTCTTTTATCTTTAGTTCTTTCTATTTTAGGGCATGATCGCTTTCACATTTCAGTCATGATCACGTCATGCTATTTTGGATTTGCAGTAACTTAGATTAAATTTAGGTTTTAAATGGTGATTGGTTGGATTAGAAATTTACAGTGAGGTAGATTAGAGATTTATAGTGAGTTAGGGTTAACTGATTCATCATTTTTACTTAGGGTTTTGTCGTGTTTAATCTGGTAAAATGGTAAGGTTTAAAATCCAGGCCCTAGTTTTATCGTGTTTGTTAGATTAGGGTTTTGTGTGTTTCAGTGATCACTTTTAAATGATTAAAATATGATACCCTAGGATTTAGTCGTTCCTCGTGGTCATATGAGTATAGTGTTTTAAAGCCTCTTTTCATCTAATACGACCTTGGTTTTAGTCATGGAGTTATAGGTTAAATCGATAAAATCTTTGATGATGTCATGGTCAACCTAGGCGGAGACGGGATCAGAATCAATCTTGAACTTGAGAATTATGTTTTTCAAAAAGTATCGATTCCATTTTTATCCCATTTCTGGCTCCACGTATAATAAACAAGTCTTCTGTTGAAATAACGATGACCAAGTCGGAAGCAGAAGCGGAATGGAAATAGAATATGAAAAACTGAAAATTTGAAGAAAACCAAATCCGTTTTCCATTCCAATCCCGGTTCCAATAACCTTCCCAATTCCAACTCCGAGCCCGTTCATTGTTAGTAAAATGTCTATATCGGTTTTGGCTCCAAGTCTGGCAGGGTTGTAAAAAGAGACTGTTTTAGGTTGTGTTTCTACCTGGTTTCGCCTCTGGTGCATATATGAAAGGTATGGTTTTTAAAGCACGTTTTATGAAAATATTTAAAGATCTAATTAGAGGTTTTGCTTGCAAGAAAGGTCAAAGATGTCAGGAACATCAGGGGAAGTTGCTCGAAGGAACCAACCTGCAAGAACATGAAAGGCAGCACCAAAACCAAAGAAGTTAAAGCCAGAACAATTGCCTTATACCTTGAGGTATAATCATAGGAGTCATGTGGTGAAGGTGAGCAAGGTGGAATCAAACTGGTCAGACATCACTGATACGAACATGGGCCAGTACAACTTTGAGGAGTTACATGGAGAAACCTTTGCAGAACGAGCAAATCTAATAGGAAGGACGCAAAGGATTGTTGATTCTGGCTTGGCATATATTACTGTGTTTCCTTTATCCTTCCAGTGCCCGGAGTTGATCTTAACAGCAACTAGTGCCTACAATCCTACTACAATACTATGCATGGATTCACAAGATAGGGTGATTATTGATCTTACTCCTCAGATGTTTCAAAATATATTTAATGTCCCAGATCCTAAGAGCTTGGTGCAGTTGGGTGAGGCAGAGGCCTTGGAGAAATATAGTAAGTATAAGGACTCTAATAGGTCTCATTTGAACAAAAAGTGGTTGAAGATAGAAAAGAAATCTCTATCCAAGCTTGCACACCAACCTAAGAGGGTAGATTTCAAGAAGAAAATATTGGATTTAATACTAATGTTGTCCAGGGTATTTGGGAAGAGGGATACGTTCCACTTCAAGGAATGGATGTTTCCTTTCATCCAAATAATCTTACAGGGCGATTACTAGTTTGATTGGTCAATGATTGTGTCAAATGCTATCCATGATCAGCTAACTAACATCAAAAACACTAAGTGTTTCTTTATGACTTCTTATGTGGTGTATGCAGCAGCAAGATTGGGGATTTTCCCAGGCTTAAACAGAGTGGGTATAATGGGAGCCTTGGATGGCCAGAAGAAGGTATGGGAGCACTATGATCAGTTGTCTCTTCAAGTTGTTGAGACTCATTTCAGAAGAGTCAATGATGCATTTTTATATGTGGTCATCAACCAATTGAATGGAGATGCAGGATACCGGTTGAGTCAAGAAGCCATGGCATTCATTGCTGAATGGGGATGTTCGTACATCCAGTACCCCAAATTTACATACTTCAGGTTGGCCAGTTTTGAAGGCCATCCACATTTGCTTCCAAGATGCTGCAATAACAGGATAGTGCTGATGGAGTTTGTATATCGGGATATTGGAGTTAATGCTCGGTTTGGGATCAAACATAAAATCGGGTGTCATAAGTTTCCCATGAAGCTGGGTGAGTATGGTTGTCAACACTTGGTAGGAGCAAAGGTGGTCTATAATGAATTAATATAGTTGAAATTGGGATTATACACAGCTTGTAAGTGTTTTTATCCGAAGGGTAAGATGTATGCTTTGTTGCCTTCAGTATTTACCAGACATTTCAATTTGTTAGAAGACTTTTGGAGTGATCGGTAGGATGAGTATGATTTGAGAAAGAAGAACTATGAAAGATTGCTTGTCGCACTCATGTCAAAGCTAGGTGTTAAAAAGAACATTCCTGACACATTGGTGGATGATGGAATTGTATTGAATCCATCCTATGATGCGTTGAACATTGGCACCAAGAGCCTAGATCCAATTGACTGGGATGCTGAAGAAACAATTGATATTAAGAAGATTGGAAGGATAATATTGGATAGGAGTGTGCAGTGGTTAATGTTAAAAACTCAAGCTCCTCAAGAACCAACCCCTAAAAAGGGTAAGGGATACAAAAGAATCAAAAGGAAGACACCTCCCAAAGAGCCATTGGAGTTCCTTCCTCCGGACATCGAAGAGATAGAACTTGAGGCGGTGGATGATGAAGAAGAAGCACAAGAAGGGGATGTTCCAGTAGGATCTATTGTTTCAACACCCACATTAGGTGAGTCATCTGCACAAGTTCCACTTACAAGGAAGAAGAGTAAAGAAATTCAAGAAGGAGCTCTTCATAGCATGGATGAAACTACCAAGGGAAAAGAGGTGGAGGAGGAAATTCTGGAGGCTGAGATAGATTCAGATGAGACTCTGTCAGAGAAAGATATGCAAGAGAACATGCCTTCGGAGGAGAATATTGAGCAGATTTTAACACATGAAGATCAATGGAAGTTGTTTGAAGATGCGAAAAGAGATTCTGATGCAAGGGTTGCAGCGGAGAAACAAAAGGAAATGGAAGCCAAGGTACAAGCTGATGCTATACTGCACCAACAACAATTGAAAGTCAAACAAGTTAAAGAAAAGGCAACAGTTGATGAAGTGGAGAAACAAAGAAGGCAACAAGAACAAGAGCTCAAGATAAAGGAAGAGAATGATAAGTTAGAGTTGATACAAAAGATCTATGATTTTGAGGAGAAAGCAAGAAACCAAAGGGAGAAAGAAATCTTGATTGCTAGGTTGAAACTTGCAGAAGAAGCTCGCTAAAAGGAAGAAGAAGTAGTACGACTGCAAAAAGAGAAAGATACTACAGAGCTAGTTAGGAAGCAGCAAGAAGAAGAAGCAAAGGTAGAAAAACTTAAGGCTTTGGAAGTGGAAATATTAGAAAAGGAAAGGCTAGAGGCTTTAGAAAAAGAGAAATTAGAAAGGGAAGCTCTAGAGAAAGAAAGAATGGAAAAAGAAAGGTTGGAAAAAGAAAGAGTGGAGAGAAATCGGTTGGAGGAAGAGAGGTTGAGGAAAGAACAGAAGGATAAGGAAGAGGCTGAAAAGCTTATGCAAATGCATATACTGTAAGAACAAGAAGAGAAAGCAAGGGTTGACTCTCAATCCCAGGTAAATATGCAGCCACCTTCTACAGTTATTACTCCCTCTTCCTCTATGATGACTGCTGCTCCAAGTGCTCCTACATGGCTAAAATTGGACCTATAGAAGAGGGCAGTAACCCCTTCACAACCTCTCAATTGGGAGGATATGATGAAAGGAATTGAGCAGGAGAGGCCTAAAAAGAAGGCTAAGATTCTACATTCTACCTGACTCACAGACAAAGGAGAAATTGTTGCCGAATGTGCCATGCCAATGACAAAAAGGGAGGTAGGGGATATATAGCTAACAGATTATCAGTTGAGTATTGTAAACTTGGGAAGGCCCACTAGGAATCAGCAAATGAACTTGATTGATGTGGTGGCTTCAATGACCAGATCAAGAATGATAAAGGATAAGTAAAAGAAACATGAGCTTAAGGCTCAATTAGATCAATTGCATTCATTCTTGAAAAGTGTTTCCTCTCTGAGATCACAATAGGTAACTGCCATTGAGACTCCTATTCTATTAAGTAAAAAGGAGGTAGATGATTTGGTGTAGGTAAGAGGCAAGGTAGAGATGGTAGATAGGTGGATGGACAAGTTGAATCAAGAGGTAGGTGAAGTTTTGGTTGAGGGTTTTGAGACCTACAAAGGCACTAAAGAGTTGATAAAACAAATGTATCAATACATTGAAGCGTTGGAAAAACAAGAAGAAGAGTATAAAGAATACAATCAGAAATTTGAGAAGGTTAATGCATTACCTTTAGCTGCTCTTCTTGAACAGTCCATACTTGAGGAGGAGAATAAAGATTTTATTGGAAAAAACTCTCGTATACTCTGTTTTAGAACTAGCTTCTTGTGTAAACATAAGGATGAGATCCAGGAGGCTGTTAATAATTTGACTAAGCAATTGGAAGAGCTGGAAGTGGTCATTGCTATTACTATAGATGTAAATGCATTTACAAAAGAAGGCATGTCTTTGGGTCAAGTAAAAGAGAAATGGGATGAAAGATTCAAGGGACTGATGCAAAAAGGAGATGATGATGGAGATTTGATGTTGTATCGGTTAATGGATATTAAAGAAGAAATAAAAGCTTCTGGAAGAGAATTGACAAAGGTAAAAGGTATGAGGGAGTTTGCTATAGCATAATAGGATCGAATAAAATTTGAAGATAGCTGGGTCGATGGGCCAGAAATAGATACATTACAACAAGTCTTCACTAGTTATGATGAGTTCATTGCAGATCCAACTTCACATGCATAAATCTCTTGCATGCATGATTTCCTTCTTCTTTGCATGTTGCATGCAGCATTGACAATTGAGGCGCATGACATATTTTCCTTCTATTTTTCTATTCTCCAGTTAAACTAAACGTCTAATGTAAGAACTCAAGAACAAATCAATCTGAGTTTCTAAGAAATTTGTTGTTCCTAAAAAGGTGGATAGCCTAAAATAGAAGTGAAGTTCGAACTTTTTGTATAATCTATAAATACCCGATGGGTAGCATATTGTAAAGGTCGGCTAATTGAGAATAGAATTGGCTTATCTGAGATTAGGAGATAGAATTTTGTAGTGATTTTACTGAGATACATTGTTACTAGATGCTTTATAGTTAATAAAATTTACAAGTTTTCCCAAAATATGGTGTTAGAATTAAATTGTTTTTTTGACAAGGCTGATAAGTTATAATCTATCTGTATGCAGTGATTGTGCTGAACATAAGAGTTTCTTGAATGATGAAAGTCATTTGAAGGAATAATATTTAAGGATTATCTTATTATATTATCATTGAGTTAAAGTTATTAAAGTCTGTTGATCTATGACCTTAGCAATGAATGGATGTATGTTTTTTTGAAATCTGGGAGATAGTTGTGATAAGCGAAAAGTGATATTGAATTAAGCACCTTAGATGCATGCAATGGTATAGTTTATGTTGTAGATTGTGTCATGCTTTGGTTTTATGATTTGTTAGGAAACATTCATTGTTGAAGGTATATGTCTAGATGCTAGATAAATTTGATTCATACTTATTGGTTTACCCCTTTGTCCTATATTTTTCTTTTATTTGAAACCCCATTGATTTACTAAAATAGTTTCGTAAAATGAGTCATTACTTGAATCTTTTGTTACTAGCACAGGCCCCTTGAATATTACAGTTGCATGAACCGATTGAGTGACACTAGATAGTTGAGAACCAAATACCAAGACCTTGGGAGTTAGGCTACTATATGTTGTCTTTCTTTTTCAAGAGAAATAGAGTAGAAATATTTTGTTTTAATGTTGTTTGTGTCATCTTCACCATCAACACTTAGTGGAATAGTTGTTGATGCCTACATACGATATTCCAGAGTCAGAAATGGTGTGCGAGATTGTTGGTCCCACTTCACCTTGGTATCAAGACATATACGACTATCTTAAGTCCCAAACCCTCCCACCCAACCTGTCCAACAACCAAAGGAAGTCCTTTATCCAAAAAGCAGCTAGACATACCATCGTCAGTGACACCTTATATTGCCATGGCTTTGATAACACCCTTCTTCATTGTCTCAACACTGATGAAGGCAAAAAAAATTTATGAGAAGTACATGAGGGTATATGCGGATCTCATTCGAGTGGTCCAACGTTAGCGAGGAAAGTCACCAAACTTGGATACTACTAGATGACATTGGAAAAAGATGCTCTTCATTTTTTCAGAACATGTCAGAAATTCCAGGTGCATAGAGACCTAATTCATGCACCTACACAAGAATTGAGACCGATCACTTCTCCATGGCCTTTCTCACAATGGGGACTCGACCTCGTGGGTAAGATCGATCCATCCTCTTCTAACAGCCATAAATTCATAGTCACTGCCATTGAGTACTTTACTAAGTGGATTGAAGCTGTCCCTCTCACTTACATCACCGGTAAGAAAACATCCAAGTTTATCCTAAATTACATCATTCATCATTTACCGGTATGGTGTCCCAAAATCCATCATCATAGATAATGGCAGTCCATTCAAAAATTAGGACATTTGTGAACTTTGTGAGCGATTCCACATCCAACACCATTTCTCCACCCCATATTACCCACAAGGTAACGGCCAAGTTGAGGCGTCAAATAAAACAATTATTCGCATTATGAAGAAGACCGTCCATGATGCTGGCCAAGATTGGAACCTACAACTCAATCCTAATTTATGGGCCTATCATACCAGCATTCCTACCCCCACTGGAGCCACTCCATTTTCCCTGGTCTACGGATCTGAGAATATATTGCCCATCGAGATCGAAATTCCTTCTCTCTGAGTCTCCTTGAAAGGAATGATTGATGATGAAGAGTATAGACATACTCACCTACATGAGCTAGAAATGTTACAAGAAAGGCGACAAAATGCCTTGAACCATTTACAGGCATATCAAAATCATCTCTGTCGAAGTTATAACAAAAGAGTAATGGTAAGAAAGTTTGAAATCGGTGACTTGGTTCTCATGTAGAGCCCTATTAATCAGGCGGACCGTGAAAAGCCTGAAAATTTTTTAGGCTAATTGGCCCAGTCCTTATATCATTACTACCATATTCAGTTTCAGAGCTTATCAGTTGGCCACACCTAATGGAGAACAGCTGACATAACCCATCAACAACTTACATCTAAGAAAGTTCTACACAGCATCAAAGGGCTTGGCTAAAACCTAAAAATACAAAAAAAATAAAAAATAAAGAAAAAATTGTCCCTTGATGAAAACCTGGCAAACAGGCGTCTTGGTGACACCAAAAAAATCAAAAAATGGAAAAATAGTAAAAAGAAATGAATTCATCCAATAGTGAAAACCTGGCAAACAGGTGCTTTGGATAAGTATCATGGTGAAAACTTGCCAAACAGGTGCCATGCGTAGTCAATCGTTGCTTTTCCATCTATGGTTACTCAAATCAACCTTTATCCATTTGTCATAATCACAAAGGTCTGACACATTCATGACATCCATCCTAAGTCTTGTCGATTCCAACCATGGTTAGCATTTGGTTGACATCATCCCTTGCATATCCTTGCCTTTTGTTTGCCTATCTCCATATCATTTGACTCAGATAATCCTCAATCTATCTGGGGGAAAGACCTTTATCATGTAACTGCAGTGGGTGTCGCACATGATCCTGCATTCTTAAAAAGTCCTGAAAAAATCCTTAAAATATGAAAAATTCTCGAAAAAAAGATCTAAAAATTTGAAAACGTCTTAAAAAAATCCTAAAAATATGAAAAAGTCTTGAAAAAAGATCTAAAAATTTGAAAACGTCCTGAGAAAATCCAAAAATAGAGTCAAGGTCAATGTCTGTCTGATCAATTCAATTGATTGTATTAGTTAATCTTTTGTCCACGTTTGAACTACGTTGTCTCTACGTATTTGCTACATAGGAAAGATCCATCTTTGAATCCCCGAGACATTAGGTTAGTCTTTCTAGGTTTGTCAAAATAAAATAATGATTCAAACTTCTATCCTTTGGACAAGGTCATTGGTCATGTCAGACTACGAGGTCTTTGAGTGCATGACATAGCAAGGCCATCAATCGATGAGCCCCTGAGGTCGCACTAGGTCAGTCCATTAGGGTTCATGGCACCTCATTTTCACACACGTCAAACTATCTTCAAATCAAGCAAATCCTATGTCAATATCGAGCTATCAATCTATCAGAAATCTGTTTCATCAACACTTTCAGTCAATTCAGCCTGTCAGCAATGACATGTAGTCAAAATCCTATTAAAACAATTTAACCTGGCAAAACTTTGGGTTCTTCTTCAGATGTGTCCTTCTGAAGAGCAACTCTCATCATTTTCTTTATGCTTTTGGATGTGTCCTTCCTAAGCATCGTCATCATCATCTGGCATTTTGATGGATTCTCCTAACTCTAAGAATCGATCTCCTAGATATCAACATCATTCAGAATGTGTCCTCCCTGAATTTGATATCGCTCGACATTTGGCAAAACTTGACATTAAAACACTTGGCAAACACTTGGCAAACTTTTTTTCCATCTTTTAAGGATTATGATGATATTAGTTCCTTATGTCATAGGAACCATGACATATCATGATGCTTATCCTAGTCTACTTATCACTCTACTATTAGTTTCTCCAGGATGTCTTGACCTCAGGATTTAGAGAAGCAATGACATAGTATGATGATTTTTACTGTCTATTTTTGGTTACTATCATGTGGCTAGTTTTTCAAAGATGTCCTAACGTCAAGATTTAGAGAAGCAGCGACGTCTCATGATTGGTTTGGGTTTTCTGGCAGTTGGTCATGACAAAGTGACTAGGGGCAATTGTGTTCCTAGCATGAGTCATGATCATCCTTGTGTGTGACTGTTGATCTATGTGATGGTTCGACCTTGCACACTATTGATCTACATCATATCATAGTGTTTGTCATCCATCATGACATTTTTGCCCAATGATGATTAAAGAGCAACAACTAGGATAGTACTATAGCAAAGCTTTGAAGGATTTTAATTTCTGCAATAACATGCATGTATTTCTTCGCACTAACATCCATCTTCACTTTCTCTTCTCTCGGTCCTTGATAATATCCTGTGACATACACAAAACAAAGTTGCATACATAATTGCATGAGCATTTCATATTCACATCTGCATAAAATCAAATACCATAATTCACATTACATAACGCTATCATTTCCATTCATCCATTCATAAAATCATCATTTGCATCAACATATAAGCATCATAAATAAACATTTGCATTAGCATATAAGAATCACATCATCATCACATTACACAATGCATACACAACCACATCCATAATTGCATTCCTAAAACATAAGCATAATATCCATACACCTCATAACATCATAAAAGCATCACATAAACATATGATAAAACATTAGAACACCATAACACATAACATCATATAGGCCACATCAAAACTCCATCGCATATATATATAATCTCAAATGTCATGTCATAGGATAGAGTCATATGATATACCAAAAATGGAGCTCGCAGGCTCGAATATCAAAAAATATACAAATGTCTAAAAAATCAGTCCTATGATGGCCCTCCTTCATGTCGTGGAGGTGAACTATGAGGTGGTTGTGCCTGACCAACCATGTGAAATGTGACCTGAATAGGAGTAGTGTCTTGAGTTTGACTCTGAGAGCCTGAGGCCTTGATAACATGAGGTTGGCTCTGCTCTGTCTGGTGTCCTGATGACATTGATCTGTGCCCATGCTCTAACCTATGGCTATGGCCTGATGAATGCCTGTGCGAGCTATGTGACTTGTGGCCCGATGACTAACCTGATGCAGTGGACCCCCCAGCACTAGTATGACTGCCACTATGTGACCTGCTACTACTGTGTGTCTGAGTGCCACTACCTGTCCTGTTGTAGGATCAGGATAATCATGGGTCCCATCTCTCTAGGGGAACCGCCTGCTCATATAATAACCTGTAACGCCCCTTGCTCTCTGCCATCCTAGCCAGCTCCCTAGCCATGTCTCCTGTCAGACCTGAGCATAACTCTACAAAATCGGTGACCCATCGATCTGACTCATGTCATTGAATGATAGCCTAATCCCTCTCCACCTGGGTAACCTCTAACTCTGCTGCCAAGGCCTTGTTCTGAGACAAGGCTGCATCAATTTTTCTCTGCAAATCCATGATCCACTGATCAATAGTAGCATCGATAGGAAAAATGAGTGATCTATCACCCTCATCATCCCCAGAAATCATCTGCTCCCATAGTCTTTGGTCTGCCTCATCCTCCTCCTCCTCCTCCTCATCCCTCTCCTCCTTGGCCCGGATCTCCTCCACATCTATATCAAGAGGGTATCCCCTGACAAATGGATCCTCCTCTACCCTCTCATTCGCCCTCACCTCTGCCTCCTCATATCCACCCCTGACCTCCTCCTCACCCCCTCTGATCTCCTCCCCTACCTCCTATTCGGTAGGCATCTCTCTCTCCTCACCCTCCTCTCGGATGGGTGACAATGGTACACCTCCCACTCTCCTCCTAACTCTCTTGGGTTGCTTCTACCCTCCGCCATCCCTCCTCCTCCTCTCACCCCTCTCATCTCCTCCATCCCCTCCCCCTCCACCACCCCCATCATCCCCCCCACCTTGGCCTCTGTCTCCTTTGCCTCCGTCTCCCCTGCCTCCATCTCTCCCCCCAACCCCTCTGCCATCTCTGCCTCCATCCCTACCACCCTGACCTCTCCTCGGTACTCGTGGAATAATTGACCTTCGATTTATAGGTGGCCAACCATCTGGATCTGTCAAAGGGATAGGCCTGTGAATTTTCCACTAGGTGTTGAACTCGAAAGATGTCCCTAGATCTGTTGGACCCCCTCTCCACATCCACTAAACTGCAACTAAACCATCGAACTACTGCTCAACCACTGCCACTAATATGGGTGGCCCCCACATGGTCTCCCTGGAAGACCGTGTATACTCTGTTGTGCCTACTGGCACATCCTGCTGCTCTCCAAACTACCGTAGTACCCGCTGGGGTAGGTACATCTCTATAATACATTGACTCTGCACTGTACGGACAATTAGGTATCTAAACTGTCTGCATAATGAAAGATGGCCATCCTCATCTGGGCCTCCATACAAAGCTAATCATGGTGTCAATCATGTGACACCAATAACCAGTATCCCCCATGCAAGTCTGGCTGACTGAACCCGCATACAGGTAAACGTATGGCATCCCATCGCCCAACTCTTGCATCTGTACTGGTGGTCGAAATACGAGAATGTGCTCCCATACCCAAATCATCAGAAGAGTAGTCCCACAGCTAATATTGTGGCCCTGATGATAAATGACCTCATGCAACTGATGATATAACATGGCCAGCAAATAGGGCCCCCAGGCGAAAACTATCCTCTGTGCTCGCATACGAACCAGTACATCCCCCCATCCAATGAGAAATCCATGACCATGATGATCTAGAATCAGCAATCCAGCAATCAGTGTCATCAGCATAGCATCCCACTTGGGAAACCGGTCAGCTACAACATCCCAACCGATCTCGCAATCATCCATGCCCAACTAGGCACCATCATCATCCTCATACATCTCTGATAGGGCCTGTCGCCTTCAGTGCAAATCATAGATAACTCTCTCTCTACTAATCAAAATGCAGAGAATATGGTAGACGTCCTCCAAGGTCATTGTCGCCTCTCTAGTAGGCAGGTGAAAAAAGCAGGTCTTTGAGTGCCACCGCTCACAAAGCGCTGTCAGCAAACCCTTGTTTGCTCGAATAATGGGCATATAGGTGATATGATATAGACCTAGTGCCATTAGTTGTTATCTCTATCTATCGCTCAAGTGATCTCTAAAGGTGTATCTCGCCGACCGAAACTCTCAAGTGTAAATCAGCACAAGCCGACTCTGCACAAGAAAGGCCAAGGATTAGCACATATTGGGCAACATTGTTGAAAGGTTATTACTACTGGGAAGTCAAGGGTGCATCCAAACTAATCTTAGCACAAGGTCAACAAAATTCAACTCTGGTCAACTACAATTGCATCAAATTTACTACAAATTTTCCATAATTAGTCAATTGCAGCTCTGCGCATGACACTTGTGTCACAATTTGTCAAATGTGTCATTTTGGCTAGCAAATGCGCAACCTAACAATGAATGTGTCATTTGGCATGACAATTGCATTACAATTTGGCGAATGTGCCATTGAGCATGGCCATTGTGTTTCAATTTGGAAAATGTGTCATTTGACCTGGCAATTGCGTCATAAAATGTCAGATGTGTAGCAAAAGCCTCACTTGCGTCGCAACCTGGTGATTGCATTGTTTCCCCTTACAAATGCGTAATCAAACAACAAACCCTAACCTACCCATCGCACTTGCATCATGATGCAAGAAAATGCATCGAACGCGAAGGCATTTGTGGTTTACGTGACATCATTTGCCTTGTAACGTATGTGTTTACCCCTCCTAAAACCCTAATAAATGCATTAAATTCAAAAATTGACAAGGGGGATTGGGTACTTACCGGTGCCTCTGTGCCCTCGGGTCATCGGAATGTCTGCACGCAGTATCCACGGTGGGTAGTCACTAGAATCACCATTGTCTCTTTGAGCTCTGATTTCTGAATTTTCTATATAATAAATGAGCAAATGACACTTGGATTGACCTTTTCAACCTATTTATAGGCTGAAAATTAGGGTTTTGACCTAGTGGGTTGTACTGGAAGCTCATTTGACCACCTTTGACCGACATTTTGGTTAACTCAACGTCCTTCATTTCTGAATCGGATTGCGCCATCACTTTTTTGGTCATTAATTGAATTAATCAGAACACTTTCCAAATTTTTCTGACCTCGGGTCAAAATTCAAAAATTTTCCCGAGGGGTAATAGGCACTCCATAACTTCACTGGGGCATATTATGGACTTGTTTTCTTTTCCACAAAGCGACAAGCTGCATTATGACAAAGAGGGGCAAATGTAGACACCTAAAAATGATTTAGGCCTGTGACCACTATTTTACCACCTTGCATCATAACATGATTATAACTTTGTAATTATGTTTCTAACCCACATTCAACTATTAATTAAATAATCTATAATTATTTAATTAATTTGGGATCTTTCATTCTTCATGATTATTAAATAAATAAATCTTATTTATTTATTTAATGTGTCACTAATTATCAAAGTCTTCTTACAATTTCTCATTTATTTAATTAATCCTTATCATTAATGTCCTCCTGATTATTAAATAAGTATATTTTAATATATTTATTTAATATGTCACTAATTCCTAAATCCTATCGTAATTAAATGGATTCACTAATTAATTTAATTAATTAACTATCTCTTCTAAATTAAATAATTATTATTAATTATTTAATTGCCTTATGTGACATTTCCCTCTTTTTAAATAAAATAATTTATTTAAAAATGACTTCACATTTGTTAACTAATTCTTCTTTTAGTAATTAATTGCAAAAATCAATTACTCATTATCTCACAAATCCATATTTTTGAATTAATTTAATTCAAAATGGAATTATTCTTTTACAAATCAATTAATTGCTAAAATTATTGATTTTCTAAAATCTCATCTCCTTATCTCTTGATTTTTTACTAATTTCATCTCAAGGTCACATTTATTCTCCACCATTGATTTAATTTCTTAAATTAAATCTTGTCCACACATTTGAGGATCTTTACCCTAACCCTAATTGAGAGTTGTCACTTTGAATCTTAACCATTGATTCTAGGGCATTTCTCAATCTCTCATCTCATCCGTCCATTCAAGATTGCATTTTCTGTAAAATGACAATCTTGATCTCATTTTTGGGGATCTCTTAATCTCTTATTATTTTTGATTAATCTCATTATTGTCATTCTCATATCATATTTTAGGCTTATTAATAACTTGCATAATAGAATTAAATTTCTAGTTTGCATAGAGTTTTCATGCAAATCCTTCAAGCATTGTCTAAGGCGAGATATTTAGAGTTTACTCACATACACAATCTGAGGGCATCCATTATCATAGCAAAGCCAAGGAGGTGCAATGGAAATCAGTCATGGAGCATAGGAATGGGTGAGATCCTTCTAGTTTCTTTCATTTCTTGTTATTACTCCTTTTACATTCGATTGCTTGATGACTTTATTAACTTGCATGTGTTACTAATCCAATTTTGACCTTACTAAAAATATACGTCATTGCACAAGGCCCATAGTCTGCATATTCTCCTGGTTCTGCACATGTTCCAACAAATTTTTTCTTTTTGATGATGTTGTGAAGTGTGCAAGCATGTTTTTCAAATTCCATCACCTTTTCCATGATCTTTCTACCACATTTGCATGAAATAGCAGAGTTTCCACATTGAAAGACATATAATATCAATTGAAGTTTGAATTCCATTGAAAACTAATATACAATTGAAGTTTGGAGGGGAACAAGCTTTTGAACAACTCAAATTGTTGTGGAGTTTGAAGAATGAAGAAGCTAAGGCTACATAATTGGGTTCAACTACTTCATTTGAAAGTCTAGTTTATTAGGTATGTGAAGTCTTTACACATTTTATTTCATTCTATTATGGCTTGCTTTCATTTTTGTTTGTCACTATAACCTTACGTTGTCATTGTAACTATATTTCTCTTCACAACACATTTGATTCATATACTCAAATTAGCATTAAGAGTTCCAAATTCCTTAAGGACCTCCAAAACACCTTGAAAATCTTGAAATTAACTGATTACAATCAACTAGATTCCTCAAAATATCAACCAATGATTATGTCATTCACAACTTGTCCTAAATCTTCCATAATGGAACCATTCTTTACAAACACAAACTATAATTCTTAAGGCACAACCAAACCATTATTTGCTTAAGAAATATTTGTTTGAGTTATTACAACAAAAATGAAACCTTTCAAAAGTCTTCCCTAGCACACAAACTTAGTTCCTTTGTTCACTGTCCACATTACTAGTAGCCAAGCATCTGCAAACTGTCACATGTATCTCCCAAACCATGCACACACTTCAGACTATGATACTCATTTTTGATGCAGAGTTAGAGGACCCAAAACCATTCAAGATGTCAACTTTCCTTCAAGAGGCATCTAACAAGATTAAAAAGGCCTAATGGACCAATCCCAACACTCCTCCAAGTTGGACAACAAACAGAAACACTATTTCCCACTTTTCACCCTTAGAATCTAGTAGTAGTGCAAAGCCATTTTTGGGCCCTTAACTCCAAAACACCAGGAAAATAAAAGAATTATTCTAGCACCCATTTTATAGTTGCAATACATACCTTAACCCATCACATGACTCCTTTGGGACAACTTTAAGAAAACTGACCTTTTCATTGTTTTAGGCCTCCCAGTATACCAATTTTACAAAGGAACTACCCTTAGATCCTCACACCAAACTTCCAAACCCAAAATAAGTCTTTAATTAGGTCTCAAAACAAGATATTTTCTAGGTCTTAGGACCTTACCCACTCAACTAGGCTTCCAATACAAAAACCCCCATTTTTTAATGCAAAGAGGGAGGGTTTATAGAAAATCCTATACCCGGGCCTTCCCAGACCATTCCAAAGAATCAATCATCTTCAAAATACCTTGAACAAGGTCAAAATTTCATTACATAGACCACTCCTTCAACACTTTTTCAAAATCACTCCTTGGTTCCTCAAATTCTCATGGAAAAGTGCTTGTTTCAGCCTAAGAACCCCATCTTATTGTCATTAGTTTTATTCCAAGGAATGTTAAACAATAAAATACCCTACTCTAAAAATTTACATGCCATCCCATGGATAAACCATTCATAACAGTAGGTGGGATGGTCATTTCATAATTAAATCCTACTCAAACCCTTGACTGGCTTGGAATGAGCAGTTTAAGAAAATTGTCAATTACTCCCTTCAAACATAATGTTAAGCCCTCAGAACTGATGCATTAGAGAGTTAAGACATGTACCTACAATATTCTATTAGTTTTTAATCAAGGGGAGGTTGTACAGATCTGTACAAGTGCAGGAATGTGCAAAAAAGCTAGTGAATTTCTCAAAAACAGTGTTTTTTTATCATACAAATGGATTTCAAAATGAACAATACTCCTCCCTTCGAGCCAATGGAGGTTGTTTAAAAAATTTTCAATGACAAAAAACTCCCCCAATGCCTATAACTAACAAACAACCACCTTTGAAAGCATATAAAAACTTTGTCTATGCTAGGTTAACTTTTGTACACGATTATTGTAAGTATTATTTAAATGAATCCTTCAATGACATATATTTTTCAATCAACTTGAATGGATAAATTTTTTAGGAACTAATATTCATCTCATTACCATGGTACAGATAAAATTATCTGCCATGCTGAAGAAAAATACAAAGAGGAAACTAACAGATGAAGAGAATGAAACCTTCAAAGAAAATGAGAGAGTTCAGGATGGCGGCATATCGTGAAAAGAAGAAATTGGAAATGATTGATGAAAACAATCCGATTGTAGAGGAACCTCAACTGTCAAAAAGAGAATGGGAATTGGTAGCACAATAGGCATGAATATGAAAGCATCATCATAAGACAGATTCAGATACCGTAGTTGGAGACACACCCTCAATGAAAAGTGAATATGAAGGGACACCATTAAGCACAAGCAAATATGGAGGGACACCATCTAGCACAAGTGAATATGGATGGACACCATCTATTGCAAGTGAATATGGAGGGACACCATGTACTACAAGCAAATATTGTTGGACACCATCCAACACATCTCAAGTTGAGAATACATCATAACTCAAAATTGACGAAGAAGGTATGCCATCATCCCCATGTGAACCTCAAGGTATGTCTTCTTCTCCACCCTCAATCGAAGGTATGCAATCTAGCCCACCTAAATTAAATATTAATGAAATTCTGAATGTTGAGATGTATGTACCAAGGAGAACACCTATAATTTTGCGTAGAAAGCCAAAGTATTTGATTAATATTGATGGTGAGATTTTGCAGCACATGGAAGGTAAGATTTCAGCATGCACTTGTAGAAGATATGCTGATAAGATTTGGGAATGATTATAAGTATAGGAACATCATGAATACTCTTGGGTTGAGAACATCGAATGCATCGGGTGAAGACACTACTATGAAGAATCTAATGGATGCTTATGAGAGTGTGGGTAAGACATCATGCTCAAAGGATAGTAATGTTAGCTAACGTGTCATTACATCGACTTTGGTAAGCTTTCAAACAAAGAGAGCTCATCTATTTAAAAATATTAGTGAACAAATGGGAATTAGTAGAAAAACTTTATCAAGAGCCATTCAAAGGCAGCAAAGAATTGAGGGCAATGATTCAAATGAATTATGGGAATTCTCGGGGAGACTGTCATTAAAAGATAAAGAAGTTGTCCAAGCCTTGAGAACACTAATTGAAGAGTATTGGAAGAATAACACAAGGCCATCTCTAAATCAAAGGGATTTGGTAAGAAGGAGAATCGTGAGCCACATCCAAAGCATTTTTTGGATATGACTCAAACCCAATTTTTTCAAAAATTTAAAAATAATTATCCTCAAATTAGTATTTCTCAAATATTTTTTGAAATTCTTAAAACTTTTTATATCAAGATAAATCACACATGAACCACTTGTTGTTGTAGACTCCATATTGAATTTTCTAACCATTATGATGTTTATCGTTCTATATGTTTAGATTTGCATACTAACAATGTTTTGTAGGATTGTGGCATACAAGACCCACAAAAATCTTCAAGAGAGTTCTTATCAAAAAAATTATGTGAAATAGAGGATGGCCAAATATTCTATAGGATAGCATGCTTGGATGGTTCATGCGAGCATTGTGGTGGCTTCCAACATATGCCAGTATGTCAACATATGGAAAGTACAGATGAGGTGGGACAAAAACTAGTAGAGTTTGGGAAGTATAAAATAGTGGCATATGCTACAAAAGATGGGTCTCAAGAAAAAAGGTGTGAGTTGGTCATTGAGAAGATTCTAGCGTACCAGTTTATGACCACATTTCATGACAATATACTATCTGAGTATGCAATGCATACCCATAGAGCCCGATGGTTGGACACACAATTCAAGCTATGCAAGGACACCTTTCCAGTTGGAAGCATAGTATCCATGGTTGACTTTGCGAAGAAATACACTCTACAGCCACAACATGAGGTGCAATCACAGTATTACAACTCCACACAAGTTTTGATTTATGTGCACATAGCATTCATTCATGCATCTTATAGTACAAATGAGAAAAGGAAGGTATTGAGGGAGTACCACTTTTACATTAGTGATGATCACACATATTCTCCAGAGTTCATGCAAGGTTGCTTCCAAATGTTCTACAGTGGTTTGGCTCAGAGGGGCATAGAATACGATTGACATATAATATGGTCTGATAACTGTGCAGCACAGTTCAAGAACTCGTGCATGTTCTACTTGTTGTGCTGGATGCATGTCACTACAGGTGTTCAACATATGTGGAACTTTTGTGAGGCCAGACATAAAAAGGGGGAGCATGATGGTGCAGGAGCATGTATGAAAAGAGCATTAGCATGAGAAGAGTTAAAGTATAAAGATAGTGCAAAGTTGACAGATGCAAAATCAATCATCGAGTGGTGTAATGCTTTGATGGGTCGAGGTAATGAAGGTACGTCTTTAGTTCATAGATTTTTTTGGTTGATGGATGATACTAACATTGCACCATATGAAGACTGTTGTACACTAACAGGATCAAGTTAGGTACACTCTTTCCTTAGCTCAAATGCAGGTTCATGGAGTATCGATACACAAAAGATGGCATGCTTTTTTTCTTCATGTACAATGCAAGCCTGGAGTGACTGTGAGTTAGGGGAGTGGGTTGACAAATGGTTCACAAGTTATCTTAGCCCACTTCACATGTATCGCCCTCTAATGGCATTGGAACTAACACAGATGGAAGCATCGGTTAACTTTGACCACGTATCAGATCAGATGGAAGCATCGGTTAACTTTGACCACGTATCAGATCTAGTTCAACCAGGTGATATATCTACTTGCTTAGTTGTTGAAATTCCATATCGTTATCTTACTTTGTACTGTATTCGTAATGTTGACAAATTTCAAGAGATTTTCTACACATATCAATGCAGGGCATGTTTATGTAGTTATTGCAAATGAACACAATGAAGAGGGAACATATTATTACTTATGTCATTGTGTTGAGGCCAAAAATAAATTGGAGACCCAGGTTATAGATGGAGAAAACATCGAATACCCTACAAGCTCAGTTGTGGTTACTAGAACATGGCTTAGAAGGTACCCACATTCAAGTGTTAAACATTGGCTATTTCAGGACTTTGACATGCATCACAAGATTCTTCATTACTCAAACCTTTTCGTGGCATCCAATGTTCATTTGACCAAATATGGGGGTAGAACTTTGAACAAGACCTTGTGGAAGGTCTGTGAGTCTGACCATGAGGCTATACTTGACACAATAAAGAGTAGAGTAGACCCGGATGGTTCGTTGGATTAATTTGTAAGTATATGCACATTGGTTCTTATTAATTTATACTTTTATGCACATTAATTTATTTGATGCCAATTCTATCATCTTCTTTTATAGTGATTGGTGTCCCCTTGCAAAAAATCTAGATATATGAGCCATCCAAGAGAATGTCAGCCAGAAAAGAAATGCAACATCCTTATTTTGATGATCTTGACAAATCTCAATCAAGATTTTAAGCCATTAGAAAAGTGTGTGCAAAGCTTGGTGAGGGAATTTCAAGTTATTCATTTGAAGTTAACCTTATCATGAGCAGCTATGATGTAGACATTATAAGAGCATCTAAAATTTCAACTTACTCTATTCATGAGAGGTGTTGTGTGCAATGGGTATGTTAGAATTCCTAGTGAAAATGTATGAATAGAAGTGACTAAGTTGTGAAACCTGCATGCCTATCTGTAAGTTCCTTCCATCTATTTTTATTTCATTTCCATTTTGGATGCTCTTTATTTTTCTCTTTTACTTTGTGTATTTGTAAGTAAACTACTAAAACTTGACTGATCTCTGGTTGCAGAAAATGTTAATTTAAAAGCTATCAAAGAGAATCTAGCCAAAAAAGCAATGCAACATCCTTATTTTGATGATCTTGACAAATCTCAATTTTGATTTCAAGCCATTATAAAAGAGCATGTGAAGCTTAGTGAGGGAATGCCAAGTTACTCAATTGAAGTTAACCTCATAATGAGCACCTATGATGTAGATATTTAAAGAGAATCTTGAATATATGAGTGACATTGTAAGAGATCTGTGAGAATGAAGTGCCTGAGGCATTGTAATAATATTTATTTACATAATGATAAACTATCAGATCCACAATTGTAATAAGATTTACTTACATAACGACAAACTCTGAAGCATTGTAATAAGATTTTATTACATAATGCATTGTTGGGGCAACAATTATCATGTATCCAAACCCTCAGATCCACAATTTGTCTCAGGGAAAATTCACTCCACCATGTCAAACCAAAACCCTTATTGTATGCAATATTTTATCAAACCCTAGGGTGAAACCTCATTTTTCATGTCTTTTTCCATCAAAATCTATAGGGTCAGCAACATAAACCCCATAAAAATTATTCCATTTCACTTAGAAATTTCTTGTTTGATCCTATAGGATCACATTGGGCCCCTCTAGAAAAACCTCTCTCAGTTTTTCTTATCTCGGAGTGGTTTTCCCATGGTGGCGGATTTTCACTTGATGGAAAAAGTGTCAAAATCAAGTTGTGCAAAGTTGCAAAGTGGTGCAACTTTCATTCTGTAGCTTGTGTGACCAAGCAGACTATTCCAACACATCCAAATAGGTATTTTTATGCTAGGCATGGTCCTTTTTTGCACCGAAACATGTGGAATCACTCCGAGCTACGTTCCACCGGATCGATCCCTTAAGGGTCCAAAGTGCAAAATGGATGCAAACTTCAGCATGATATTACTCAGATATCATGATGCATAGAAAATTCTCGTTTGATCCTATAGGATCGCGTTGGGCCCCTCTACAAAAACCTCTCCTGATATTTTCTATCTCAAAGTGGTTTTCTCGTGGCGGTGGATTTTCACTTGATGGAAAAAGCATCAAATGCAAGTAGTGCAAAGTTACAAAGTGGTGCAAATTTTGTTTTGCAACTTGTGTGACCAAATATACTTTTCCAACATGTCTGAATAGGTATTTTTATGCTAGAAATGGTCCTCTTTCGCACCGAAACACATGGAATCGCTCTGAGCTATGTTCCATTAGATCGATCCCTTAAGGGTCCAAAGTGCAAAATGGCTGCAAACTTAAATATGCTATTACTCGGATAATATGACACTTAGAAACTTATTGTATGATCCTATAGGATCACGTTTGTCCCCTCTAGAAATTTTTTTCTCAGTTTTGGCTATCTCAGAGTGGTTTTCCTGTGGCGGCGGGATTTTCACTTGATGGAAAAAGTGTCAAATTCAAGTTGTGCAAAGTTACAAAGTGGTGCAACTTTCGCTCTGCAACTCATGTGACCAAACTAACTACTCCAATATGTCCAAATAGGTATTTTTATGCTAGGCATGGTCTTGTTTCACACTGAAACACGCAGAATTGCTCTGAGCTACATTCCACCGGATCAATCCCTTAAGGGTCCAAAGTGCAAAATGGATGCAAACTTCAACATGATATTACTCGGATACTGTGATGCTTATAAACTTGTCGTCTAATCCTATAGGATCATGTTGGGCCCCTCTACAAAAACCTCTCCCAGTTTTTTCTATCACGAAGTGGTTTTCTCATGGCGGCGGATTTTCACTTGATGGAAAAAGCATCAAATGCAAGCAGTGCAAAGTTGCAAAGTGGTGCAACTTTCATTCTACAACTTGTGTGACAAAGCAAACTATTCCAACACATCTGAATAGGTATTTTTATGCTATTCATAGTCCTCTTTCACACCAAAACATGTGGAATCGCTCTGAGCTATGTTCCACCGAATCGATCCCTTAAGGGTCCAAAGTGCAAAATGGCTGCAAAATTCAACATGCTTTTACTCGGATACCGTGACACATAGAAACTTATCATCTAATCCTATAGGATCATATTAGGCCCCTCTAGAAAAACCCCTCTTGGTTTTGGCTATCTCGGAGTGGTTTTCCTGTGGCGGTGGATTTTCACTTGATGGAAAAAGTGTCAAATTCAAACTATGCAAAGTTGCAAAGTGGTACAACTGTTACTCTGTAGCTCATGTGACCAAACTAACTACTCCAACATGTCTAAATAGGTATTTTTATGCTAGGAATGGTCTTGTTTTGCATCGAAACACGTGGAATCACTCTAAGCTACGTTCCACCGGATCAATCCCTTAAGGGTCCAAAGTGCAAAATGGCTGCAAACTTCAGCATGCTATTACTCAGATACCATGATGCTTAGAAACTTCATGTATAATCCTACAAGATTGTGTTGGGTCCCTCTACAAAAACCTCTCCCATTTTTTTCTATCTCGGAGTGGTTTTCCCGTCGTGGTGGATTTTCACTTGATGGAAAAAGCATCAAATGCAAGCAATGCAAAGTTGCAAAGTGGTGCAACTTTTGTTCTGCAGCTTGTGTGACCAAGATGACTATTCCAACACATCCGAATGGGTATTTTTACACTAGGCATGGTCCTCTTTTGCACCGAAACACGTGGAATCACTCTGAGCTATGTTCCACAGAATCGATCCCTTAAGGGTCCAAAGTGCAAAATGGCTGCAAACTTCAGCATGCTATTACTTGGATACCATGAAGCTTAGAAACTTCTCATCTGATCCTACAATATTGCATTGGGCCCCTCTAGAAAAATCTCTCTCGGTTTTGGCTATCTCGGAGTGGTTTTTCCGTGGTGGCGGATTTTTACTTGATGGAAAAAGTATCAAATTCAAGTTGTGCAAAGTTGCAAAAAGGTGCAACTTTCCCTCTGCAACTCGTGTGACCAAACTAACTACTCCAATGTGTCTAAATAGGTATGTTTATTCTAGGCATGGTCTTTTTTCACATCGAAACATGTAGAATTACTCTAAGCTATGTTCCATCAGATCGATCCCTGAAGGGTCCAAAGTGCAAAATGGTTGCAAACTTCAACATACTATTACTTAGATACCGTGACGCTTAGAAATTTCTCGTCTGATCCTACAAGATCACGTTGGGCCCCTCTACAAAAATCTCTCCCGATTTTTCTATCTTGGAGTGGTTTTCTTGTGGCGGCGGATTTTCACTTGATGGAAAAAGCATCAAATGCAAGCAATGCAAAGTTGAAAAGTACTGCAATTTGCGTTCTACAACTTGTGTGACCAAGCGAACTATTCCAACACATCTGAATAGGTATGTCTACGCTAAGAATGGTCCTCTTTTGCACCAAAACACATGGAATCACTCTGAGCTATGCTCCACCAGATCGATCCCTTAGGTTGGAGGAGTCTAAAGTTGCAAATTTGTAAGTTGCTTAAAGCAACAAATTTAAAATGCAATGGTTACTTATTTTGAAAGTTGGTTTTTAGTTAGTTGAGGGCATGGATCAATCAGAGAAGGGTGTAAAACACTATGGAAGCCTTGAGAGGCTCGAATGGAGGTTGTTGATAAACTTTTGGAGAAGATCGTCCATCTCTCATGATAATGAATGGCCCACTTAGCACTCATTGCATCTACGTGATGCTCACAGAGGTGAGGCACTAGGCCTTCCCAAGAGGTCACCCATCCTAGTACTACTCCAGCTCAAGTGCTTAACCATGAAGTTTTTTCCCCAAGGTTAAGCCCACTTAGCTTGCAACCCCATTTGCAAAACCTTCAGCAAGTGTTGTGCCTTATGAAACATTCATTATAGAGCCCCTTTATCTCATCAATTGATAAGTAGGAGGTATTTTCTACAATGTGTCAAATTGTGATATTGCTATCAGGATTCAATTGTGTAGTTTTCGAGTATAAAAGAGAATAAGAAGGGAAGATCAAGGCAATCAATTTGAAAACTTATTTTTATTATTGAATTACCTAGTGTGGGATTGGTCTATATGAGAAAAAATTTATAATATGGGAGTATACGTTTCAAGCATATAATCCAGAAAGGACTCAAAGTAAGATGCACGAGTAAAAATTATCGATCAAGAAAGACATCCCAATTCTCAAGGCCTATATATCAATGATATGTAGATTCATATTCAAAGCTAGCACATGATTCTAATTGATTAATTAGAAACAACTATTATATTTATTTATCAAATTAATATTTGAATTAGACTTCATATTCATAATTTATTTCATTTATAATTTAGGGACTTTGTTATCTATCTTAATAATATTGGATGACAACCTTTGTCAATCCAATAAGAAATAAATCAAAAATCTATTGATCTAGAGGTCGAGTCATTACAGTGGTATTAAAGCGAATGAACCTGGTAGCCTTTGGGTATTGAAACAAATTGACTTTCCATTGAAGCATGGCAACCAATGATAGTGGTTGGCAAGATTACTTTATGAATCAGGTAGTAAGCTTAGTAGTTTATCTTAAAGGAATGCCATTATGGTCACATTGAAAAGAATAGAAGAATTTTTAGGCTTTATTGAGCAGTCATTTGTAGTATTAGATATATCTCTATCTTTTACAGTATTGCACATGATTGTAGACAATTTCAAAGATCTAGATGACATCAATAGTTTGTATTACTCAAGAAGGATGAACATCTTAAAGACATTTGCAAAAAAGTGGACAAGTAACCCTCTCGTGGACTTAGGGTTGCAAGATTTGATCTACAACATGTTCCACCATTTCTTCAATAGGATCAAGAACACACATAATGAAGGTGTGTTTGCAGCCATGAAATATTATGGTTCGAACTATCCAGAAGAGTGAAGTTTTATCTCAACCAACCATATCTATACTATGGTTTGTTTATAAACAAGGATGGGTTCTCTCTTCATCGACACATACATTATTCTTCGATGTGTTCATACCAGTGTTATAAGACTTGGACTCACCTTGGACTTGACAAGCCAATTTTTTACTTGGACTTGGGCTTGGAGCCCAAATTTGACAAATAGAAAAACCTAAGAAATTCAAAGATTTTTAAGGATTTAAAACTTGTTTCATGCACCCTTTAATAAATAAACCTTAAAGACACAATAGCATTATCAAATAGAAATTACTATGATCCCATACACAAACATACATCAATCACATAAGTATAAGCACAAATTTTAGCTGAAGGAAATAACACATTTAGATATATAAATATTGTGATATTGCTATCAGGATTCAATCGTGTAGTTTTACAAGTCAAACTCATTGACCCATGATTCATAAGTAGTGGTTCACAAGAACACATCTCTCATGATAATGAATGGTTCATAAGGAGGAAGATAAATCTTCATACATTTCTTCTATCACAAAGGAGATAAGTGGTTGGATTCATGAAGGTCATGAGGCAACCATTAATGGGGAGTGGATACATGAAGAATCGACGAAGAATGATAATGGCTTTAGACCTGCTATAAAGGATAAATTTTTTCGTTTCAACGATGCAAGAGGTTTTTGGTTTGACTACCAAAACGAGCCTATGAAGAATGCATGTGAAACTCCTTTGGACCTTGAGGGTGTTCTTACTCCATCTCAAGGATCATGCATTGAGGATGACATAGATCAATGCTAGGGCTAACCAATTAATAATTATACACATGAATAAGTCAAGCATGTACATGTCAATAAGGGAAGTACAAGTACTCAAAAACACGTAAGACTCAAAAAGTATACACATGAATAGATAGTATACACAAATTAAAACAAAGTATATGCACAAATAAAAGGTATACGCATGAAAACACGTAAGCCACAAAGTATACATTCAAATGCATGTAAGTCACAAAGTATACACGTAAGTTGTAAAGTATACACTTGAATACACGTAACTCATATCTATTGAAGCATCAATTTAGAATGCAGATATGGACATGCATCGATAAAAGATATTTGTATTAACCAAATATCCATGTAGGAGTACACCAATATATGTCGATATAAGTATAAAATATATGTACAAAATAGCCATATAGGCTTACGAGAATGCCATATAGGCATACAATGTCAAATATGTCCAATAAAAATTATGTACAAAACTGCCATGTAGGCATACAAAAAAGGGCTCTAGGATCAAAAGTCATTGCTCTCCATGCCTTGGAAATAAATTCTTTCCCTTTCCTTTTTGATCAGATGGTGATAGGTCTGTCACTCATTTTTGTTGCATTCGAGGAGTGCTCCTACTACTCCTCCTAGGGTTTAGTTCATTGTGAAGTTTTGACTATTACAATAAGAAGTAAAGACATGAATATATAGAAATTACATTATAAAAAATGATATATTTGACAAAATAATCACTTACCACCATCTCACAATCTCTCTGCATGAGGGAAATATTCTCATGCCCATGCTCAGGCGTGCTCAAGCCCTGTATAAATCATACAAATAGAAATTAAACTACGTGAATCAATAATGGTTTAATTTTTCAATAACTAAAATTTATAACAACAAATGTAAATTGAAATTTACTAAGTTTCCTCATGCCTCTCCTATTAGAGCCATAGAGGATTCTATAGCATATTTCACACCAATATCCATTGCCCTCATCACATTCGGAGGTGTATCATCATACAACATCTGAAAATGAAACAAAAAATTATTCAACGTAATCAACGATGTGCATATAAACTACACAAATCTATTAAGTACTTGATTCATTAGTTAAATTATTTATTATATTACCTCCATGTAGGTTTTGAGTAAATCCACCACCACTAGGAAGTGTTCCATCAAAACCTCCAATATTAGTCTGTTCAACATCCAAAACCGCATATTAAATTACCATTAGTAAAACAATGCTATTAACATGCAATAAATTTATAATTATTTACTAGTTACATACCCTAATGATAGGTGTACTGCATAAATAAGTTGGTGGGGGGCCGGTGTATCTAGTCTCAACACTATGACCCTGCAATTTTATTAAAATCATAAAACATTTTTAGTTAATCTTGTATTTCAAAATTGAAATTTAATAAATTAAATTCAATGAACATGCACTAACTTTTACTTGACTGTCAATGCCATATGCCTGATGCAAAATGTTAGCTGCTCTCTCCATCTCCATAGCTGCAGATGGATCTTGCGTACCAGTCTCTTGAGTGTCGGTGGGGTCATATGAACACGTAGCCTCACAAGATTGACACACATGTGTTCGAAGGCCACCACTCAAAGACTCCCCTGGATGGCATTGTAGAATAGGGCTAGTATGATGGATGACTCTTTGGGTCAAAGTGTTGATTTCCTGCAATGTCTCTATGTCAGCATGTTCCTTTGCAATGGAAAGCATAACAACGTGCTCACAAGGTGGCCTAGCGAGAGCTCATCTACCTTGTCGTGTAGGATCCGGCTGTGCACCAGGTCTATCCTGACCTGACCCCCCACCTCTCCCCTGGAAATCCCTCATATCAAAATAATTTGGTATCTTATTCAATATGAACTCACTGCATAGTTTCCTAAGGAAATATTGCAGGACCTCGCAATTGTTGCACGGTGGGTAATCAAAGACCATGTACCACCTATCATAAAACTAGTCCCTAATCTATTGGTGGTGGCACCAATGGATAGGAAACCTCTTCGCATTGAGGGTAAGTTTTTCATTTGTGTGTGGGTCGGTGAATAATGAGCACAAATCACCTTTTGTGATTTTTAAATCCTTTACATCCTTGTATGATAGTTTATTTGCATAATAATCCCTAGCTACATGCCTCCTATCTTGCCATCAAGTTAATTGTTTGCTAATTGAATCTATATTTTTTAACATATCTTTCAATGAATATCCTAGGGTCATTCTTTCTACGGTTGAACCATTTGGATCACTCAACCTACTAATCAAATCCTTAATTTTCTTTTTGTTGTTCTCAATTTCACTCATTAAATTTTGTTGAGTGTCAGGAGGGGGTTGAGTGATTGGTGGAGGAGGTTGATGTTGTGGTTAATTTTTGTCTTGAGGATTTGGTTGGTCTTCCTGTTGAGGATTTGGTTGGTCCTCCTGTTGAGGATTTTGAGGGTTTGTAGGTTGATTTGCATCGCCTAAAAATTCAAACAAATATATATCAAATTCAACCTAAAAATAACAAATTCAACCTAAAACTAACAAATTCAAAATAAAAACCATAGAATCCTTACCTCTCACAGCTCCTCCTCATCGTGGTGCCATCGTTGTGAAGAAATATTAATTGTTGGTGAAGAAATTTTTTGAATTGCTCCTAGAACGCGAGCACGAAATTGTGGGGGTTTTGGCTACAGCTACAAAAAAAAAAATAGTCGAAATGCTAATGATAGATTTGCATTTCTTTTTTGCTTTTAAAATTCAATAACACAAGTGCATTATTGGTTTGTAGTTGTCGAGTCTGAGGCTCGACATAACGAGCCATAACGTGAGTGTGTTATAATGCACTCGCGTTATGGATTTTCAAAAAAACAATTGTAGGGTGTCCACAAAATTGCTACCCATTTCAGTGCACCCGCCCCCTAGTGCCTTGCATATATCATAGCCTTTTCCGTAGAGATGCACTGGTAGTGGAGGTAACTCCTCTGGGTCTTTGTAGAGCCAGTTAGCTATGTCAATGATGACTTCATTACCAAGGTCCTAGATCTAGAAGTCTTTACTTGGTATGGAGGTCGAGGAAGATGGTGTGGAAGAAGGTGATGGAATGGATGATTTGGTGAGTGCAGACAGGTCAATATATTTGGAAGAGCTGGAAGTCGAGGATTCCCGATTGATGGGTACTTGGTGCTCAGTGGTGTTTCATAGATTGGTATAGTATTGGAATGCATTAGGATCTCTTGGGATAGTGATTTCAGTACCATCAAAAGGGAACTTCAAGTATTGGTGGTATGTGGAGGGAACAACCTTTAGGGCATGAATCCAAGGGCAACCAAGTAAGATATTGTAATGTGTGTCACGATCTAGGACTTGGCATGTTGTATCTATAATAATTGGTCCCACACGGAGTGGAATTGTGATGATGCCTTTAGAAGAATTTTCTTCATCATCGTATGCCTTGATGACAATGCTCTTGGTCGCATCTACACATGCATTGGAGAAGCCAAGAGCTTTAACCAATTTTAGAGAACAGATGTTCAATCCTACTCCGCCATCTACTAAGACTCGTCTAACCTTATGTTTGTAGACAAAAACCTTGACATGACGGGCATCATTATGAGATGGTTTGGGTGAGGAATAGTCACTATCCGAAAAGGTAATGTGATGAGGCAAATTCAGATATCCGACCATAGTTTCAAAGTGGTTGACATCCATGTTAGTTGGGATGGAAGACTCTTGCAGGAATTTATCCAAGATGGCCTTATGTACAGGTGAGATGTGGAGTAATTCAAGAATGGATATTTGAGTGGCTGTTTTATTCAATTGCTCAATAAGGTTGAACTCTGGTTTAAGGTTTGACTATCTGGCAAGCGGACCAAGTATGGTAATTTTAGGCTGACGTGCAGAGGGACCTAGGATGGTGACATTGCCTTCATGTGTTGTAACGTTGCAGTCCGAGGCCTTTTTAATGGTAATGGTATTGACACATTTTTCTTCATCAGCAGTGCGAAGATTGTTAATGATGGTGCCACCGGAATAATTGTAGGCAGGATGAACATTATTGTAGACAAGATGAACGTGATTGGCTTGGTTATTGGTATTCTTTATGCCAGATGTGGAGGGTTTATTAGAACCATGATCCTACATTGGGTTCTTGTGGATTGTATGATCCACATTAGATGCAAATGGTTGACTGCCTAGCTCAATGGTTTGGTTTTCAATAAGGTCTTGTATCAGATTTTGCAACTAACGGCAAGAGGAAGTTTTGTGCCCTTTGACATGGTGGAAATCACAAAATGCATTATCATCCCATCATGATGGCTTGAACTGACCAGGGTCATACGATTTAGGTTCTTCCAATGTTATGACTTTGTTTTGGAGAAGTTTCTTTAAGACAACTCAATAGGTTCACCCAAGGGGGTGTATGTGCATTTTTTAAATTGGCGCGGTTGACGTAACTGACTTAGATTAGATGGAGCAGGATTATTTTGAATGACATTGGCAGTTGGTGTCAGTGTAGTCACAGGTACATTTTGATTTTGGACTCCTTTGATGGTGAGAACATGACATGTTGCATTAACGGTTTTTGCATCAACCACACCATCATTTGTGATGTGTTTATTTTTAACCTAGTATTTGTGTTTGTCATTGGAGTTGCTTGGGTTATTATTTGTGGTGGAGTTGATGGTTTTGCCACCATATTTTAATTCTCCTTTAGCGATCAAGGATTTTTCAAGTTGAACACCTTTCTCAACAAGGTCAACGAAGGTGGTACAACAATGGACTTGTAAGCCATATCTGAGTGGTCCTAGGATAGTTTGTACAAACATGGTGACTTTCTCCTTTTTTGGTATTTCTACCAGACATCTACTCGCTAAGGTTCTCCATCTTTGAAACAATGGGATAAAAGTCTCTTCTACCTCCTCTTAGGTAAGTCGGCATAAGGAGGCAATGTCAATATCCGTGTCAATGTTATAGGCATAATTTTCAACAAACTTGTTTGCCAATTCATCCCATGTTTTTATTCCTTTAGGCAATAGCGAGAACCATTCCAGTGCATGACTTGCGAGGCTTCTAGAAAAAAGTCCCATGAGATAGGTTGGCTCATATGCAATTTCCATGCAACTAGTGGTGAATTCTCTTATGTGTTCAATGGGGTTTGTTTTTCCTTTGTATTTAGGAAAATGAGGTACCACATATCCATGAGGAAAGGGTGGCATATACAAGGTTGTGTTGAATGGATATGGACACAAGTCATGTGACATGTAAGACTTTTTGTTGGATTGTTGAAAGGTCTCCACTTGTGTTTGAAGAGCAGCAAGTCAGAGTGTGAGTGCTTCCACAATGGGGTTGTTGGTAGCATCACACATGTTGGTGAGAGGTATGGATTGGTTGCCCACTTGTTGTGATGAGATGTGTTGCTGGTGAGCAGAGTGAGTGTTCTAATTTTGCGGTTGTTGGAAATGAGTGTGTTGATTGGGGGTACACAGTTGTGTATGAACTTGAGTATCATACGTGGGTATTTGAGATCCCACCATGTTGGATTGAATTTGCGGTCCTTTTTTATTTTGAGTATGTTGATGTCCAAATGGAATAAAGGATTAAGTGCCTTGATTGCCTTGCCCAAATAAGAAATTATGGCCATGAGGAATGTTGGTATTAACTTGTGAGTAATTAGGTTGGGTGTCTTGAATGATAACTCTTAGCTTATTTCTCCCAAGATGGTTCAATGAGTTAGTTTCCATAGTATTCGAGGAACCTAATAATAGGTATGTTGATGTACCCATGGAGCTAGATGAAGGTCCAAAGAGGTTTGAGGTGGTTGCACCCATTGTTGATCCAAATGTTGTGAAGGGATAGTGGATGTTTGTTGGGGGATGAATTGTGATGTGGTGTTGGTTTGGGTAGATGATCCCCCAATGGATGTTTTGTTAGTTGTGGTGGCTGCATTAGTTGTGGTGGCAACATTAGTTGTGGTGGGAGCATGAGTTGTGGTGGGAGCACTAATGGTGTTAATGATGTTTTGTGAAGAGGCTCCCATGGAAGGATTGTTTGATTGGTGATTAGGAGATGTTGCTCTAATAGTGTTGAGTTCAAATCCTTTTGGTAACCTAGCCCCTTGGTCAAGGAGCATGGCTAAATATCTGGCTAAGTCATTTAGGACCAATTCTTCCACAAAAGAGGCCACTTCTGGGTTTTGGACAGCAACTTGTATTTCTTCTTCATAGACTTCCCCATTTTGGTCTTTGCAAACAAATTATTCAAAGGGATTGTGTGGAATGGATATCTCACTAAAAGGATTGATCATAGAATTTCCCATGTCATTTGAAAGAGTGCTTATGTCACTAGGGAATGAATTCATGTCATTGGTGAAATTGAGAAAATTGGTGTCTTGACCAAAAGAGTCCATGAGTCTTTTCTTTCTTTGTAACCTAGTTTCAACCATAAAAACTTTTGCTCAACTTTGGGATGATGAGGGAGAATGACCTATATATGACACTATGTTTTTGGGTTTTTGGGAATAAGGAATGCTATGAAATGCAAATGGGATTAAGAGGAGACTAAAGGTTTGTGAATGCAATGGTATGACACTAAAATGAGAAGACTAATGGTATGCAAACTAAAAGGATCCTAAGATGCACTCAATATTGAGAATCTAAGGAGATGACTACCTGACCAAACAAAGTGTTGGCAATGCTTTAGGTTTGGAAAATCAATGGACCATAGAAGGACTAAAAGAGGACAAAGTGAAGTTTTCACACTAGACTATTGAGTGGGAAATAATTCACAATTTTTTTGACTAAATGAAAAAGGGTGATTGGGTCCAATGATAACCTACTTTTGAAGGCAAAGTTTGACAATAGATGGTAAAGAGTGTACTCCTAAAATCTGTAAAATGAGTGTCTAAGGAGATGGTAGAATTAAAAATGTAAATAGTCAAATGAAAACGGAGACCTATGGTGATCCTAAGAATGTCATCTAAAATGTCATGATGAGGGAAGTTGAGCAAATCAATATCTAGTTTGACAGAAACAAAAAGGAAGGACTTTATGAAATCTGGAAAAAGATAGGTTTGGATTTTTGATTTTGATAGTGGGCAGATGTTTATGAAATTTGGAAAATGCGGTGTGATAGAGCACATGCGGCTCTCAATAGAGAATACAGTTCAGAACAACTAATGCGGCTTAACAAGGTTCTTGCATCATAGGAGTCAATTCTGGAAATGTTTCAGTGGGCAAGCAAATGCAGCTCAACAACAAATTCGGTTCATACTAGCAAATATGGCTCACATATAAGAAAATGTGGCTTACCAGAGTGCTTGCGTCGCAGGAAGCAATTTTGGAAAAAAAATTACCAAGAAAGCAAGTACGGCTCAACTGCAAATGCGGCTCATCCTGGAAAATGCAGCTCTATGTTAAGAAAATGCGGCTTAACAAGGGGATTACGTCACAGGAAGTATTTTTGGACCAGTCTCAAATTTAGCAGATGTGTTATAAAATAACGATTGTGTTTCAGAAGATTGCAAATGTGGCTCACCAGCGCGAATGCGGCTCTGTTTTGATCAAATGCAGCTTAGAAGAGAGAATGCGGCTTCGCAGAGCAAATGTGGCTCACTAACAAGCAATTGTAGTTCATGATAGCAAATGCATTGCAAAAAATGAGTTGACAAAAAAACTTAGACCGATTTGCAATGACTTGTTTCAGTTGGCAGTGTTGTTTCGGATTCTATAAGTTTGATGTTTATTTATCTGAAAATAGTTGGCAAATACATGGTGTTGTAAAAAAGATGAAAATCAACCACATAGAAGTCATTTTATAAAATCTTATGGCTGCAAGGACAGTATTCTTTTGGATCCCACTAATTGCATATCCTTAGCGAATAGAATCTTGGCCCCACAAGCTACCCCTTACAGTGCACTCACTTCTCAGGGCAACCAAGCTTCCAACCTCCATGAAACTCCTATGGAAGATTGATCATTTCTACTAAGAACTGCGCAGGTGCGGGTGCCTTGGAAATGAACGTTGCTGCACCAAAGAATAGAAGGTTTTTGGCTTTCTAAAATAAGGATTTTAATTCAGGCACCCGTTCGAGTGGTCATACATGGGGCACAAGATTAAGCTCCATTAAGGAGGCACTCCAACCTGAAGAGGTTAAGCTTAACAAGGTTTTGGGGAGTACTACTTGGTCCGTATGACATATCTACACTCGTAATCCTAGGCTTTCCCTTAGGATTCACATTTGTATACCAGTCAGGAGTAGCTCAACTAAAGAGCTTCATTGCCAGTTTGAGTTGCTTTGGGGTGAGTACTTTTTCCCACCAAAGCAAGCCCAATTTTCTAAGGCTAACAAAAGCAAGCCAAAATATTCATAGTTCAATTAATCTTTGTTTAAAAACAAAGAGAGAACACATGAATATCCTAACTCACACTCACATGGTGTTCATTTTAAGCCCAAATCTAAATGTGTTTGACAAACATGAAAGAAAAACGACATGGGGTTTATTTTAACCGTTTGTAGTGTGAGCTAACTAAGAGTTCATTTTAATCCAATGCTATGAAAATATGCAAATTCATTTTAATCCAATGAGTTATAATGCAATATTGTGTTCTTTTTAATCCAATGAGTATGCATGCATGTTCATTTTAACCCATAAATGTAAAATGCAAATTTGTAGTTTGTGAAATAAAACAAGTAAATGAATGTTAGACTCCTTGCCATAAGCTGCAAACAAAAAATTAGTAACCTGAAATCTCTACACTATCAAACAAAAAAAAAAGAGTAGAAAATCCGAAAAAAAAAGAAAAAAATTGTTACCCTATAGATGCGTCTCACCAAAGTGAATGCGGCTCAACAAGGAAGATGCAGTGTTCGAACAACCGAATGCGAATGATAAGGTCAAATGCGGCTTTCTGGTTGTCAGATGCATCATTTGGAGAAACGGATACGTTTTGATAAAGAAAATGCATCGCTTGCGAAGGAAGATGCGGCTCGACAGAACACTTGCGTCGCAGAAAATAACATACGCGTCATTCCGTACACTTGTAACCTACAAAAAAAAAAGATGAAAAATCCATACCCAACCTGCAAAAAAAATGACGAAAAATCCATACCTTAACCTGCAAAAATGTGTTAAAATAGAATGTCGAGTTCACCAATGTAACAATGGGTATTTTTCTAGGGTTAGCAATATCACATGCATAACATAAAAACCCAAAGTAATAATGAAGTGCAAAGGAATAGATGAAACAATCTCACCAAATATCTTCATCCTCCATGATTGACCTCCATTATAGCTTCTCAACTTGCTAAAATATGTAGTTTCCCTCAGATTTGTGATGAGCAAGCCAATGGAAATGACAAGCCCTAAGCGAATGTTGAAGGATTTTGAATTACTATATGCTATACTATGCCCTATTGCAACTAGTAAGCATCTAAAAATGTCTAACCTATGTCAAATAAAATCTAAATATGCCTATGATAAATGAAGAAACCTACAAGAGTATGAAAGTGCAATAAAATGAGATTGCAAGATAGGAAATTGCAAATTGTGAAATTGCAAGATATGCCAAATGAGACCAAAATTGTCATTTTATAGAAAATGCAATTTTGTGTGAGTAGCCAAGATTGAGAGTCAACAAGTGCCCTAGAATTAATGGACAAGATTTAATATACCAACCCACAATTAGAGTTAGGGAAACATTAGGTCAGATTTGAAATGAATGGACAAGATTGATTTAATTAAAATCAAATCAATGGCTGACAATACATGTGACAAGAGATTCTGGGCACACAAAACGAAGTTGCTGGAGAATCAAATAATAATTTAAAATTATTTGATTCAAGAGGTGATGCTGACTTTTTGAATTTAAAAATTAATTTAATTCAAAAGTGGTGGGGTCATGTGACAGTAAATAATTTTAATTTTAATTATTTACTCAAAGAGGGAAATTAGAAAGTAGGACTTATTTTATATAAATACATTTTATTTAAAATGATCACAGTAAAAGAAGAGAAATTAAATAATAAAATTATTTAATTTAGGTGGTGCGACTTATTTTAAATAAATAAATTTTATTTAAAATGAGGATAGCAAAAAGTTATTTAATTTAGGTGGAAATTAAATAATAAAGATATTATTTAATTATAGAAGAATGTGACAAAGGGAACCTTTTAAATTAAATATAAATGATTTAATTCAAAATTCAGGAGAGTGGACCAAATTAAATAAATAAGAATTTATTTAATTTTAGAAAGAAGAGGACTTAATTAGTGACATAATTAAATAAATAAATAAAATTATTTATTTAATAATCTGGAAGACATAATGGACAAAAATAATTAAATAAATTAAGAAATTTATTTAATTGTAAGAAGACATTAGATAATTAGTGACACATTAAATAAATAATTAAATTTATTTATTTAATAATCATGAAGAATAAACAGATATGAATTAATTAAATAATTATGAATTATTTAATTAATAGTCGAAAGTGAGTCAAGGACATAATTAAAATGTCTTAATTATGCTAAAAGGATTAAACTAGAGCTTGTAGGCCTAGGTCATTTTTATGTGTCTACAACTAGATGAGTTGCATTTTGAAATACCAAGCCTTACGCTCGATCATCCAAGCCATTTGGTGCTTGCCAAATGGTCATTTCGGGTAAAAAATCAATAAGTGACATATTTTTGTGTCACAGATTGGTGCACATACCCTATAATGTATCCTTATCCTAAGAGGCCTTAGAATCAATCTCAAACATAGAGTCTTTAAGAGAAGAATCATTAAAAAACTCCTAATTTGATAATTCATCCTCAAAGGTGTTGGAATTAGACAAAGGAATCAACTCAGAGTCAATGCTAATCTATTCAACAATCTTGGGGGTTTTTGTTGTATCCCCTAATTTATCAATATTTTTAGGAGCCCCCTCATCCTCCCTTCTCCTATAAGTTTCCTTTGCACTACTACTATTAGCCAATCTCATATACCTTCAGCCACCCCTAATGGCTTTCAAATAGTTGTCTTTATTTGGATGGCTAATTTGATTCATATTGGGGACAAAATAACTGTCAATAGAAAGATTACCCTCTACATAGTTGGTTCTAATTTTCTTATTTTTGGACACATCATCCTTGGAAGGGAGCTCCTTAGTTTGGTCAACTTGGTCCCCTTTTAGAGACACGAGGATGTGCTTAGGGGTCTGATGGCTAGGCTTCCTAGGAGAGGTGGGCATAACAACATTGAGAGAATGGGTGGAGGGAAAATAAATGTTAACCTCCTTTTTTTCTTTATGGTCTAAGAGACCTTCTTATTTCCTCTATTCTATTTTATAGTGGGCTTATTCATAGATGTATGGACCACACTAATGATCCAAGAAGGAGGAAGAATGAGGATAAGATTGAGATTATACTAGTATGAAAAAATAATTAGACCTTGATGTAGGGGGTGGCACCATTTTTTATGCATTGTTCTAAAGAATATGGAAGAAAGAAGGGGAAACTCACAAGTCTTTGATGTCTCAAATGGTCCAAAAGGGGAAAGTGGTAGCCATGAATAGTCAAGAACATGCCCTCTAAAGTAAAGTACTTTATGAGGTGATAACTTACTTGTACTAAGGGGAAGGAAACACTTCTCTTTTTTAGCCATTTTTGTGTCTAATGAACTACTCACCCTCTTCAAGAAAAGAGTATGAATTTAAATTAGTTGCTTATTCTCATCCTTGTGACCTTCTGGCCCTTATAGCTAACCCTTGTAGCTTGGGAAATTAATTATTCGATGACATTGAATCTTATGATTCCCACAACAACTTGCCTCTTGCTCCAAGACTTGACGAATGGTATGTGAGGACCACATCATACCCTTGAATTTCCTAGAATTTTGAGGCAATCCCCCTTAGTGAATATTTGCCACATTTTTTATTTTTCTATAATTTACCACATGAGGATGGCTCCACATGAACCCTTTGTCCCCCATGGAAATTTGAAGTGAACTAAGAATGAGTAGTCTCAAGGTGTTGAGAGAGAAAACGTATATGAGAGTTGGAATGCAAGGATATGAAATTTTTCATTCAAAATGAATAGATAATCAACTTTGATGTCATTAGTATGATAGGCAATGTGACATAACACCTTGGGTGAGCCCTAAAGGAAAGTATTGTTTGGTATCTTGATGAGAAAAAATCCATCAAAAGTGATCTACCAAGGTTGCATTCAATATCACAATTAATCCACACAAATTTGGTTTCAATACTTTCATTCAAACTCTTCATTAAATGTTTGTAATTGTAATTATTACAATATATATTTAAAATTAATGCTTGTCTCTCAAGCATTTCAAACCACAACATATCCTAGTGAAAGGAGGTGTTATGCATGATAACCCAAAACATCTTTAGTAATATTAAAAATAATTGAGCTTGACAACTCAATAAGACCAGTTCAACAAGTCCAAGATATTCATTCATAATGATGATGTAAACTCTTTTTGTTTATTTGATAAAAAATTGATATGAAATATTATAAATTATCACTAAAATTTTGTATTGTTTTAATAGTTGCATATATGTTTGTGACAATTAATATCTAACTATATTTACATTGAAGGCATTCCCTCAGTGAGATTTACCATCCATATTTTGTCTATCAACAGTGTAAAATGTGAGAGGGGGCATGCAAGACAATTTGAGTGATGGTAACCATTGGATTCACCACGTTCATTTCGCCTTTTTTACTTGTCAGACATGCATAGAGATACCTTGCAAATTTATCTTGCAAAACTAGACATGGTATTAACTATTGCTTTCAATCTCACCTAAACTGCATGTGATACTTTCACTTCCACATTATTATATTTCCTTCATACTTATCTATCCTTTGTCATGGGATTTTCATTGTGCAATTGACCTCCGTTGAAATCGAAAGAGTTGTTGAAGATCAAGTTCTTGATAGTTGTCATCATGGTTGGTGTGGGAATCACTTGCATATCTCTTTAGTTAACAACGTATTCATTCCATAACCATGTTGCTCCACCAATAGCATATGTAGTAAGAAGTGATTCTCCCATTTTTCTCATTTGGTTCCAACTGAATCAACCATCTTTCATGTAGGTGTTCTGCAAAAATTAAAGCATCAAGTATCAGATAATTACATAGTTGCCATGTTTATAGAACATTAGTCAAGCATCTTTATAGAATACTTTTCTTCTGTTTTTATTTGTAATCAATTTAGGGAAATAGGTAAAATTAGTACAAAATTACATAAAAAAAAGAATTGATTCGTAGCTCATGAAAATCCCTAATGATGGTAGATCTTAATAAATCCAAAACAAAAAAAGACTCTACTCACTTATGCATTCTCTTGAAATCTACATAGGATTTCAATCTATTTTAAGAGATGCACATTATTGATTTTTTATGTTTTATTTCATTCTAAAAATATTGTGTTGTTATCACATTTTGTGTATATCATGCAATCCTTATTGACCAATAGATGAAATATGTTTGAGGCATTTTCAGTTTAGTTTTGGAGTATAATTAAATTAGTCATCCTGGGAAAAACTCATAACACACCAACATTTTAATGCAAACAACAAATAGGTCAAAGCAAAAATATTTCAATAACAATTATTAGCCTATGTCACATCTTTGAAAACAAAAATATCTTCAGATGACTAAATGGGGGAAACCAACCTGACCTTTTTCTTACCAATATCCTTACCAAAGCTCTTTAAATTTTGACAAAGTTCATCTATCCTTTATGCTCCGTATTGTTCCATACTTTAATGGATGTCCATACTATTCCAAATCTCCCATTTTGGCATGGGCAGGGAGGATGCTAACAAAGGTTGAGGAATGTGGCTTTAAACCTAACAATTGCAATTGCTTGGTAATTTCTCAAGCCTTTTTAGCGATACGACCTCAAGTTCTTTTCGTTGAAAGGGAATATCAAACAAATCCCCACTCCAGCTCCTATTCTACATCTTGCACCATCGAAGTACAAAGTCCATGATTCTGAAGATTGTTCACCTCAAGGCTCCTTAGTAACTTTGGGCATAATCTGCCCCTCTTCATGTATAACATAGGTTTTGAGGCCAGTTGCATGGTAATTCCCGAACGGGTCTATATCAATAAACTCTTTCAACAAATTTTCCTCATCTTTTGTTTGGGAGCTAGTAGCCTCTTCTTCTTCCAGAAATTCCACATTGAACCTTTCTTCTTGAGTGATTGAAGTATGTGCTGCTTCAAAGTTGAGTAGAGCCTCATCAGCAACATGTTCAGAAATCAAAGTTTCCGACAGTAGTTTCATCTTAGCTCCATGTTTGGTCCTCAGAATAAGGTGTGACCAGTCTAGTGCTAGATATCCTCCGATATTTGTAGTGAATTCCCAGGATAAACAAATACCAAATAGAGGAGGAATATCAATGAGTATAGTATCCTGATTTATAGTGATAGTAGGGCAGGCAAACAAAGTCATAGAAAAACCCTTGATTACCCCGACAGTATCAACCTTATTTCCATCTAGCTACATGACTCCTTTGTTCAGAGGCTCATATTTTAAACCCAAAGCATCAGCTACTTACTTTGGCATGACAGTGGTGCTAGCACAAAAGTCGATCATACAATTATGTAACAACTTGTCGCCAATAATAAGTGTTAGAAAGAAAGGATTAGATTTAGGCTTACTTTCTTTTCCAGACTCGAGCTTCTCCTCTAGTTGAATTGTTAGCACCTTATCCTAGTCGGGCCCGAAAACTTTCTCTTCATTAAATTGAGTAGGAACCTTTGCATCCTCCTCTCCTGACAAAGCCTTTTGCAATAGTACCTTCTACTCCGGAATAGCCAGGACATCACACAGAGAAGCGTTGGCAGATGACTTCTTCAGTTGTTCCACCACATTGAACTGTGCTCTCGACTGGTGACTCACGTTTGCTTGCTCTTTAGGTTTCACAGTTGACATTGGCTTCACGGCCGACACGTCTGGCTGTTTGGCAATAGCAAGGGTCATCGATGGAGCCTTCGCCTTTGGAGGAAGTGGACTCGGAGAGCTAGGAATAGCCATCTTAGACTAAGGTGGGATGGGCAATGGGCTTGCCGCTGGGCTAGGCACCGGTTGTGATGAAGCATTGGTAGGCAAGGCTATGAAATCTCCGATGAATCTACGCTTTGAACTCATTTTGTAGTCAGATTGTACTTGGGGCACTTTATCCATAGGGATGTTCAAAAACACTGACTCTTCTCCTTCCATCCAAGAAAAGAGAGCCTGGTCTGGAACAATGTTCGATTCTTGTTGAATGGACATCCCTTGCATTTGAGCGGCACGAACAACATTGTCCATCTGCTAAGAGGCATATGATGGGTTACCAGGGTTTGGTGTGTCACCTTAGCTACGTTGGTCCACAATCTTTTGTTGCAAGTTTCCCCACAGATAATTTCTTGTCATGTGTGCATCATTGCAAGGAAAGCACCATGAATTGGCATCTTCAGCTAAGTTATTTTGTCCAGCTACTAGCTCTTTATTCAAACTAGGATGAACAGTCTGCATTGGTAGGGTTATTGAAACTATTTGGTTACTCGGTTGAGCCGAGCTATTTCCACATGACCTATCCTTCCATTGATTTGATTGGTACAGAGCTTTTCCACCCTGGTAACTCTGGTAAGCCAGCTTCTGATAACTATATTGTTGCCGCTTCATAGTAGTTAACTCATTAGTCATGGCTCGCATTTGTTTTCTCATCTCGTTCATCTCGACAGCCAAGGGATTAGGCGCAGGAGCTACTATCGAAGCTGTCGCTAGAGCTATGCTCAGAGCACTTCCAGGATACACGAACATAGATTGGGGAGGCGTCATAGGTTCACTAGTGGAAGGAACTTTGGCCTCTGCGACATTGCATTCGAGAACCAGTGGCATTGTCAGTCTTGGTGCCAACTTTCCAGTGACAATCAGGTTATTTTCCGCAGTGACAGCCAAGGCATAAGCATTGGGTAAAGTTTCTCTACCCAAAGCTAGTAACATCATGGAGATGTCGGCATTGATCGACTTTAGGTAGAACATGAACTCCAGATTCGGAGGTGGTGAGCTACCAATAGGTACTCTCTGCTAGGTCAAATGGAACCTCGCATTGAAATTGGGTAGAGCTTCATGAGGAGCTTGCTTTATATTTGTCAGTTGATGGTACAGCGATGATCTATCACCAGCATTGGAGAATCATTCATAAAACAGAGTTTCGAGTTGGTCCCAAGTTGCAATAGTACTAGCTTCAAGAGTCTGGTACCAATTTAGTGCCTTTCCTCAGAAGGAGGTGGCCATCAACCTAAGAGCTATATTTTCATTTGATACGTCGTGTACCAGACATACGTCTGCTACATCTTGCAGATGCTCCATTGGTGTCTTTGACTCATCCCTGAAATACTTAGGGATAACTTTTAGAGCAGAAGCAGGAATGGGATCCCATACTGTAGGAGGCGCAGGAGCTACTAAAGGACTGTCGGAGTCCTAGGCTACATAGTTTCTAGCAGCCATAGGTATAGTTGGAGCAGGTGACAATGGAGTAGGAGGTGATGGAGGAGACAGAGGAGGTGAAGGGTTGCCTCGGCGACCTCTTGTGTGCACAAAAACTAATGGTGGTACAAGCTAGCCAGGGACTCTTATAGTCTACGACCTAGTTATAGGCCGATGGCTCATACAAACTTATAAAACTAGGCGAATGTGTTAGTTCTTGGTCCCACTGGGCGTGCCAGAAAAATAACTATTGATGTAGAATTTTGCATGTAGCAGCAGTCTCATGGGAAACTTAGCTATTGGGGGACGTCGTGCGCTAGCTAAGTGACCTCCAGGATTTTACCAAAGCTAGATCTTCATTTAGTGGGGGGAGTAAAAGGTAAGAAAGATAGCAGAAATATGAAATTTACACTATAGGCGATGCACCAAAGTCTTAAGCAAATTCACTAGAGCACAGTGCAAATTGCAAAGGCCCGAACCACTAAATTGTTGTTCATTAAGCTAATTTTCTCAAAAGCACTTAAAATGTAAGAGTACCCTTTTATTTGCATAACATAGCCTTAGCATAACAGTTAGATAACACAGAAGAGTCGAAGAAAACATGATCTATATTTATTAAGTTATGAAGGATTATAGAAAGCTGAAGAACAAGAATTCATACAATGAAAGAAAAAAATGACACAGACCAATAGTCTCACTAAATGCGTGAATAAACAGAAAGGTCAAATTTATTTGGCACAGTCTGGAGTCTTCAAATTGAACAAAACTATTACAAAGGCCCTCTTCCTAGTGCTCGGGAGTTTTTACAAAACTTAATCAACAACAATAAAAACAAACATGGTCGTACATATAGGCAAGTCCACCGCCTGAAAATGCATCAAGAGAAAAAACAAACCACGAGAAGAGACTGACGGCCCAGATCATCTCGATCCGCCACAACAAACAACGATTGGCCAAGAATAAGCCAATGAAGCCATGACATGGAACATAAAACTATGCAGCAACAGGAGAGAACATGCGGCACCACGGTGAGAAATGCAGCAATAGGTGAGTACAAAAAGTCTAGCGGCATTTCCAAGGTAACTGGTGTGACAAAAATCGCCATGTGTCACTTAGACGGAGCCCAGCAGAAAGTCGAAGGAACGTCCAGTGAAAAGCTCCGAGATGGAGCCACGCAGAGCGCTCCAAGCCAAAGAAAGTACAAGGCGAGCCCAGCTTTGAAAGCAGCCAGAGAAAGCAACGCGGCATGCAGACGGAGATGGGCCAAAAGCGAAGCGATGCAAAAAGTAGAAAGCTTCATGAGGCAGCCACGTGGAGCGTTCCATGGGCAGTGAGCAGTTGTAAATTAAGGCACAACTACAAAGGTAAATATAAAACTGCTAAGGCTTGGCAGTTTTTGTTGAACAAGAAAGACTAAGAAGAAGGCTAGGGTTGTGTCCCGGATTGAGAGAGATGGGTCAAGCAATAGAGTGGATCACATTGCTACCCCTACTCCAGATAAAGATAGAGATAATGTGACTGCCAAGGATTATCATGTGCATACTATTGACTTAGGGCATGCTTCTGTGGAACAGGACATTGAGGAGTATGAAGGCTCTAGTGCTGTAATTGTGGGTAGATTGAAGAGAGTTGTACAAACTAGGCATGAGTTGGAGAGAATGAGAAAATGAAGAAGTACTTGCAAGAATTGATGAAACCCTTGCAGTCCATTAGCTCTTCCTCCTTTGCTATAGGTTTCTTGCCCGAGGAAACCATTTCTGAGCTTGAGAAGATGAAAGGCACCACACTTGCCATAGTTGCTTGGTTGCAAGGAGCTCAAACCAAAGGAGATACTGCCATCAAGGATATCTTGTCAACTAGAGGAGATGCCATGAGGTTGGTGGATTGGTTGAAGACTGTGCTAGCTCAAGATAGAGAAGATCTTGATCTCCTACTGCAGAAAACAAGAACAATCATGGAGTTCACTGACGATGAATTGGTAAAGAGTGGGATTCTTCCTTTTCCAAGGGTTTTTGAGCCTTGGGAATGGTTCAAGATCTTGCAGATGAGGCAAAGGGCCTTAAAGAAGATTAACAAGCAAGGGAAGCTGATTGGGGACACTTTGATTAGTATTTATAAGAATTGTATCTCCTTCTTTGAACTTATGACAAGAAGGAAGAAGTTTTCTCCAAAGCATCTCAATTTGGAGCAACTTAGGAAATGGTGGAGAGATGTTTATTCCCCAATCAGTGAAGGTCCAGTAACTGAACATCAGCTAGATGATGCTACAACCTACATTGTAGTTATTGATAGATATTTAACTAATAGGGCTAAGTGGGATGGTACAGTAAGGCAGGCAAGGGATGACATTAAGTCTCTTGAAACAAGAGTTAGGGTTTTGTCTGTACCACCTATTGCTGAGTTGGACAGGGTGCTGCTAGTCGTGCATGGTGAAGAAGATCGAGCTAAGGACAAGGATGGGAAGTAAATATATGGAGCTACATCAAATTTTGTGCTTCCCATTATCCACATGCATTGAGCCGACCTTTTTGTGACCTTAGGCTGACTTGGATGAAATTGGTGCAAATTGTACATTTCATATGATATTCAAATATCTTTTAAAGCCGACCTCTTGGGTTGCATGTTTTTATTGTAAACTCTTATTTTGAGCTGGCCTATCTTAGGGATTCTCTATAAATTGGGCATGTTGCCTCATTTCAGGATATAGGTGATGCATGATAGGCATAGAGAAATAGAATAGAGATTTCCATATTTGAGTGAATTAGGGTTTATGTTCAAGCAAGTATTGTAACAGAAGGCTGAAATTGTTGCCATTTTGGATGACCTAATATAGAAAGCGATATTGTGATTTGGTATCTTTCTTGTGTGAAGTTTTATCTAGCATGGTTCTTGTTGTTCTATCTTTAAAATTGCTTAAGTTCATAGTTAAATAGTTTGGTGATGCTTAGGGTTTCATGTTTGGAATATTTGCAGTGATCTCTAGTCCATACTTTTTGCAGTTAGCTGACTGTTAGTTGCTTTGCAAAGTTAGCCTAGGATTTAAATTGTGCTTAGTTCAATTATAAATGTTTGTTCATATCCAATAGTATTGTTTTGAATAAATGTTTATGATTTGAAAATCTTTAAATACCTCAGAAGATTGCACTATTTATGTGAAAATTGCAGATTTATCTAGATCAAACAGAAAGTAGTTTATGAGAGATCGATCCATTTTGAGCATATCATCTTTGGCATTGTCTGTCTTAGGGTTAGAATTAGTATTAGAATTATCTCTGAAACTTTTATCTTTTGTTATTTATTTTATTATCCGGGTTCAATTAAGGATTTCAAGTATCAATTCATTGTTTAGATTTGATAAATTCAAAAGCCCAGTATTTGCTTGTAGTAAGGTCCCTTTGTGATTACCAACATTTTCACATTTATCACTGAGTTGTTTTGTTGCATTGTCAAGACCTGACATTAGAGACCTTGGGGTTATCTCTTTTCCCATAGAGATTTACCTTTCAAGAGAGATAGGATATTATATTCTGTCTAAGTTGTTGTTGTGCAGAAAACACCATCAACAGTTATGTCCCCGATTATCTCCATTCCCATAATATACCTAGCTGCACCAAGATCTTTCATTTCGAACTCTGCATACAGCTGAGATTTAAGATCAGAAATCATAGTCTTGATATTTCCTATGAATAACATATCATCCACGTACAGTGTAATAAGAAGCACACGATCATTCTCAGATTTATGATAAACACAATGATCAAATTTTGATCTTACAAATCCCACAGATAACATAAATGTGTCAAATTTTTGGTACCACATTCGAGGAGACTGCTTCACACTATACATAGATTTATTTAACTTACAAACTAGATTTATTTTACCTTTATCAAAAAAGTGCTCAGGCTGGGACATATAAATTTCTTCTTCTAGCTCACCATGGAGAAACGGTGTCTTCACATCCATCTGCTCAATTTCAAAGTCATACACAGCTACCAATGACAACAAAAATATGATGGATGTTAGCTTTGCTACAAGGGAAAAATCTCTCCATAATCAATTCCCTCAATTTGGGAAAATCCCTTTGCAACCAGTCTTGCCTTATACTTCTCAACACTGCCATCAAGACCTATCTTATTTTTGAATATCCACTTATAGCAGATAGGCTTTCACCCTTTAGGCAGTGGTACCAAATCCTAGGTTTCATTCTTCTTTAATGAATCCATTTCTTCATTCATGGCTTCTAGCCAAGAATTCGAATTAGTCATGTTGATTGCTTCTTTTACAATCCTAGGCTCATCAGTGCTAGTAATTAAGGCATAGGTTAGTTTGAATTTAACAATGAGAGACCATACCTTTCAAGTTGTCATTTTTCTCATGTAGACCTTCTTGTAGGCTAAGGTTGTGGTTCTTCATCATCAGAACTTCAAGATCTACTTAAACTCTCCTCAGTCTCAGGTACACCATGCAACTCTTCCCTTTCTAGAGTTTGGAGAATCTCAACTACATCCTTCTTCTTGTCACTTTGATCTTTCTCAAGTTGTTGATCACTTATTGAAAGTTTCAGCTCTCAAAATATCACGCTTCTGTTGTACAGTTCAACTTCTCAATAACAGGGTTCCAAAGCATGTATCCCTTCACACCAACTCCATAGCCGATGAGAATACATTTGACAGCCTTGTTATCCAATTTTGATCTCTTCTCATTTGGCACATAAACATATGCCTCACAACGAAAGACATAGAAATGCCTCAGAGAGGGCTTCTTACCAGACCATGCTTCCAAAGGTGTCTTATCAATAAGAGAAAAGCAAGGAGATCGGTTTACCAGATAACATATAGCCACAGCCTCATCCCAGAACTTCTGCTCTAGACCAACACTTCTCAACATACTCCTTGCCTTTTCCATCAGTGTCCTGTTCAACCTTTCAGCAACTCCATTCTATTGTGGAGTGTAGGGCATTGTCTTATGCCTTTTAATTCCATGATCTGTACAATACCTTTTAGAATCTGCAGATCAAAATTCACCGCCATTTTCTGTCCTCAAACATTTAATTTTCTTTCCAGTCTGATTCTCTACCAAAGATTTAAATTCTTTAAATCAACTGAACACTTCTAATTTACTTTTAAAAAGTATACAAATTCCCTTCTCGAACTGTCATCAATAAAAAAAACATAATATCTAGACTTCGATAACAAAGGAACATTAACTGGACAAAACACATAAGAATGAACATAATCCAGTATACCAGGAGATTTATGAGGACTAGAGTAAAATGAAACAAGGTGCTGTTTTCCATAGATACAATGTTCGCAAAAATCAAACTCAAGGTTACAATCATCAATCCCTTCTACAATATTTTTATTCTTCAAGGTTTTTAAACCTTTCTCACCTATGTGACCTAGTCTATGATGCCACAACATAGTCTTCTCTACTGGGAGTTTTACCTCCAAATAATTTGCAGACAGAGAAGTGTCTTCATCTTTCTCTACAGGGACTGATTTGCTTGACTTTGTAGAGGCACTATTACATTGAACCTGATGTGCATCCAGCTTATACAAAGTGACAATATGAACACCCTTAGCCAACACCATTGTACCTCTAGCCATTTTGCATCCTTCACTTGAGAAAGAAACTTCTACACCAACATCATTTAACTTACTGACAGAAAGAAGATTTCGAGTCGGACCTGGTATGTGCAGTACGCCACCAATACCTTTGACTCTTCCTCTACCAACGATCTCCAGTGTTGAATCACTTGCCAGGTACACCTTTCCACCATCATACTTCTCATACTTAGATAACCACTCTATTGGATTTCATGTGAAAGGACGCACCTGAGTAAACCAGCAAGACATCATTAGATGCCTGAGTTGTCAAGGCTGCTGCAATGAAGGCATTTGCATCACTTTGAGAATATTCATTATCAGAAGCATTCTTCATCTTCTTCTCCTTGCAGTCCTTCTAGATATGACTAGGTTGCCCACAGTTTTAACATCTCACCTTGAAATTTTTACCAGAAGATTTTGATCTCCTTGCAAATTTGGATTTCAACTTCTTGCCTTTCTCCTTTGGTCTACTTTGAACAACAAGAGCCTCTTTGGCCATCTCAAAAGACTTCATTCGTATTTATTCAGATAGAAGCTAAGCAACCACGTCATCCATCTTGAATGTAGTGGTTGTGCTTCCAATAGCCATCACCAAATGATCCCAACTGTCAGGTAATGAACACAACAAGAGCATGCAACGATCCTCCTCCTCAGTCTTTACACCTACAGATGCCAGCTGAGTAACACTCATATTAAATGAGTTTAGATGGTTTGCAATAGATGCACCTTCTTCCATCTTCAAGGAGTACAACTTCTTCCTCAAGAATAACTTATTTGCTAGAGACTTTCCCTAATAAATATCACCAAGCTTCTTCCACAATGAAGCTACAGACTGCTCCTCATGGATGTTCAGGAGTACAGAATTAGCTAGACTCAGTCTTATCAGACCTCTTGCTTTTCTATTAGCAAGATCCCAAGCCTCTTGCATCATACTTTGTGGCTTAGTTCCAGACACTGCTAACCAAAGGTCTCTATCCACCAGTAGGTCTTCCATTTTGAGTTTCCATAACTCAAAGTTGTTGCCATTAAACTTTTCAATATCTACTCTACCTGATGTACTCGCCATCTCAAACAGAAACAAGTTTTAACAATGCAAGACTCCCACTAAGATAGTATTAGCACAAAAAACTGACCTTTTCTCTCAAGGATAACACAACTGGCCAGGCTTTGATACCACTTGAAGGGAAAGACAACATGGATCTACTGACCCAACAGTGTGGAATACATTCCCTTAACACTAATACAACAGAGGAGAAGAGAAAAAACAAGTTCTAATAGCTTCTTAAAACTATTGAGATGAATACATGCAGCATAAAAGAGATAACATAATATTAAGCATTCACAGGTGACATAGTATTTACGTGGGAAAACCTTTTCAGGTAAAAAACCCACCACACCAAGCAAGAACAATTGTATTACAGTAATAATGAATTACATACAATATCAAGCCTTACTCTCTGATCAACTCACAATAGCTCTCCAAGATATTATCTCACTATTACAATACTTTTGTCAAAGTATACAATGAAAAATCTCTTACTTCCTATCCACCTAACCGTCACCTTTTGGTTAACAAATACACCATGTACTAGACTACCCAAGTCATACATCACAATCAATGTCTTAACCAAACCCACGACTTCCAGGTTCATGCATTGAACATTCAAGCAAGCAATCAAACTGCACATATTGCATCGAGCCACCCAGTAATAACTTCACCACCCAAATTGGGTTCCTGTCATCAGCTGAAATTGGCCTGCAATAACTGCTTTTACCATTTCGGTCTTCAACCAATTAGATCGTTGTCAAACTACCACATGTCCACCTGCCATTTGCTGTCGCTTTGACTTTCTGGTCCAACTCGGTTTGACTAAGCTCCGAGCTCATCCGATCTCTTATCGCACTACCATCGAGTTTGTTTCAACTTGCTGCGATATGGCGGTGAACAGTCTAGGGGACTGTTGGTGGTCAAACTGCGCTACCGTGGAGGCCGCCAAGCCACCCACGGTAGGGCGGTGACCGTTGGCGGTCTTACCATAGCCACCGCAGTGAGCAAGCTCACCGTCCGTGGTGGAGCAGTAAGCACCGGGCCCACCACTGGCGGTCTCACCACGGACACCACGATGAGAGGATCGACTACCCACAGTGCACCCGTAACCACCGACCAAGATGTTGGCAGCTTCATCACGGCCACTGCGGTGATTCGGCTCACTTCTCACAATGGGGCAGTAAACCACCAAGCACATTGCTGATGGTTTAAAGCGGCCACCATGGACAAAACGACCACTGCCTGCAGTACAGTGATGAATGGCAAGGCAGGCCGCAAGTCGCCTACCATGGTCACCGTGGTGAGTAAGCTCACCACGCACGGTAAGGCGGTAACTTCCAAGCCAGTCACCGCGGCACTGCCAAGGCAGAGCCAAGCCACTGCAATAAAGCGGTTAAGGCTGAAACTTGAATTTTTCCGCCAAGTCTGATTTGATTTAGGCTTAGAACTGGAAGTTGAGACACAAATTTCCCAACAACTTTCATTCAAACTCTTCATTAAATTTTTTTAATTGTAATTATTACAATATATAGTTAAAATTAATGCTTGTCTCTCAAGCATTTCAAACCACAACATATCCTAGTGAAAGGAGGTGTTATGCATGATAACCCAAAATATCTTTAGTAATATTGAAAATAATTGAGCTTGACAACTCAATAAGATCGGTCCAACAAGTCCAAGATATTCATTCATATTGATGATGTAAACTCTTTTTGTTTATTTGATAAAAAATTGATATGAAATATTATAAATTTTCACTAAAATTTTGTACTATTTTAATAGTTGCATATATGTTTGTCACAATTAATATCTAACTATATTTACGCTGAAGGCATTCCCTCGGTGAGATTTACCATCCATATTTTTTCTATCAACAGTGTAAAATGTGAGAGGGGGCATGCAAGACGATTTGAGTGATGGTAACCATTGAAGTCACCACATTCATTTCGCCTTTTTTACTTGTCAGACATGCACAGAGATGTCTTGCAGATTTATCTTACAAAGTACATCATCAAATAAGAAAGGGGAGTTATCTTGCAAAACTAGACATGGTATTAACTGTTGCTTTCAATCTCACCTAAAGTGCATGTGATACTTTCACTGGGCCACATTATTATATTTCCTCCATACTTATCTATCCTTTGTCATGGGATTTTCATTGTGCAATTGACCTCCGTTGAAATCGAAAGAGTTGTTGAAGATCGATTTCTTGATAGTTGTCATCATGGTTGGTGTGGGAATCACTTGCATATCTCTTTAGTTAACAACGTATTCATTCCATAATCATGTTGCTCCACCGATAACATATGTAGTAAGAAGTGCTTTTCCCATTTTTCTCATTTGGTTCCAACTTAGTCAACCATCTTTCATGTAGGTGTTCTACAAGAATTGAAGCATCAAGTATCAGATAATTACATAGTTTCCATGTTTATAGAACATTAGTCAAGCATCTTTATAGAATATTTTTCTTCTATTTTTATTTGTAATCAATTTAGGGAAATAGGTAAAATTAGTACAAAATTACATAAAAAACAAAATTGATTTGTAGCTCATGAAAATCCCTAATGACGGTAGATCCTAATAAATCCAAAACAAAAAAAGACTCTACTCACTTATGCATTCTCTTGAAATCTACATAGGATTTCAATCTATTTTAAGAGATGCACATTATTGATTTTTTTATGTTTTATTTCATTCTAAAAAAATTATGTTGTTATCACATTTTGTGTATATCATGCAATCATTATTGACCAATAGATGAAATATGTTTGAGGCATCTTCAGTTTAGTTTTAGAGTATAATTAAATTAGTCATCCTAGGAAAAACTCATAACACACCAACATTTTAATGCAAACAACAAATAGGTCAAAGCAAAAATATTTCAATGACAATTATTACCCTATGTCACATCTTTGAAAACAAAAATCTTTAGATGACTAAATGGAGGAAATCAACCTGACCGGTTTCTTACCAATATCCTTACCAAAGCTCTTTAAATTTGACAAAGTTCATCTATCCTTTATGCTCCATACTGTTCCATACTTTAATGGATGCCCATACTATTCCAAATCTCCCATTTTGGCATGGGTAGGGAGGATGCTAACAAAGGTTGAGGAATGTGGCTTTAAACCTAACAATTGCAATTGCTTGGTAATTTCTCAAGCCTTTTTAGCAAATCCATTTTGTGCATATCTAAAACCATATCTCTTTGAGGTACCTTGTCAAACACTTCCATAGCTAGAAGAGGGCTATTTAGAAAGATTCATTCCCTAATTCATGGGTGCCTTATATTTCTTCTACTGAAGAGCACTCTTGGTTTGTATTTTACCCATATTCCTTGCCAAGTAAGCCTTCATAGCTAATTCCACCAAGGGTTTGTGATTTTTTGGATATAAATCTATTGTGTCAAATACATACAAATGTCAATTTAATGCCTCCAAAGTTCATCTCAAATATTTTTTTTCTAATCTCATGACTTTTAAGCTCTCATAGTCTGATAATTCCTTTCTCATTCGTTCAACACATGCTTCCAGTTGTGCATTTTCTTCTTGCAAATCTTTGATAACCAACTTCGTCATTATGTAAGGGGCACAGATTCTTGTAAAGAATGGCAAAGAAAAATGAAGTTAAAAGGTTTGTTTAGAAGCCCTCCAAATTTTAGTTATAACCCGACAACAAGAATTAAAATATCACCAGTAAATACCCCACATTTTGCATATATGTCTACACGGGTAGTTGGAACTACAACATCTACAAAAATTCTTATATCCTCTATGCTTTGATGGACCCCATTTCGTTTGATTTTTGTTGTTTTTCATTTACTATTTGCACAACACCATCAGGGGAGAGAGAGGTAATAATTGCAGGATATGTACAAAATGGATTTGTTGAAAAGGGTTTAGAAACTTTCAAACAAATATAAAACTTGTAGGTGTACAACCAAATTCCACAACCTTCATCTGTATCCTCCCTACCTATGTCAAAATGAGAGCTTTGGAACAACCATCAAAGCATCATTGAATGAGGATTTTTTTCAAATATTATAGTTGGAAATGCTCTAGTAGACATGCCCTCTTGCTTTAGCTCTCCAATAAATATTAGCTTGTCTTCTGGGAGTAATTAGGAGTGAAATTTTTGACAGAATGCCTCAAACAAATGTTGCCTCATGACATCCTAGAATTGCATGATATAATTTATTTTTAAATGTAGAAAATGCAAATGGTAGGTGTAAAGCATACTACCTACATGTGCAAAAATGAGAGCTTTGGAATAGTGTATAGACACTTAGCAAAGAAAAAAGTTAAACTTTTTACAGCTAGAGGTTACCTTGTTCCGTTTTTCTACTTTTTATCAGTTTATATTCACTTATTTTTTCTCCTCAGCATCTTTATTTCTTTACATGTGTAGTTTTAGAATTTTTTTAGTATTTTAAACAAAATTAATATTTTTTATTTAATTATTACGTAAATTTATTTTTAAAATAAAATTATAATTATATAAATTTAAAATTATGTTTTGAATATTTAGTTATATTTATTGTAAAATTATACTATTTATTGTATACAATTAATATTATATTATATTTGTTATTTAACTATTTTTTAAAATTATATATTTATTTTATATAATTAACATTATAATTATATTAATTACTTTTTAATTTAATATATATTAAATTATGTCATTATTTTAAATTAAACTATAATTATTTAATTATTATATTTAATATATTCTATAATAGCATTTATATAACTATATATTTATTCTAAAATAATTAGTATTTTAATTATTTTAAATAAATTAATATTATAATTATTATTATTATTTTATATTATATAATATATATACTTTTATTAAATCTATATAATTATATATTTAAAATGTTTGTTGACAACAATTGATGTTATGTCCATTGCATAAGGATATCAAAGCACCCAAAGCGGCGTACCTGGGAGACACTCTCCATACGTAAGTTTAAGTATCTGAAACAGAATGACCATCGACTCCTTCTCAATTCGTGGCTTAAAGGGATATGAAGACAAACTCAAAGCATAAGGATTAAGAAGCATTAAGCGGCTGACCTTGCATTCGGGTGGACAAGATTTTAATCAGAGGACATTTAAATATTGAATATTAATCGAAAGTTCATGGAGATTCTACTGGGCGTGCATAGTGACAAACATATAAAACTCAACAACGTTTGGCCTTCTAGCGCAGTAGTTGAGATAAGATTCATAAAATTATTAAAGAATAATAAGACAGAACTTTACCATTTTCCAAATACAAGCGCTGCAACAGAGAAGGGTTGCGAATAGAATCAGGGAGGATCTTTAAATCTATACTCCCAACTACGATTCAGCTGACGCCTGATGACAAATATTTGCCTATCTTAAAATGATCTGAAACTAAAGCTCTTAACTCAAATATTAATCTCCTATACTACTGTTAATTTCACATGACTCAAAAGGCATCCGATAGTCATAATATGATGATCAAGTAGCTCATATCTGATGCTTTCTTACGCCTTGGATGTCTATCAACTAAAAGAAACCTTCGCCTATCGAATTGCTTAGGCACCTGTCCAAACTTGGCTTAATAGATTGAATTCCCATCGAAATTTACAGGTACTCCGTGAAGATCAAGTAAAAGAAAAATTCAAACAGAGGAAATGAAGAAGCAGCAGTGAAAAAATATTCTTGTAATATTCTATCAAAACCATCACTATATTATTCTTTATATACAAGTAGATTTTTATGTTGTTTCGTATTTGTCTAACTTCTATCACCTTCCGAAGTTAAGTTCTTTATATGCAGGTAGAATTTTTGTTCCATGGAATTATGCCAAAAAAAAATTCAATTGAAAACAAAAAAAGATTATGTACAAAATACTATCCATTCAAAGATTTTATTTGAAAGTCTTAATAAATTGAAATCTATTGCTAAATTTTGTTATTCCAAAAAAATAATAATACAATTTTCACCATTTACTTCTATATATTAATATTATACATTCAATTCATTTACTTTTATGTACTAATATTATACATTCAATCCATTTACAAAATGCAAAATCCATTCTATGTTTTAAAATTCTCACTGCTATATCGAATTTATTCAATTCATTTCCAAAATAAATCCATTCTCTGTTTTAAAATTCTCACTGCTATAACGAATTTATCCCTACTATTGTACCTTCCAGAAATCTTCGGCGTACCCATTGCACACGAAGGTGCGATTGCTAGTTAGACCCTATAATGAGTATACGTCATGTCAAACATTGTCAGTTTCTATGAGAACTATAGGCCCAGCACTACTAGGTATCCGGCCCTCTGCCCTTGTGCAAGTATTACAGCAGATGAATCACAATGCATTTTCTCTGTTCTCTACATCAGGTAAAGTCGTAGGAGTTACGAGTTTTCCATTTTGAATTTCAACGACCTTATCTGCAACATTCATCCAAGCCATACGATGGCACACACTGATACAAGTGCAACCTCCTCCTCTTACAGCCTGCTCAATAGCCCTCAGTACTCCTTGCTCGGACTCAGAGTCCAATGCACTGGTTCCCTCATCCATGAGAAGGATGCTTCCCTTCCTCAGCAACGCCCTCGCCACTGCAATTCTCTGCTTCTGTCCCCCAGAAAGCTGAGAACCCCCACCACCAACCGTTGTATTGTACCCCTCTGGCAAATTGCTGATAAATTCATGAGCATTGGCAGACATTGCAGCCTCAACAATTTCTGCTTCGCTTGCATTAATATGCTCATTGCCATACAATATGTTGTCTTTAATGGAGGTTGCAAACAGCACTGGCTCTTGAAAAACCATCCCGATCTGTCTTCTCAGCCATCTCAGATTCATTGTTTTTATGTCTGTTCCATCGATAAGAATTCTGCCACTGTTAGGGTCATAAAATCTTAGCAGCAGAGACAGAATGGATGATTTTCCTGAACCACTGGAGCCTATCAATGCTACCAAGATTCCAGATTCTATTGAGATATCAATTCCTGAGAGCACTCTATAATTGGGTCTGGATGGATAATGGAAGACCACGTTCTGGAACTTGATATTGCCCTTGAGCTCTTGTAGCGTTTTAGCACTAGGGTTGTCAGGGTCGATTTTTGTCCTACGGTTCTTAAGTTGGAGCAGCTTAGAGGCAGCAGAGGCTCCTCTTTGTATGTCAGGCAGCAGTGTGAGGGCTTTTGAGAGAAAATATGCTGTCCATCCCATAACTAGGAAGACTTTCAGTACAGTGGAAAAGGATGCTTTGTTTTGTTTTACCATCAAAGAGCCATACCAGAGACTTAATGCGTTTGCAGAGAACAGGGCCCACTGGGAAACCCCAAAGGTAATTCCCATTTTTTGAGCCATCATGAAATTTTTTCGAAGTGGCTCCGTGAGATGCTCATTGAAAGATCTGAGGATGTTGTCTTCTGCACAGTAGGATGCCACGGTCCTTATGTTTCCTACTCCTTCATATGCTATGTTGCAGGCGTGTTCATGGAGTTCTCTGAGATCTCCAGTTAAGCCTCGTTTTACAAATTTATCCTACAATCAAGAAAGAGAAAAATATGAAGCTTGAAATAATGGCAGATAGAACATTGGGTTCATAATAATTGCTAGCTTGAGTCTGACCTTGATTGAGCCTCCAGTCATAACAACTGGGAATGTGATTACTGTGACCAAAGCCATGTGCCATTCAAGTTTAAAGCCAATAATTAAGGCAATTAAAGTTGATGTAAGGCACTGGAACAATGATGGAATGTGGTCACTAATGGTATTTTTTACTAGAACAAAATCTGCTAATATGTTTGCTGTGATTGAAGAGCTCCCATTCTCCTCCTGATCAAACCATCCTACTTCATTCTTCATGATAGCTGCAAAATTAGCATAAAGTCTTTAGTTAGTTTCCAAGAAAAACTAAAACTCGGGGGCCCAATTCTTATGATCAAACTCCAGTCTTGTAAAATGAAATCAGGGAGTCTGTGGATCTGCTGAAGTTCTTATTCAACATCACCTTACCTTCAGGAGAAGTTTATTTGCATAAAAAACATGTGACATGAATTCAGAGTATGTGAAGTCGTTAACATCACCTTAGTTATTTTAGATTTAATAGCAGTATGTGAAGTGGTTGAAGAATACCTTCAAATGTTTCCACTTGAAAAGTCTTTGACGCATTTTCTCCTGCCCTTCCAAGGAAGAAATATTGAAGAATGCTGGTGCAAATGGCTGCAATGCCTAATCCCGCGCACAGGATTGCCCATTTTTGGATATCTTTCTGAATATTGTGGATATCAGTTTCGAAGTAAATAGTGACAACTTCCATAAGAACCAGAGCAAACAGAGGATTCAAAGTGCCTGCAAATACGGCTCCTGTAGTTCCTATTAAGAAAGAAGGCAAGTTTGGCCCTGTCAGTTTTCTATAAACTGCAAAGGTCTCTAGACTTAAAGAATCGACATATGATCCTGTTTTCAACTTGTATGCCAATCCTCCTCTATCATTTTCGGTTTCAGTTCTGTTACTGGAGCAAACTGATAATTCTTCTTGTTCAAAACCTGTGTTCTCTGAGAGCTCATGTAAGTTGGACGATTGACCTTGTAGATTTTTTGATATGCTGCAAAATGGATTTTTAGTTTAGATATTAGTCTCATATCCAAATAAGGTAAACAACAAAGGCTTAGGAATGTTGATCCATGGAGGTAGCATGATCAAGCATTTAGTACTATGGGTTGTCTACTCAAAAACCAACCTGATTATATTCAAGATAACTACTGAAATCCTAAAGATAGTGGTTTCATCAAACCTTTCAGCGGTGTCATTTTTCTCTTCTAATTTGGTCTCCTGCAGACTTAAAAGCCTTGCATAATCTCCTGCTACGCCATTCGTAATTAACTCTTCATGAGTGCCCATCTCAGTAATGCTTCCATTGCAGAAAAATGCAATGCAATCAGAATGCCTGACTGTAGATAGACGGTGAGCAATTACAACTGAGGTACGTCCAACCATTACGGATTCAAGAGCAGATTGAACAATTTGCTCTGACTCTGGATCAAGTGCACTTGTGGCTTCGTCAAATATCAATATACTTGGTTTTTTCAGGATAGCTCTAGCTATTGCAATCCTTTGCTTCTGGCCTCCCGACAACTGGATTCCTTTTTCACCTACCTGAAAGAAGATTGATTTTTTGTGTCAGCCACAAAAAAAATTATGCTTCAAACCTTTGCTAGACTTTTATAAAAGTTCTGTGATATCACTGATAGCAGGTTGGCAACTTGCCTGTGTGTCATAACCATTTGGAAAGGATTTTATGAAAGCACTAGCGTTAGCAGCTTGAGCAGCAGCTTCAACCTCATCGATGGAAGCATAGGGATTCCCGTAGAGAATGTTTTCTTTAATGCTACAGCAAAACAGGATAGGTTCCTGACTTACCCATCCAATTTGCATCCTATACCATCTCAAATTCAAATCTCTGATGTCTTCACCATCAAAAAGAATCCGACCTGGAAAGAATTATAATGGCCACAAATGTAATACTTATGTCATCCACTGATTGAAAATCATATTCCAAGATCAAGAACAAAATTACCGAAGATTGTGGAAGCATACAAAAAATTAATGGCAATAGATTCAATATATATAATGAGATTGGGATGGCACATGAAGCTGAGGGTATTTTCTGTTTTAATGATTTCTTTTTCAGTCAAATTAACCTATCTGTCAGGCCAATCTATTATACTGTAAGCCCGTTGTTGGGAAAATAAACCAAAAGAAGAAATAGGACTAGTAGTACCTGATGTTACATCGTAGAATCGTTGAATGACAGAGACGGCAGTGCTTTTACCAGATCCACTACTTCCTACTAACGCCATTGTTTTTCCAGCTGAAATTGTGAAGGACAAGCCTGAGAATACTGACATGGTTGGGCGCGAGGGATAATAAAAACTAACATTCTCAAATATTATTTCGCCTTTGACCTCTGTAAGACTTTTTCCTGTGGACTTGCAGATGTTTATTTTTGGTGTTCGTTCAATCATGTCAAATATTCTTCTTCCAGCCAGTCTACCATTATGAAAAAATTGAAGGTTTGGTAAAGCTTCCCCTAACGCCCTGACAACATCAATGCTAGTTCAGTGCCCAATGATAGTAGTATTATCTTTTTATCTCTTTCATATTGCTGCTAAGTAAAGAATGAAAACTTACATGCCAGAAAAGATAATGCAGAATACTGCTGTGATAATGTGACCAGCTTCTACTTTTCTGTGTGAAATGAGAATACCTCCAAACCACAAGGCAGCTGCCCAAGAACAGTTGATGATTGCAAATATCATCCCCAAACCAACACCTCTTACTAGAGAAGAGAGTAAGCCCACTTTCATGGCCTCTTCCAAAACCATGGAGATTTTTTCTTCTTCTCTTGCTTCTCCCCCACAAGCATAAACAGTTCTGACCTGGCTTATTGCCTGCAATGGTGGCTGCATTAGCTTTTAAGTAACTGAAAACAACAAAGGTTATGGTTATGTAAGGATTTGAAATTTAGAATCAATGTCAAATATGAGCTACTAACTCCACCTGTTGGATAACAGAGCCAACTTTTGCATACAAGGACATGCTCTTTATTGCAAGCTTCTTAAAGAAATGTCCATATGTTAAACCGGTTATAAGCATCAAGGGCACTGAACCCAGTATCAGTAATCCAATTTGCCAACAGGTAAACATTGCAATGAGTATTCCACCTACAAATGTTCCCATGTTGTGCAGAAATACTCCAACCTGAAAAATGAGTGAAATAATTGAATAGCGAAAAAGAAAAACTATTTCTACAACAAATCAAGAATCTGCTGATCGATGGTATTAGCTTTTTGATTCTTACTACAACATATATCTCTTTATTGTAACTTTGTTTCTTGGTATAATATTATTATATTAATTTCTTCAATTCATTTTGTTAATTATTTATAAGTTTGTTTTGAATCAATTAAAAATTAGAATTTTATGTTCTTCAAATATAATTAAATTTCTTTAAATTGAACACGTTAAATAATTAACTTTAAAAATTGTAAGAAATATTTATAAAAAATTTGTAGGGAAAACAAGGTAAACTATTTTTGTAACATTTTTAGAATGGTTTTCAATTTTATGTTTTATTAAATCTTTTAATTAAATTTTTCTTAAATAAATAAATGAACTACTTATTATTACATTTTTTTTAAGAATGTTTTTTTAATGTATGTAATTATTAAGTTTTATCAAAAAATCTCACAAAAATGAACCTTTTTATAGATATTATTAAAATAATAAAATAAAACTTAAATTAAAGCACATCTATAAATTATCATATAAGGATAATTTAGTCTATTTGATTTTACATAATAAAAATAAAAATTTAAATTAAATATTAAACTATTTCACATTGTCACTATTTTTATTTTTCAAATTATAATTATAATTTTATTATTAATTATTATAATCCTAAAAGCATTATAATTAAGATTAGGATTAGATTTGAGAATAATATAAAAATTATAGTTAGAACTATTCAAAAATTAAAATAAAATAAAATATTACTAACAAAAATCACTACAATATGATTAATAAATATAATGCTTCAAATTTTTATTCATCTAATATCTTTATTTCAAATCTTATTTCCAATATTAATTCATAGATTTATTTTTTATAATGTCACTTTACAATTTTGTATTATTAGGATTAGGGTTACAATTATAGTTATGCATAGTGTTAGGATCATAGTTAAGGTTAAAGATGGGTCTAGGATTAAGATAATGGTTTATAATTTAGAGTTATAATTAGGACTAAGATTAGAATTAGGATTAGGATTAGGTCATTTAAAGAATTAATTAACAATACTAAAACATTATAATTAACAAAACTTACATTTTTTTTATTCATATTAATAAAGCTTACATTTATTTTTTCAAATCTAGAAAATAATAATTATAATATTATAAAGATAATTATATGAAACTTGTTTGAATTTATTGATGGTCTTCCAATATGTTTAGTATAAAATTATTTGTAATGTTTTAATATATTTATAAATTTAAAAATAGATTTGTGTTTTTTAAAATTAATTATTATGAATTGATCCAGGAAGAACATCGACATGCATTTAGGTCTATTTAGGAATCTTTGACAAGCATCTATGTCCATCAAAAAAATCTCTGTCATCAAAGCATATACGGTCATAAAGAGCATGTTATCAATATTGTATCAGCATCTAGACATATTGTATGATTCTTTATTATTTGCAATCATTTTGTTTTTTAAACTATTGGTTCAATTATTTGCAGTCATATGTTTATTACTATTGGCTCAATTATTTGCAGTCATATGTTTATTACTATTGGCTCCATTATTTGCAGTCATTTGTTTATTACTATTAGCTCAATTATAGGGGTTTTACATCCACAAGGTCACAGAAATGAACAAAAGCAAAAGACAAAAAAAATTCTCTGAGACAATTGACTAACAATTGTCTAATTTCACATTAATGAATCACTTGACAGATACCACAATTAAAATAAAATCAAACGTAAATCATAATACTGTTATTTTATAAAGTTTGTACATTTATTTTAATAATTTAGATAATACCAAATCTTTATTTGAAATTAAGTTATTATTCATTCTTATTTGATCTAATTAATTTAAATAATTCATTGACATTATTGGCATTGCATTTAGCAGATAAACCAGTTATGTCTCTTTGTCTTCCTTAGCAAGATAAGAAATGTCTTAATGGAAGTGAATGGGATTTACCTTTTCACCAATGGCTTCTTGGACTAGGAGAGGATCTGTTGCAACACTGCTTACAATTTGAGCATTATCTGAATCCTCTCCCTCAAAGAACTGAACATCCTGATTGAGCAAGCATTCCAAGTATTTAGCCCGCATCCTCACAGTCTGCCTCTCTCCAGTAGTGATCCAGCATGCCACCTCTGCACAATTCCACTTGTCAAATCTCCATAAAAGCTTAAATCTATGTGTAAATACAAAAGGATGGAGTTGGGTACCAAGCCAAGTAACCCAAAAGCTGTTGGCTGCTAAAATGAGGAGCACCCACGCTAACTGCATAAAACAAAATATGTGATATTGTTATCAAGATTCAAACGTGTAATTTTATGAATCAAACTCGTTGATAATATGATAGTGGTTCACAAAAACCTATTTCAAAATATGTCAGTCAACCAAACAATGGCGGATTACAGGGAAGAGTTTTCTTTTATAACGTAAAAAGAATTATACACAGTACACAGTACACACAAGTGCAACTTCTCTTGCAGCTTTGGAACGTTCGAATTGATTGGAGCCGAAGCTATTGACAATTTTGCCAAAGATGACCATATTGAGGGGATTTATGATGCCATGTATCAGAGCACTGGCAGTTCCCACAAGCATGAGAAAATAATCCAGAGGATCAGAGAAAGACACAAGCTTCCAGTATGAAACTGGACCCGGCTTCACACTCTGTTCCTCCCTCTCCATTGCTCAAGCCTTATGGACTCAATCTGGATTCCAGATACTGAATCTGGGTTCAGGATTCAGGATTCAACACCTTCTTAAGGATTCCCCGATGGAAGTGTCCGCATAAACGATAAAATTAGTATTAAATTGAAAAAATCGGAGATTACGACGACTGTGGTTGCAGAGCTTGTTTAAATACGCCCATAACTCGTCCTTTAGGAAATCGAGCATCGTTACAGCACATTTTTTCGTTCGGTCGAATCACCCGATAATTCTTGGCCGCCTCTTTTACCATCATGTTGTCAACTCAATCTTAACGATTTCAATAGTCTTGTCTATTCTTCGCCATTAATTGTGATTTCAACGCTAAAAGATATAAATGAGAGTGTTTTTTCTTTTTGGTTTTTAATGAGAAAGTTGGTTTTCTCGCTGCATTGACATAATCTAATTTTATGCAGGTTAAGTATTTAGATTCCATCTTTCAATTTTCTGTTCTTTGACTTACATTGTTTTAGTTCTTAGATTTCTATAATCAAATTTAACATATGGATCAAAGTTTATGTTGGAATAAGGCAATAATTGAATCATGAATGCAAGAGAAGTTCAATTAGGAGTCTTCAACGAACAATCTGATCTGTCTATAGTTCATGGTCATTAGCATTAGTCACATAGTTAGTTGGCAATAAACTTTAGTTTGTTGTCCATAATCTGGAAATAGCTGTCATTGTATATTCCAATCTTATAGGATATTGTTGAGTTTCCATGTTCTATAAATCTGTAACTGCTATTGATGAATAATACGGAAATCTGTGAGTTCTTCTGTGTTTGTTATTTTCTTTGTTTTCTACTGGGTTTTCTCTGCTATTCATTAATTTTAATATGGTATCAGAGCCAATGATGGGTCTTGGTGTTGTGAGCATGTAAGTGTTGTTCAGTGGAACATTGTGTAGGTGGGTGAACCTCTGGTGGAAAAAAGAAAAAGAAAATGCCTCGGATTTGAAGTGTTGCTATGTTTGAGTTGAAGAGGAGAACTGTGACTAGTGATGATTGTTGTTGTAGTAAATTTCGTTGTTGTTGAGTTGTAGGAATGTCAGCCACTAATGAAGAATCATCAGAAGATGATTTTATTGAAGCTGAAGCAGTTGTTCTATTTTGAAATGGTCAATACTTTGAAGACAGAGAAGGATGCAATAGAGGGATGAAGAAATTGTACTATTTTAAAAAAAAATAGTTAGTTGTGTTGGGGATCATCAAAGAAAAATTTAAAAAAAGGTTGTCAGAGGAAATATGGGTTCCTCGACATGCCTCCATTTATGGTGTTGGAGTAGGAGAGGTGCATGAGATCTCAAAAGAGCAACTTGAAGAATTCTTATTGGTTTGAGAGTTGTTTTCAAAAGATAGCTTCTGCATAATGTAATGTGTTTAGTTTTATGTTGTTAGATTAATTAGGAGTTCAATAAAATTCCATTATTCCTTAAGGGGAAGTGTTGGAATAAGGCAATAATTGAATCATGCATGCAAGAGAAGTTCAATTAGGAGTCTTCAACGAACAGTCTGATCTGTCCATAGTTCCTGGTCATTAGCATTAGTCACATAGTTAGTTGGCAATAAACTTTAGTTTGTTGTCCATAATCTAGAAATAGCCGTCATTGTATATTCCAATCTTATAGGATATTGTTGAGTTTACATGTTCTATAAATCTATAATTGCTATTGATGAATAATATGGAAATCTTTGAGTTCTTCTATGTTTATTATTTTCTCTTTTTTCTACTGGGTTTTCTCTGTTATTCATTAATTTTAATAGTTTATTCATTTCAATTAGTAGTTATTCATCGATTGTACAAATGTATATGTTAAGAATCACGAGAGAACACACATTACAATTTATTTTGATTATCTAAGAATTATGGGAGAACATGCATTGTATATCATTACAAGAGCACTTAGTACATCATTGCATTAACAATGCATTACAAAGAATAGATTAGGCTTTTGTATTCTACATGTTGTAACTTTCAACTTGTATAAAACCATTGAATTGATCCAAGAGTTTAACTAAGACAAAAGGAAGGGTGTTTGACCTAAGAGAATCTAGGCCACTCAATCAAACAACAAACCTAAGATGTACAAACATGTACTTTTCATTATATAAGTAGTTGATAATTTGTATAACTATAAAAATACTAAACTAATTGTGAATATGAATCTTTTGTTCCTTTCCAAGATTTTAGGTGATGGCATGTACAACTAATATGTATCTAATTTAAAATAGATGAACATAAACAATTAACAATCAATATTTTGTAATATTGTGTTTGTCCCTTGTTTAAAATACAATTTTGAATAATGATACCAATGAATTAATTCCAATGTTTTCTTCACATTTATTTTTCTCACAAATATTTTTACAAAATAAAAGAAAAGATAGGGCTTGATGATTTTTACATATATCTAAAGATAAATGTTTGTTTACTCTTGTTTATGATAGTTTGATGTCTTCATCAACTTGGTGATTATTTTATTGAATGTGAATAACTACTTCTTAAGTTTTAGGTGTTTTTTACATTATTTTTAACCAAATATACTACTATTTAAATATAAATATCAAACCCCAAAAAAACTAATCTAACAACTCCAATTTCTACTCTAAAACTAGAGATTGTAACTTAGTGCTACAATTCAAAAGCAATGTGAAGATTGCCTATCTTAATTATTCTATCTAATCTATGAAAATGCAAATAAAAAGTCCCACACCTAAGATACATGCAATCTAAGATGACCTGAAGATGCTTTTTGTGGCATGTGTGTCCTAAGGAGCCAAGATTGATAACTTTCTCCTCTTCTCCCAACCTTGGAAATTTGTATCGATGGAATGAAGATGAGAATCACAAAACCAAGACTAAAGGAGTAAAATACTTAAAGGAAATATTATTGTAGTAGCTTATTGTGTACCTTAGGAGCTAGAATTTGAGAAATTATAAATCCTTGAGGCTATAGATGGCTTGAATTGTAGGAATATATGTGAAAAGAGTTGGATTTTTGATGTAGTTTCATAAGTTAGATACTCAAAATTATTGTCGCAACTATATATGGAGAGACCAAAGTTAAACTTTCTAGAAGAAACAATCAAAATAAATGTGCAAATCCTTTTGGGGGAATATTAATAAGGTTATATCCATCTAATTAGATATGCAAACAAAGAGTTACCCTACCTTGGGCACAATTAAGAGTGAACTAGACTTGAGTTTGGGAGAAAATATTGATGCAAGAATGACACATGCAAATAAATCACATGGATAAAATTTAAGCATGGAATTGTCCATTTTACTAGTATGAAATATTTAAGGTGATTCAACTTTAAAAGGAGGTTATTTTGTAACTTAAAAAATAAAATGAAATTTTTGACAAAGTGAGCAAGCACAAAAACATAGTAAATAGCTAGCAAGCATGAAATAGAAGCAAGGTAGGGTATTATGAGCTAACTTATTGCTTCTATCAAGGTTGGATAAGATAGGAGAAGGTTATCTTCATGCCCATTGGTCATGTGTTGTACCATTGGGTTATAATTGGACTACCATGTATGCATGTGTAACTCTATGTATTTACTTGTTTTCCCCTAAGGGAGGTACTCTAAAAAATGAGCAAGTGTTATTCCAAAAAATAGGCATGTGGGACCCCAATAAATACATGTACTTATCTTAGTCATTTTTGTACATTTGGACTTGTAAAATCAAAGAAAATATCATGCGTAAAGCAATTTCAAAAATATGAGTAGCAATAAAAATTATACAAGAAACTTATTATTGATGTTGAGTTTGAAGAATACTACCTTCATCATAGGCTCTTGTTGCTTGTCGAAAACAATAATGATAGGAGCATAAATTATAACTATGTTGTCTCATTTTTATGACTTGTAACCAAAAAATGATGCATTTTAATACCAAAAGCTAACTTATATAAAATTATGTCATTTCAAAATTTATTTGCACTTGTCAATTTGAGAGAGAATTGAGCTTTAGAGTGACACTAATAGTCTTAGATAAATTATAATCTATATATATGGCACTGTAAGGATTACTATCATGATAGCAACTCAACTCTACATAGATCCATAGATGTATGAATTGAGAAAAAATGTTTTTCTCTAATTTTTTTTTTATCAAATTTTGCAAGTATTTGGCTATCAAACTTAAGGTCATTAGGGTAATTACATAAGATTCTAAGGTGTGGTTGCATACATACTTTATTTTTTAAAATTTATGCCAAATTTTGGTCGCTATGGTCAAAGTTTTGGATTTGTGGCTATTGGTCAAAATCACAAGTTTAAAACTCTCGTATATCACTATTTTTAATAGTATTACAATTGTGTCAATGATCAATGAATCATTAGAGTGGTCGCATGATCACCATAGTAATTTTACACTTACTCTCTTTCAAAATAAGGTTATTTTGAATAATAAACTTATTTCTTTCAAGTTTTTAAGTCATTTTCTAGTATTTTTTATATTGCATTTTATTTCAGATTTTAGGGAGTTTATACCATTTTGGATATTCTAAAAATGTTTAAAATACATACATGAAATTCCTACTTTAGGTTAAATTCCAATATAATGCATTGAACATGGTTTTATCATACCTTAAAGGAACTCTATCTTACAAATAAGTGTGTTCTTCAACAATTGGATTAGATCAACTAGCCCAAATCTTGATCATATGCGCTTCAACTTAGATCTATTGTGATATTCTCACATAGTGGAATGCTAATTGAAACACATTATAGTTTCCTAGTATTAATGAGGATTTTATGATCACACTATATGATGTAGATACTAGGTTTTGGGTGTTCCCATCTAAGGTATAGGTTGACATTAGATGAGTGGGACATCAAAGATGAGAGACAAGCTTGGGCTACACATATGGGGGATAATAACTCACATGATATTAAGAGATTAAACTAATTTCAATTCCTAATTTGGACATTCCACCTTTGTTAAAGATAATCATTGGCCCAATTTTCTTTATATTATCTAAAGACAAGAAGGTGCGTATTCTTGTCTAGGGCTAGGCTCCTATCATCTAACAAATAGAGTAGGGAAGTGTGTTTATATGAAGTGCCAAAATTTTGGAACTTGTTTGTCATGATCTTTACTATATTTCTCAGTGTCAAGCCTTATCAATTGGGTACCTTTCTTTGATTATGAGTTGGATTCTTGAGCATATTCAAGCTTGGGTGATCCCATAATAGTATGTCCCACTTTTTACCTAAGTGGAATGCTCAAAATCAACTTTTAGCATTTTTTAATTTTTATCAATCATAGAAAACAAATAGTTAAGAATTTAAGGATGATGTAAACTAATGTATTATGAAATTATCTATGTAGCTGAAAATTATAAATTTATTTTTAAAATCAAAGAGTTATTTATCATTCTTATTTTTATTTAAAATCAATATTTGTTTATATTATTTTTTATTGAGTGAAATTATTCCATTGTTTTGATGAAAAAAGGGATCCTAGGTCTAATGCATAGATCACTAACATCAATCCTTTTTCAAAGAACATTAGGATGCAAATTGGCAAGGGAATTAGATTGACTTCAAACCTTAAAGGTGAGTTAATAAACCTTGGATCTAATCCTTTCATTCTTTTGAAAGTGATTGAATTGATTTGATTTTATTAACTTGATGATTTACTACGTGAACTAATTAAAAAATGCAACTTTTTGTAATAAATAAATTATAAAACCAAAATTCAATAGAAAATCTAGAAAGAACGGTGTTCTATGCACCCATTATACAAATCTAAGGCTGATTTTGCTAGATAAGGGCGCCTAGGGCACCTATATCTAGAGAACTAAAACTATAATCTTCTTTCACATTCCTCAGGTCCCTAGTCTAAGGCTTCTTCCTTCTAGATCTCACTATTGGATCTTCGTTGGTTGTCAAGATAATTGAGTTTTCATAAATTTACAAGTTGTAGGGTTTGAATGCAACAATGAACAAACGCTCTTCAATATTCCCCCAATATTCTTCAGATCTGTAACCTGGACATTAAAAGGGAGAGGAAAGGTTATGCTATATAGGGTCTTTCCTCAGTCAAACCTCATGTTGGTGTCTCCACCTCCACAATGGAAATTTTGATGAAAGAGAGCTTATCCTTTTGAGGATAAAGGCTAAATGATAAATGAATGATGAATCAAAAATTGGATGCAACTCACCACTCAAATATAATTTACTTGAAGGACTAAAGTCATACACATCTCCTTAAGGCTTGATTACTATTTGGCTTGACTTTCTTTGAATACCTACAAGTGTTAGTCCTCACAAGAAAAATGTATTCACAAACATGAAAAAACTCACATAAAACTTGACATGATTCTTTGATAATGAAATGCTACAATATTTATACTCTTGAATTCTCTTGACTTGATAATAATTGTTTGATCACCAATGTTTCCTAATTTCTTGTTAGTTTTCAAATCATGCAATGACTAGGTATTTATATGCAATTGATCTAATTTTTAGAAAATTAAATCTCAATAGCTAACATTTGAGATTTTAAATTCAAATAATGAAGGGTGATCCCACAATACTAGTTTACAATTTTTGGGCAAATTGGACACCAAACTAATTTTTTTTAGGTAAATCTTCACTTTCAGGATCCTATAGCGGCTAAACTGTGAGGAATTTGAAGATGATGAAAACTAGTGATTTATGATATTTTGTTTATAGATTCTAAATATTGTTTTTTCATTTTTTATGGAATCAAATTCCACTTATTTTTCCATCTCCTTCAAAAACTAGTTTTTTTTTAAAAACAACATTTTTAAGAAGTGACGCTCACCATATACAATATAAATTTTTTTGTCTGAAGGATAAAATTTTATTTTAGATTTGTAACTATGATATCTAGCACTTTCATTTGGTTTTATAGTGTTTTCTTGAATATTTTTTCCTTAATCAAGTTTCGAAGTCAAACCAATTACAATTCAGACATAGGTGGACTGTATACAACATAAATTTTTTGTATGTATCGAAATTCAATTTATTTATTTTTAATGGATCAAGGACATTGATACCCAGCCCAGACATATTTTTTAAAATTTTATTTTTATAATATTCTATTTTTCCACATGTATAGAACAAAGAACTTGATTTTTGGTGGAAAACCTATGTTTAATAAAACTGTTGGGAAATTATGCCACAACATTCTGGCTTGTTCCTTTCGGACTTGGAATTTTTTCATCATATTCTGGCCCTTTACCGCTTTACCATGACGGTTTGGCTTGGTCTTGACGGTGTCTATCTGTAAGTTACCGCCTTACCACACGCGATGAGTTCACTCATTGTAGTGGCGCAGTAAGGCTACCTGCAGCCTGTGCTGGCAATTATCGCCTTACCGCGCGCGGTGGGTTCTCTCACCGCGATGGTGCGGTAAGGCCGGTAGTGGCCTGGCTCGACAGTTACCACCATATCGTTGGTTGTGGTCCCTCTCACCACGATGTCCGCGGTGAGACTACCAGTGGTGGGCTCAGAGGTTACTACCATACCACAGGCGGTGGTTCCTCTCACCATGGTGTCTGTGGTGAGACCGCTTGCGGTCGCCTAGCGGTTACTGTCCTATCACGGGGTCACGTGGTGGCCCCCAAGATAGCATGGTGTGACTGCCAGTGGTTTTCCAGGAGGATATCGCTGCACCGTGGTAAGGCTCAAATGGCTTGGCGGTAGCGCGGGATGGCTAAGGGTGAACTTGGGCAAGCTCACCACCATACCGTGAGGTGACTCGGATAGGGGCACGATTGTGCAGTGGAGTTAGGGTGCGAGCCCAAATGGCTCACCGCCATACCGCGAGGCGACTCAGACAGGGGCGCGGTTGTGCGCTAGAGTCAAGGTGCGAGGCCGGATGGCTTACCGCCATACCGTAAGGTGAGTCAAATGGGGCAGCAGTAGTGCGGTGGAGTCAGGGTGTGAGCTCGGATGGCTTATTGCCATACCACGAGGCAACTCAGATGGGGTAGCAATAGCGTGGGGAAGTTGAGGGTGAGCTCGGGAAAGCTCACCGATGTACCACGGCTGGGTCAAAGGAGCTCGACGGTTGTGCAGTAAGAGCTCAAAACTTGGTTGACTGAGTTGGACAAGTTTGATCGACTATCAGAAGCCACGAATGAATTATTTGGTGACACATGGAAAGTTATTTTATATCTCATTGGCTGAATGGTTATTTTCTAATGTGCGACTGAGCTGCACTATTATAGAAAGGTTGATGGACATGTCTGAGACCAATTTGCTGTTGTGCAGCTCGATGCTTGTAGATTAAGCAGTGCACGTTATTAGAAATGGAAAGCTTGCAGGTGGATAATTTATTATCCTAATGATCATTGCTAGCAGGGATGGGCTGAATAGGTAGGCACATGGTATATGTATTCTAGTGTGCAGATCGATAAGGAGATGAGCAATAACAAAGAGAGGTTGAGAGTGTTCGAGTGGTTAAACCGTGAACACTTAGACTCTCAGATCTTTTGAGATGTGAACCTGTGATGCCTTGAGGCTGGGTTGGCCAAGAGGCTGGGCTGGCCAAGAGGCTGGCTGAGAGAGTGCTTTGTGAGGATTCGAAGTTAATCTACATGATGTGTCATTGAGGACATTGTAATCATGTAAAGATTTTGTTTTGTTGTTGCCTGTATTCTCCAAATGAACAAGATGTAATCTCCTGAAGAGCATAGCTTTGGTTTTGTATTGTAACCATTTTAGTTAATAAATAATACATGTGAGCTGATTGTTCTGGAGGGTGGGTTCTTTTTTACCTAAAAGGGTTTTCCCCACGTAAATCTATGTGTTCATAGTTTTGTCTTTCATGTTGTTTGATTCTACAAATTGAATCTATGCTTGTGTTGAATCTATTATATGTTTTTCATTTACTTCTCTTAGAGGATCAATGGGGGATCAAATGTGCCCGCTTCCACTTTATAGCATAGTTTTTGTGTCTTTGAAGTGATAAAAATAAAAATCACTAAGGCATTGTTGTCTTAGATGTTCATCTATGATGACAGAACTGACTTTGTATCCCCAACAAAAACAAAAAAAAAACATACATAATAAAACCAAAACATATTAAAATTATATTTGTTAGATAGCTCGTTCTGAGGACTACCATTTTTCAATTGGGTCTATGAAGTCTCCCCCATTTTCATGCTCAGCCTGAGCTTCGCAGGGCGAAAATCTAGAGTCTTTTTGTGTCAGAGGGTGGAAAGGTGGGAAAAGAGGGGTTTGCTCAAACCCCCAAGGGTTCGCTCGAACCAGGGTTCAAGTGAACCCCCTTTCCACAATGGGAAAGGTGGGTTTTCAAATTCAAAGGGGTTCACTCAAACCTGGTTTGATCGAACCCCTTTTTGGTTCGTTTGAACCCCTCAAAATGATTGTTTTTTGCATGGGTGAGATTTTTGGAAGTTTTCCTTCCTCACTCGAATTGTAAACCACTTTTGTGGGTTCACCCTAAAATGCCAACTTTGACATATTAAAATTGGAGCCAAAATAGTGGGACAAATTCACCCAAGGTGCTATTGTCCCACCCCTATTTTTCATGGTGTAAATTGTCAGGAGAAATATATAAAATGTTTTCCTTGATTTTATGCATGTGATTTCTTGATAAATGTTTAAATAGGCCAAAAAATGCATAATTTAGGAAATTAGATGTATAATTATGTCCATTCACATAGAAGGGATAAAAAAGGGTGAACCCACAAAAGTGGTTTACAATTCGAGTGAGGAAGGAAAACTTCCAAAAAACTCACCCGCGCAAAAAAAATCATTTGGGGAGTTCAAGAAAACTCAAGGTTTGAATGAACCCAAAAGGGGTTCACTCAAACTAGGGTTTGAGCAAACCCCTTTGCATGTGGGAACCCGTAAAAATTCCAAAAAATCACCCATGCAAAAAAAAATCATTTTGGGGGGTTCAAGCAAACTCAAGGTTCGAACGAACCCAAAAGGGGTTCGCTCAAACCAGGGTTCGAGTGAACCCCTTTGCATGTGGGAACCCATGTTTCCCATTGTGGAAATGGGGTTCGCTCGAACCTTGGTTTGAGTGAACCAAGGTTCGATTGAACCCCCCTTTTCCTACCTTCCCACCCTCTGACACAAAAAGACTCCAGATTTTTTCCCTTCCAAGCTCAAGTTGAGGATCAAAATGGAGGAGACTTCATAGACCCAACTGGAAGATGGTACTCCTTGGAATGAGCTATCCAATGAATATAATTTTAATATGTTTTGGTTTTATTATGTATGTGTTTTATAGTTTCATTAAACATAGGTTTTTCACTGAAAATCAAACTCTTTGTTCTGCACATGTGGAAAAATAGCAGATTATCAAAATAAAATTTTGAAAAATATGTTTGGGCTGGGTATTGATGTCCTTGATCCATTAAAAAAAAAATCAGTTTTGATACATACAGAAAAATTTATGTTGTATATGATCTGCCTATGTTTGAATGGTAATTGGTTTGACTTCGAAGCTTGATTAAGGAAAAAATATTCAATAAAACACTATAAAACCAAATTAAAGTACTAGATATCATAGTTATAAATCTAAATTCAAAAAATATATAATTTAATCCTTCATACACTAAAATTTATGTTGTATACGGTGAGCGTCACTCCTTAAAAATGTTTTTTTCTTTTTAAAACTAGATTTTGAAGGAAATGGAAAATTAACTGTAATCTCATTCAAAAAAATTGCTAAAAATATATTTAGAATCTATAGACAAAACATCACAAATCACTAGTTCTCATTATCTTCAAATTCCTCACGGTTTAGCCGCTATAGCAGCCTGAAAGTGGAGATTTAGTTGCAAAAAATTAGTTTGGTGTCCAGTTTGCCCAAAAATTGTAAACCAATATTGTGGGATCACCCAAAATCTAGTATGGAATTGTCAAGGGTGACAATTTGTGATGCTACATTTAGTGCCCACTTTAGTGAGAGTATGAAATTATGCTCAAACTTGCACTAAAGTAAAAAGTATGTCAAGAGGGGTTTGATTATCCAAATTTTGAAGAGATAGGATGACAATGAATCTAAGGGGAAGAACACAAGCCCCCAGGATTCAAGATCCCATGACAATCCAGCATAAGGAAAAATGGATACACATGTATGAAATGTAACATGATAACACAAAACATACATGATAAAAACACAACACAATACTCTACACAATGCACAACATAATACTAACAAAATGCAAACATAATGCAACATGATACGAACACAAGAAAAAAATTGCAAAAAAAAACACAAACACAAGGTTAGTAATACAAGGATTCAAGTCGATAAGTAAAAGAGACCTTAGTCTTAAATTTGTCTCAAATACCAAATTTCATATGATCTCAAATGTATGTTAGTCAATAGGATGCTCTCGTAAGGATTTAATATCACACATGAGTTGCATGGATCTATTGGCTAGCAAGTTGCACTATGCTAGGTGTCCATGCAATATGATGTGTTCCACAAGGCTAGTAAGTTGCATTATGCTAAGATTCATAAAAAATATGGCTCCACTAGAAAGAAAGTTGTGTTATGCTAGGTGGCCATGTTAAAAATTCTCTAAAATCATAAACCAACAAACTCCATTATGTTAGGACTATCCAAACCATGCTTCAAGGAGCACACAAAATCAATTTAGGGGGTGCACAAAATTTAACATCCTAGGGGAAAAATAAATGCTTAACATTGTAGGGGAAACATTAATAACCATGTCTTAGGGGGCACTATAACAACACCACCACTAAAGGGGTATGTCAATAAGTCAAATCGCACAAGACATGTATGAAATCGCTAGGGGTAATATATGCCCCCCCTTAAAATTTCAACATACTTTCTATGTTGTTATTTTAAGGAAGAAAGTGGGAAGAGGGGATTCTTAAGAATAATGCACACCTCTCAAAACTAGTTATCCTTACCCCTCAAGTGTAGAGACAAGGAAAACCACACACAAGACTATCATGTTGCTGCCATGGGAAATATGGTTGCACTTAAGATTGTACCACCATGAATGGAAATGAGAAAACACATAAAGTTACAAATGCAACATAGTGATGAGCAACACCATAGAATAAAGATTATTATTTTTTAGAGTGATTAGGTGCATCATCACATGGAAGAGCACCACAATCACTAAGTTGTATTTTATTTCTCAAGTCTTGGCATTCATTGGTAGAATGACCATGCACTTAATTGATATGCATGAAATGATTTTTTGTTATAAAATTTCTTTCATGCTTTAAGAGAAAGAGTAATCAAGTGGTATTTGAGAAGCCTTGACAAAATTTTCTCTTGCTCAACAATAGAAAACATTTCTTTCTCTTGTGAATAAAATCTTGCTCGCTTACCACAAGATGTCATAAATATAGTAGATGATAGAGCATTATATGAAGATGGAGACGAATGTTGGAAACCTAGACCTTGTTTAGAAAAGTATACTATAGACTTCACTTGATCCTTATAATTTTGTTCCATATTTTTATTTATCCATTTTTAGAAATAATTTTGTATCCAGGCCTATAACATCCTTCCAACTCAGATGAAGAAATTGTATCTACATGCTCATAAGAAGAATTTATTTTTCCCAAGAACACAAATCATTTTAATTATTTTAAAGTTAGGAATCTTCCACTTATGAGGGACATAAGTTAAAGAGCTCCCCTCACTATCATGGGGTGATGTTTTTGAATCTATTGATTGAGAAAATAAAATAGAAGACTCCTTAGGAGTAGATTGTGAGATTTTTTACTCCCCCATAAAGGAAGGTGTAAAATCTAATGAACCCCAATCATCATCTAAGAGTTTTTTTATAGATGACATACAATCAAGATTATCAAGATTATCATCAATTTATATATGTTCTACCTTTGAAGTTGGAATCAAAGTATTAAGAGAGTTGGAAGTGTTATGATCATCTTGGACTTGTGGGCTATAGATTATTTCATATGCTTTAATTGTATAGATATTAAATTATTATATTCATACATCTTATGTTGAAGAGTAGATGAGACTCCCTTCATGGTATGAATCCATGGTCTACCAAGGAGAAGATTGTATGAAATATTTCTTGGCATGATATGCACAAGGGTAGGAAAAACCATAGGCCCTACCTTAATGGGTAACTTGATCACACCTAATGGTTTTTATTAACACATTATCAAAGCCATAAATATTAACATCATTAAGTTTATAATATTCATGCCCATTTTATCTAGATGTTCAATGTTATACATATTAAGACCCAATCCATTGTCTATGAGGGTACCCCTAACCCCAGTTTTATTAATTACAACCTTTATCATTAAAGGTTCATGTTTATTTTCGATCTCAAGTGAGGGTAATTCATGTTGAGGGAATATAATATTCAACTTTGTCACTTGCATAAAATTAAACAATGTGGCTACATCATTTGGTTTAATAGAAGTTGAGACATCAATCTTCTGCAAAGCCTCTTGGAGCATCTCATGGTATGTAGGTGATGCTTGAATCAAGTCCCAAAGGGATATTTTGGTTGGAGTATTATGGATTTTATCCATAAGATCATGTTATTTACCACTACATAGAGGAATATTGTGTGCAAGTGGAAGGTATGGTTGAGGTAATGGGATGGATGTTGGATTTGTTTTGCTTGCTTGGTATTTCTAGTGTTATATGTGTGAGAAACTACATGATAAATTGGTTGTTACAATACATAGTTACTATTGAGTTATTTTGTTGTTTAGGATATGGCCAGGAAGTTTAGGATGTCCTATAATGTGAGATGATTTAGGAGTTCCAATAACTAGAGGAGTCTGGGGAGGTCCAATAATTAAAGGAGACCCAATTATCAATTATACATTCATAACCTCAACCGAGTTAACTACTTGTTGAAAATATTATATTGATGGCGGATCTAATGTCACCCTAGCACCTTCATCTATGCAATCCATCTTAGTGTCTTTTGAAAGAAAAGTACTAATGATTTCATTCTCTTGTGCCACAATACCTTCCCAAGTAGGAGAGGTATTGGGAGAGAAACAAATAATATTATCATGATGCTCAATGATTAGATCTTCTAACACCAAGATACCTTAGTCACAAGTAGGTGAGATATCAAGAGAAGAACAACTATGATTGTTAATTATTGCATTCTCTTGCACCAAAACATTCTCACAAGTGGGGAATATTTTCGAAGATGAATGAATATTAAACAAAGTGATATTAATAAATATGTTAATAATTTCATTCTCTTGTGCCAAGATACTCTCATAATTTTTACACACATGAAAAATAAGAGGGGGTGTGAATAAATTGTATATTATGAAGGGAAAATGAGGGTGGATCTAATGAACCAATAGTGCATAATACATTCCCTTAACACTAATACAATAGAGGAGAAGAGAAAAAACCATTTGTAATTAATAGCTTCTAAAACTATTGAGATTAATACATGTAACATAAAGGAGATAAGAAAATAAAAGCATTCACAAATAACACAGGTATTTACGTGGGAAAAAAAATTTAGGTAAAAAACCCACCACACCAAGTCAAGACAAGTGTATTACATCAATAAGGATATTACATACAATTTAAAATCTTTCCTCTCTATTTAGCTCACAACAACACTCTCTAATATTAACTCACTTTTACAATACTTCCTTGCAAAGTAAACAATCAATATCACTCTTTTACATCGACTTACACTCATGTGTACATATCCGTCAACCTCACATTGACATTACAAGTCTTCATAGAATTTACCCTCTCAACCAATCCCATAGATTCAGGTTGATGAATCAAACTTCCAGTATGCCATTGATCTTCACTAATTGTATCAAGCCACCCAACAATAACTTCATCACCCAAATCGGGTTCCTGTCATCAACTGAAATCGGCTTGCAATTACTGCTTTTACTATTTTTGACTTTTGGCCAATCAACATCTGACACTGAGCCATGTGTCCTTCCTGCATTTGCTGAATAATTTTGACTTTCTGGTCCAACTCAGTTGACTAGACTCTGAGCTCACCCGACCTCTCCAAGTCTCTACCACTCCACTGTCGAGCTAACTCTACCCATCCATGGTAAAGCGATGAGCCCTGCTAAGCTCACCAATGCTTCCCCGTGCTACCTCTGAGCTTGTCTTCACCCATTGTAGCATGGCAGTAAGAGCCTTTGAGCTCTACCTTGTATTTCCCATGCTACCGCTACTCCATCCGAGTTGACCCGTGGTAATACGGTGAGCTCATCCGAGATCACCCTTCGACTGCACCAAGCTCTGCCAAAGATACCTCGCACAACCACTGAGTCCAACTGTCCTGTCTATGGTGTTGTGGCATGACCATCCAAGCTCTCTCCTTGTATGCATCATGCTACTGCTTCCCTATTGGAGTTGACCTACGATGTCGCAGTAACTACAAAGCAAACCATTAGCGGTCATACCATGCTACCGTCGGGGCCACCAGGCCACCCCGTGGTAGGGCGGTAACCATGAGATGGACTGCAGGCAGTCTCACCATGGTGACCATGGTGAGTGGACCCACCACCTGCGGTAAGGTGGTAACTACCAGGGCAACCATAGGTGGTCTCACTGTAGCCACCGCGGTGAGTCAACTCACCTCATGCAGTAAGGTAGTAACTACCAAGACTGTCACCGTGGTATCACCAAGGGATGAAGGCATAGCCACGGTAAAGTGCTAAGGATAGAAAGAATCCAAGTGTGGTAAGGCGGTAAAGGTTGAAACATCAAATTTTTACCAAGTCCAGAAGCAAAGGTACAAACTGGAAGTTGAGACACAAAATTATCAACAAGCTCCCACTTGGCAAAGACTTCCAGCTTCCTCATGACATTGAAAACTTTTGTTGTCTGTCATAGACCCCAAGGCCCATCGATTATGTGCACCATCTAAACTTGTATGTGCTCATAGGCCTTGTTAATGCATTTACAAAATTCTTCAAAGTGCTAACCTTTTCAACACAAACCCTTTCATCTTGCACCATGTCTCTTACGAAGTGAAACTGTACATCAATGTGCTTCATCCTAGCATGGAAGGTCAGGTTCTTTTCCAAAAAAAAGGAACTCTGACTATCATAGTAAATAGTGATCTGCCCTACATTAAAACCAATGTCTGAACAAAAATTTCTCTGCCAAACAGCTTCCTTGCAGGCATGAGGTACTGCCATGTACTCTTCCTCTGTCATGGATAAAGTAACTACAGTCTGTTGCTTGCTCATCCAACTGATTGCTCTACCATTAATCATGAACGTGTATCCACTGGTGAATCACCTACAATCAATGTACCCTACCCAATCAGAATCAACATATCCTTGAATGTTGAGTGTTCTTTGTGATGCAACAAATTGCCATGGTAACACAAAGCATAATCTGAAGTCCCCTTCAAATACCTGAACACTCTCTTCAGAACATCCCAATGTGATCTTCCTGGATTTTCCATGAAATGGATTAGAACTCCCACTGCTTCGGAAATGTTTGGTTGTGTACATACCATAGAATACATAAAATTTCCAATAGCACTCGCATAGGGCACACTGGTCATGTCCTCCATCTCAGTAGAAAAATTTGGACAGTCTTCAACATATAGCTTTGTTCCCTGCATGACTGGAACAACTAGTTGCTTGCAGTCAATCATACCAAACCTCTCCAAAACTATATTCACATACTTACTCTGGCTGACCCAAAGATTTTTGCTTGTTCTGTCCCTAGTTATCTCCATTCCAAGAATGTACCTTGCTACACCAAGATCCTTCATTTCGAACTTTGTAGACAATTGAGATTTAAGATCATAAATAATAGTCTTGCTATTTCCAATGAATAACATATCATCCAAATACAATGTAATAACAAGCACACAATCATTCTCAAATTTATGATAAACACAAAGATCAGTTTTTGATCTTACAAATCCCATAGACAACACAAATTTGTCAAATTTATAGTACCACATTCTAGGAAATTTCTTCAAACTATATAGAGATTTATTTAACTTACAGACTAGATTTTGTTTACCTTTCACAACGAAATGCTTAGGCTGTGACATATGAATTTCTTCTTCCATCTCACTATCTCACATCCATCTGTTCAATTTGAAAATCATACACAGCTTCTAATGACAACAAAAATTTGTTATATGCCAGATTTACTATAGAGGAAAAATTATCTCCATAATCAAATCCCTCAATTTGGGGGAATCCCTTTGCAACCAGTCATGCCTTATACTTCTCAACACTACCATCAAGTCTTGTCTTCTTTTTGAATATCCACTTATAACCAATAGGCTTTCGCCCTTTAGGCAGTGGTACCAAACCCCAGGTTTCATTCTTCTTCAATGAATCCATCTCTTCATTCATGGCTTCCAGCCAAGAATTCAAGTCGGTCATGTTGATTGCTTCTTTTACAGTCCTAGGCTCATCAATGCTAGTAATTAAGGCATAGGCACAGTTCGAATTTAACACAGAGAAACCATACCTTTCAAGTTACCCTTTTTCTCGTGTAGACCTTCTTATTGGCTGAGGTTGTGGTTCTTCATCATCAGAACTTCTAGATATTCTTGAACTCTCCTCAATCTCGTGTACATCATGCAGATCTTCCCTTTCTGGAGTTTGGGGAATCTCAACTGCATCCTTTTTCTTGTCACTCTGATCTGTCTCAAGTTGTTGATCATTTACTAAAGGTTTCATCTCACAAAATATCACACATCTATTGTACAAAACCTTCTCAGTAACATGGTTCCAAAGCTTGTATCCCTTCACACCAACTCCATAGCTAATGAGAATACACTTGATAGCCTTGTTATCCAATTTAGGTCTCTTTTCATTTGGCACATAAGCATATGCCTCATAGCCAAAGACACGAATATGCCTTAGAGAGGGCTTCTTACCAGATCAAGCTTCCAAAGGCGTCTTATCAACAAGAGCAGAGCAAGGATATTAGTTTATTAGATAACTTGATGTAACCATAGCCTCAGCCCAAAACTTATGATCTAAACCAGCACCACTCAACATACTCTTTGCCTTTTCCATCAATGTCCTGTTCAACCTTTCTACAACTCCATTCTATTGTGGATTGTAAGGCGTGGTTTTATGCCTTTTAATTCCATAGTTAGTACAATACCTTTCAAAATCTGCAAAACAAAATTCACCGCCATTGTCTGTCCTCAAACATTTAATTTTCCTTGTAGTTTGATTCTCTACCAAAGATTTAAATTATTTAAACTGACTAAACACTTCTGATTTACTTTTAAGAAAGTATACAAATTCTCTTCTCGAACAATCATCAATAAAAGAAACATAATATCTATACTTTGATAATGAAGGAACATTAACTAGACCAAACACATCTGAATGAACATAATTGAGTATACCAAAAGATTTATGAGAACTAGAATAAAATGAAACAGGATGTTGTTGTCCATAGATACAATGTTCGCAAAAATCAAACTCAAGGTTACAATCATCAAGCCCTTCTACAAGATTTTTATTCTTCAAGGTTTTTAAACCTTTCTCACCTATGTGACCTAGTCTATGATGCCACATCATAGTCTTCTCAACTAGCAATTTTACCTCCAAAGCATTTGCAGCTAGAGAAGTGTCTTCATCTTTCTCTATAGGGAGTATTTTACATGACTCTACAAAGGCATTGTTACATTGAACAGGATGTGCATCCAACTTATACAGAGTGCCAATACAAACACCCTTAGCCAACACCATTGCACCTCTAATCATTTTGCATCCCCTACTTGAGAAAGACACTTCTACACCAACATCATTTAACTTATTGACAAAAAGAAGATTTCGAGCCAGGCCTGGTATATGAAGTATGCCACAAATACCTTTAACTCTCCCGTCAGGAAACTGAATTCCGACTCTTTCTCTTCCAACTATCTCTACTGTTGAATCACTTGCCAAGTACACCTTTCCACCATCATACTTCTCATACTTAGAGAACCATTCTTTATCGAATGTCATGTGAAAGGACGCACCTGAGTCAACCAACCAGACATCATTTGATGCCTGAGTTGTCAAGGCTACTAAAATGAAGGTGTCTGCATGAATTTGAGAAGATTCATTATCAAAAGCATTATTCTTCTTCTTCTCCTTGCAATCCTTCCAGATATGACTAGGTTTTCCACCGTTCCAGCATCTCACCTTGAAATTTTTACCAGGAGACTTTGATCTCCCTGCAGATTTGGATTTTGACTTATTGTCCTTCTTCTTGCCTTTCTCCTTTGGTCTACCTCAAATAACAAGAGCCTCTTTGGCCATCTCAGAAGACTTCGTTCACATTTTTTCAGACAAAAGCAAAGCAACCACATCATCCATCTTGAATGCAATGTTTTTTCTTCCAATATCCATCACCAGATGATCCCAACTGTCAGGTAATGAACACAATAGGAGCATGCAACAATCCTCCTCCTCAATATTTACACCTACAGATGCCATATAAGTAACACCCATGTTAAATGAGTTCATATGGTCTACAACATATGCACCTTCTTCCATTTTCAAGGAGTACAACTTCTTCCTTAGGAATAAGTTATTTACCAAACTTTCCCTGATAAATATCACCAAGCTTCTTCCACAATGAAGCTCCAGACTGCTCCTCATGGACATTCAAGAGTATAGAATCAGCTAGACTTAGTCTTATTAGACCTCTTTCTTTTCTATCACCAAGATCGCAAGCCTCTTGCGTCATAATTTATGGCTTAGTTCCAGACACTGCTAACCAGAGGTCTCTATCCACCAGCAAGTCTTCCATTTTGAGTTTCCATAACTCAAAGTTGTTGCCATTAAAATTTTCAATATCTACTCTACCGGATGTACTCACCATCTCAAACAAAAACAAGTTTTAATAATGCAAGAATCCCCCTGAAACAGTATTAGCACAAAAAATTGAGCTTTCTCTCAAGGATAACACAATGGGATAGGCTCTAATACCACTTGAAGGGAAAACGGGGGTGGATCTAATGACCCAACAGTGTGGAATACATTCCCTTAACACTAATAGAATAGAGAAGAAGAGAAAAAATGATTTCTAATAGCTTTTAAAAGTATTGAGATTAATAAATGTAACATAAAAGAGATAACAGAATAAAAGCATTCACAGATAACACAGGTATTTATGTGGGAAAACCTTTTTAGCTAAAAAAACCACCACACCAAGTCAAGATAATTGTATTACAACAATAAGGATATTACATACAATTTACAATCTTTCCTCTTTGTTTAGCTCACAATAGCACTCTCTCATATTAACTCACTATTACAATACTTCCTTCCAAAGTATATAATCAATATCACTCTTTTACATCAACTTGCACTCATGCCTACATATATGTCAACCTCACAATGACATTAAAAGTCTTCATCACATTTACCCTCTCAACCAATCCCATGGCTTTAGGTTCATGCATCAAACTTCCAGTACGCCATTGATCTTCACTGATTGCATCGAGCCACCCAACAATAACTTCATCACCCAAATCAGGTTCCTGTCATCAATTGAAATCGACCTACAATTATTGCTTTTACTGCTTTTGGATTTTGGCCAACCAATATCTGACACTGAACCACATATCCTTGCATTCGCTGAACGCTTTTGACTTTCCAGTCCAACTCAGTTGATTGAGCTCCGAGCTCACCCAAGCTCCCCAAAGTCTCTACCACTCCACTGCCAAGCTGACTCCACCCATTCGTGGTAAAGCGGTGAGCCCTGTCGAGATCACCAATTATTCCCCGCACTACCGCCAAGCTTATCTTCACCCGTCGTGATATGGTGGTATGAGCCTCTGAGCTCTGTCTTTTCTTGCTCGCGCTACCACTGCTCCATCCGAGTAGACCCGCAGTAATGCGGTGAGCTTATCTGAGCTCACCCTTTGACTCCACCGATCTCTACCAAAGATACCCCATGCAACCTCTGAGTCCAACCGACCCATTTTTGGTGTGGTGGTATGACCATCCGAGCTCACTCCTTGTCTACACCATGCTACCGCTACCTAGTTGGAGTTGACCTGCGGTGTGGCGGTAACTGCCGAGAAAAGCATTAGCAATCATACCACGCTTCCATGGGGGCCTTCAGGCTACCCCACGATAGGGTGGTAACCACCAGACAGACCGCAGGTGGTCTCACCATGGTGAGTGGACTCACCGCCCACGGTAAGGCAGTAAGTACCAAGGCGACCACAGTTGGTCTCACTGCAGCCACCGTGGTGAGACAACTCACCGTGCGCGATAAGGAGGTAACCGCCAAGACTATCACCATGGTACCACCAAGGGATGAATGCACAACCATGTTAAAGTGGTAAGGATAGAAAGAATCTAGGCACGATAAGGTGGTAAAGGTTGAAACATCAAATTTTTGCCAAGTCCAAAAGTAGAGGTACAAACTGGAAGTTGAGACACAAAATTCTCAACACATTGAAACCTTCAAACCCTTATTAATATTGAAACCCTTATTAAGCATCAACATGAATGTAAAAAAATGAAATATCAACACATCAAAAACCATACACAGTAGAACACTAGATTTTACATGGAAAACCCAATAAGGGAAAAAGAATGATATTAATACCAATTACAAAAGGCTCACTACCAAGGGCTCACTTCCCAGGAAGATCACTTCTTCTAGAATATAAGATATTACAAAGAAACTATTACAAGTAGGTTCACTACCTCAAAGCAACAAGTTAGTCCACCAAAATAAAACCTTCATCTCACTATCTCTAGTAACTTCAAGAAAACTAAAATATAGACACCTACTCACTTCTTCCAATAGTCTTAGGAATTCATGATTGTACTCAAATCACAACACTTCATCACACATACATCATTTTTCACATCTCACATCACACACTCCTCCAAAAATTAATATTGCATATATATATTTTGCAATGAAAAATAACCTTCTCCAAGTCGTCTTTAATGAAACATATGCACCTCAAACATGCAACCACCATATAAGCCAACACCAAACACTTCTGTGGTGGAAAGAAGTGAAGGCAGACCACACCAAGGGTTAACTAGGACCCAAATCTACACTGACACACTACACTAGGCTTCCACAATCCATGAATAACACTAACACACTAGGTTGGCCAAACCAACATTAACGTTGCATTCCTAAAATAGAACTAACATGCTAGGTTGGCCAAACCGATATTAAATCTACCAAGAAACCAAATTCACACTTCACCAAGTCTGAAAACATCTTGTGGACCATGTAGAAAAATTACACAAAATCCTAGAATATTCCAACACCAAGAGAATATTCAAAATCACTGGCACAAACACATGAGATTGAAAATGTTATCATCATGTGCAACCAATCAAACTTCCACTGAGATACAATTCATGAACCAAGATTGTGAAATATTTGAACACTAAACCATCCAAGGGAAGATAGTTACAAGCATCATTTACAAATTCCCAAATTTGCAAGACAATAAAATTCAATGCAGAGAATTGTAGAGAAATTCCATTTCTCCTGAATATCCCACTTTACAAGATAGATATTATCAAACATATCTTCTACTACCACATAATCTAGAACATAAAATTTTGGATATAACACCTTTAAAGGCTTCTAATCATCACATCCAAAATACACAAGAACAACCCAAAGAATGAAAAAATGCAAAGAACAACACAAAACACATCCTTGCCACCTTGTACACTCTTTATACACATTTTCTCAAAAGAAATTGGAAACCAAGTGACCCTGTTACATCAACAAAACCTAATAAATACCACAAACATCTTCTCATAATGAACACACTAGAGGGAGGGAGAGAGATAGATTTCCAAGAAAGGGGGATATTTTCTTGAGTGTTGGAGATAAAAGGTTACTTTTCTTGTTGATGGTTTTTCAACATGTGTTGATATCAATGACAACACTAATGAAAATATAGTGCAACAATCACCCCCTTTGTCATTGATGGAAACACCTAGTGAAAAACCATCAACAACAAAATAAACTATGTATCTCCAACACTCTTGAGAAACTCTCCCGCTTTTCTCTCTCTCCACTTTTCTTATAATTTTTTCCTTTTTTTTTCAAACGCCACTCTCCCCCTTTGACATTAATGGAAAAGGGATACACTTGAATACTTCACTTATTTCTCTCAGTTTTAGGCAGAAGATATGCACCCCCTAACTACACCAGCCAAAGATACAACTACCTACTCCCCTTGAGAGGTAACCTTCATAAGTCTAGGACAAATAATTCTTCTTGAATTGCACCCCTAGATAGACACACCATATTATTCATCTAGTTGAAAGAAGAAGGGGCAATAACCCTTAGCTTTTTTCTGAGATACTCAAATGTATCTTTTGGAAGGGCCTTTGTGAAAATATTTTCTATTTGATCCTTTGTAGGCACATACTCCAACTTTACTTCATTCTCAACAACTTTATCACTTTCCATTTATCACTTGGAAAGTGATACTGGATAGAGATATTATTTTTTCTTGAATGCATTACTAGATTTTTTTCAAATGTGAATAGTAATTTTATTATCACAAAAGATAGAGATAGGTTCATCATATGATACTATGATATCTTTCAATGTTTGTTTCATCCACAATACTTGTTTAAAGCAAGATACTGCAACATTATATTTTTCCTCTACAATAGATAATGAAACCAAATCTTCCTTCTTACTCAACCAAGAAACTAGTCAATTTCCAAGGAAGAATGCACCTCCACTTGTACTTCTTTTGTCATCTGCATAACCTTCTCAATCTACATTTGTATAATCACTCAAGGAGAAGTCAATATCCTTAGAATACCATAGACCATAATTTAGAGTGCTCTTCAAATATCTGAATATCCTTTTGACTCCTACCACATGTGATTCTCTAGGATCTTCTTGAAATATTTCCAAAAGACGTATTGCATGCATGAGATTCAGTCTAGTTGTGGTTATATATAGTAATTCACTAATCATGGATCTATACTTGGTTTGATCTATCTATAGACATGTAAAATTTACCTAACACTTATCACACACCTTAAATGACATTTTCACATCATCGACATTATTATCATCAAATACCATTGTATTTCACATCAAAAGCATCAAAAAAACCCTAAATTCCTCTATTAATTGAATAAAATGACATTATTTAATTAATTCACTTTTTCACTATTTTTTTTCACATGTTCTTCAAGCTCTCGCATGCACAATGGAGGCTTCGTATTGAATTGAAAAATCCAAAATACGTCAATGTGGATACACTCCAACACAAGATGGTAAAGTTATTTCATTTTGAATTCATTGTTATCATTGTGTCAATTTCATTCTTGAATTATTGATTTTATAGTCACATTTTGTGAGTAACATTTGGACATTAATCAATTAGAATTTTTTTGTTTAGATTAGTTTCTAATCATCAATATGATCTTCTTGCATCTTCCCAATTTCCCACTTCCAAGTATTGACATGATCGTGGATCTAACAAAAAGACATGAGATGCTATCATTAATGGATGGTTTCTATGGGTATAATTAGATAAAAACATCCCTTGATGATTAGCATAAAATGACATTTACTTGTTCCTAGAGAACCTTTTGTTGGAATGTTATGCCATTTGGTCTAAAAAATTCAAGATCAACCTATCAAAGAGCAATGAAAATGATCTTCCATGATATGCTACATAAAATAATGGAAGATTATGTGGATGATATTCTAACAAATTCCATGAAAAGGGAAGATAAATTGACCAATCTTGCAAAGGTGTTTGATAGGCTAGAATAGTATAACCTGAGACTCAAGCCAAAAAATTTTATGTTTGGATAATGTGGATAGAAGAACCATCAAGGGACAAACAATCACAAAGAAGATAGTAGAGGCACTGATGAAGGATCATAAGCCTCTCACAATAGAATTCCCATATGAGAGTATATTGCTGACAAAATAGACAAGCCATTGGACCTTGTATTTTGGTGGGTCCCACACTCAACATGGCTCTAGAGCATGTATCCTATTTCTCACACCAGAAGGAGATAGTATACCCAAAGCATATAGAATTTATTTCCCCTGCACAAGGAATATCTCAAAGTATGAAGCTCTAATCATAGGGCTCAATATGGCTATTGAATGGAGAATAAAAGAACTAAAGGTCTTCAAAGACTCCCAGCTAGTGATTAGGCAAGTGAATGATGAGTACCAAACAAAAAATGACAAGTTGATATCCTACAAAACATTCCCAAGTATGAATTCCTTGTAGAGCAGCTGCTTGTATGAGCATTCGACATCCCAGAATAAAAACTAGCGTGTTTTGTTGGCCCTAACTCCCCATGGTACCAAGAAACATTTGATTACATTCAACATGGTATCATTCTACTTGACTTAACACCCACCCAAAAGAAGACCTTTACTTGTAGGACATCCCGATTTATGATCTTATGAGATACTTTGTATCGTTGTATTCTAGATGGTATTATACTCTGATGTCTTAATGAAGAAGAAGCGCAAATGACCTTACAGGAGGTACAAGAAGGCGTTTGTGGGTCCCCCTCTAGCAAACTTAACCTAGTCCAAAATTTGTTGAGAATGGGGTAATATTGGCCCTCCATGGAACAAGATTGTATTTAGTATTCCTAAAAGTTGTGTCAATGCTAGTAGCATAGTGACCTCATTCCCATCAAAACACCATGTCTTTTTTCGCAATGGGGATTAGAATTGGTAGGTAATATTTATCTTGCTTGCTCTAATGGGCATAAGTTTATTATTACTGCCACTGAGTACTTCACCAAATGGATAGAAGAAATTCCATTGACCTACATCAGTGGAAAAAATATATCAAAATTCATTTCAAATTATCTAATTTGTAGGTAAAAAACTCCCCAAACAATCACAATGAATAACGACACCCCATTCAAGAATCAAGACATCTAAGATATTTATTCCAAATTCTCTATCCAACAAAAATTCTCTATAGCATATTATCCCCCAAGAAATGGTTAGGCTGAAGCATCTAACAAAATCATATTGAAGATACTAAAGAAAATTGTTAAGGCCACCAACCGTAATTGGCATTTGCAACTAAACCCAGCCCTATGGGCTTACCTAACCGGTATCTAAACACCTACAAGTGCCACACCTTTCTCCTTGGTCTACAGATTAGTTGTCTTACCTATTGAATTTGAAATCCCCTCATTATGAATCTCACTAAAAGGCATGGTTAGCAACAAAGAGTATCAGGTATCCAAATTAAATGAGCTAGAGCTCCTAGACGAAAGGAATTTGTTCGCGTTAAACCACCTTCAGGTTTATTAGAATCAACTCAAATGAAGCTATGAAAAAAATATCATGGAAAAAAACTTTTAGGTTGGTGACTTGGTACTCAAAGAGAATCAAAAGGTACAACTATAACCAAGATAGTAAAGGAAAATTTGAACCAAATTGGTTAGGCCCATTTATCATCACAACAAGCTATGGTTCCAGAGCTTATCAATTGGCTACTATTGAAGTAGAACCCTCATCCAAACCAATAAAAAAAAAACACATCAAGAAGTTCTATACATTAAACACGTCAGTATACCCTAGGAAAAAGGGTAAAAATCCAAAAAAATCAAAAAGATCAAAAATAAAAAATCAAGAAAAATAGTAAAGAGAAATAAAACATTATTTTAGTGAAAACCACTTTGTGGCACTCCTAAAAGAGTTACCATAGTGAAAACTTGGAAAAAAAGTGTTATTTTTGAATAATACTTGCATCGTTATCTATCGCTACTATCTGAAACATCCACCCATTTGTACCATAATAACACATATGTCCAACCATGGCTTGGTTACTAATTATGTATTGAACCTTGTTACACCATCAATTTCAATCTCCTATAGAAGGTAGTGTTGTCTCAAACTAGAGGCAACTTCTCAAAACTTACCATGGATTAGATCCTTGTGTGACCCATCATGGTCAAAAACAACAAAATCAAAAACATCTAGAAAACACTTAAAATCAAAAACATCTGAAAAAATAAAATAAAACAACTTTAGATTATTCCTTCACTCAAAAATTATAAGATATCAATATTTGTTTGAACCTAATGGCTAGTTCAAGTAGATCTCTCACAACATATCCTCTAGAAATAAAAGTGGCATATCAATCCAGGTTATCAATGTTGTTTAAACCCCAAAATTAGTTGATGCTTTGAGACAACCAATCAAACTACGTGGTCTCTGCATGTACAACATAGGCAAGGTGTATCATCCCTCGAGGCCTTAGGTCAGTCCTCTTAGGTATCTATCATGATTTCTATCAACTTAGTCAAAATTAGAAATCCAAAAACATTCTGAATATTTAAAATCCAAAAACATTCATAAAATAGAAAAATATCAAAAAAACATGGTCACACCAAACCAAGTGAACTATGATCCTTTGTGTGTACAATGTAGGAAAGGCTTATCTTTGGTGATCCCCCGATGCCTTAGTTTAGTCCCCTAGAAATCAACAAAAAAAACATCATAAAATTCAGAAAAAAAAATAAAAAAAATCTTAAATTCATCATAACAATCCGCAAGAAACTCTTCATACATAATAAACAAATCATCAAATCCACTCTTTGACAAAACAAACAAACAAACGAGCAAACATCAAAAGCTATTATTTTCAATAAAACAATCACAAAGCTTTGATTAGGAACAGACTTTAACAAAGCCAAAGTATTAACTACCTATCTTTTGACAATTTAACAACATCCTGAGATATGCCTGAAACCTCAAAATAGATATGGCAAGTGATACTGCAACTTTGTTTTATCTTTTTATAGTATTATCTTTATGATTTATTTTATTGACTCATTCCCATGATTTCTTGAGGATGTCCATAAGGATTTAGAGAAGCAATGGGGGCAATTGAGCATCATTTTAGTCTGTTGTTTGTATGATGTTTTTGTGATACTACCATGGAAAATACTTGCTTTATTGAGTGTATGGAAGTTGTTTTAATACAATTCATGTAGCAGTTGCATGTTAGGTATTTTATACCTCTTAGTGTAATTGGTTTGAAAAGTTTTAACACCACCCAACCATATATTTTAAACAAATTTTTCACATGTCTGATATAAGCAAGAATATTCTTTGTATGTTGAGTCAAATTCCATGCAATAGATACAAATTCACCTTGGTTATTTATACCTTGATACATCATATTTTTTTGCTACATAAAAAAGGATTATTCAAAATACGACACCTCCAAGAAAAGTGAAAGCAACTCATCAAGTACTAACAACATCAAATTTCTATCCATCATCGAACATGTCTTCTAACTCGCATCCATCCTGCATCAAAAATAATTAGTATCATATATCAATCTTGCATCCACAATGTCATCAATACATATCATGATGATAATAAAGAAATAAAATATCATGTATAATATATAGGGCATACATCCATCATATATCAACATCATCATATACATAATAAAACATCATATGAAATACAATATGATCAATCCATCCATCCACATCATATGCATACACCATAAAAGTACAAAAAACATATATGAAAATACATCATCATACATCATCATCCATAATCATCACATAAACATATAATGATGTCGAATTGAAGCTTGTATATCTCATATCTATCAACATCAAAAGAGGAGAATGCCATAGTACATCATCATCAATGAAACATGTGTGATAGGATAATACAAAAATATACATATATGCAAGGCCTCAGTTGGGCCAATGAATATATACAAAATCATGTCTACAATATAAGTCTCTAAATAGTAAACATCATAAAGATCAAATACAAAAACCTGCTGCATGAAAAGAGGAAGAAGACTCTAAGGACCAGGCTATAGATTAGGCTATCTCACTGACTATCCACCTGACTCGACACCTATTGCAACACTTGGCTCTCCAAATTATGGACACCATGAAGCTCTAGGAATGGAGGTATCATATAGGGTCTAATAATACGTGGTCCTCTGAAGCAATTGATCTCGCTTAGCTCATAGACTATCCCACTTTGTCTTAAGACCGCCCCTCTCAGTGGTAACAACCTGCAACTGAGTCTCAGAAACTAAATGATGATCAATCCAAGTATCTCTCTATCTGAAATCCCTCTCTCTCCTATCGAGTTGCGTCTCACTTAGTAGTGAGTGTAATAATATATGCCTCTATAGCATGTCACTGCAATATCTTGATATCTCTAGTAGTTTTCATCTATAATAATTGTGTTCCTCCATCTAGAGGTGGTGGAGGGGGACCAAGGACTCTTCCTTGATACTGCTATATTTGATCACCCTATATTCCCTATGCATCATCCTATTGAGCCCCAATAGCTACTTTTCAATTATCTTGATGCATTGTCTTTGTCCTCGACAACCTATGATGTCTTCCCTACCCACTATAGGAACACTGCCAAGATCTTTGAATCTCAAAGGAAGTCGTCATGTCCACCACTAATCATAATCAGAAGTGGTACCTGAATCAACTAAGCCCACTAGCCAACCCCATCCGACTGGGGGAAGATCTCTGAACACAACAATAGAAATACCTCAATCAACATGTAAACCCTAGACATAAACCTCTGTAGTGCTCCAACCAAACTGAGCCTCATAGGTATCTATAAATTAACCCTTTCTCTCTCCAAAAGGGAGTGCATGCGACCAATTAGCCATCAGGTCTTTCTGTAGTACACCAACTACTCTTTATCATTAGGCCATGCCTCACGATCCATATAGGATCTCCGTACAAAACCTGATATGTCATCAAATATACGGTGCCAATAGGAAATCTATCTAGGCAATGTATAATGCCAAAAATATTCATAACGATATGAATATGGATCCCCAACAATACAATCCAATATACCATCAGGTTGCATAAGTAAGATGTGTTCCTAGGCCCATACATGAAGAAGAGAGACATCGATATAATTAGATTCCCCACCATGATATGCAACCTCATGCATATCTCTATATAGGTGGGCAAGGAAACATGGACCCCATGTGTATATTGTATCATGCTCAAACATTTTCTCGATGCATATACCCCATCCAATAGGAAACTATCAGCCTCACCTATCAAGAATGAAAAGCCGTGAAACCAAAACAAAAATAACAAGTGACATAGGATTAGCACTACCGAAAAAATCTGATAAATCTATCTTTGAATGTCGAACCTCTAGACGTCTCACACCAAGAACATGGCACATAGCACGAGTACCCCATCAAACAAAATATGTAATGATCTCTCCATGAATGGGTATGCAGAGGATTCTTCACACATCCTCAAGCGTAATGGTGGCCTCCCCAATAGTTAAATGGAAGGATGAGCTCTTTAAGTGCCACCTCTCTGCGATCATCATCATCATCACATTATGAAATCTGATGGTGGGCATATAGAAAATGTGTCACAAACTGACAACATCTAAAATCTCTCGCTCTAGAACATTGAAACCAACAATCAAATCAAATATATCTTGTGGATGTCACTCCCTCAACTAGAGCAGATTAAGGACAACCTACAATCATTCAACCCATGATGTTAAGGATCCACTCTAAAAATGAAAAATGAACCTAAAACGATGAAAATTTTGACTTAAGGTTCCAAAAAGTCAAAAGCGAAAGTTTTGTGTCAAAAGTGAGATTTTTTTTATCAAAAAGCAATAAAAATAGGCATAAGCGATGAATTTATTGTCTAAGATAAGGGAAAATTGCAAAAGCACAAATTGTTTTTAAAGGCGCAAAATTACAACAACAATAATAAAAACAAAGGCAAGCAAACAAAAGCACAAAAGTATGACAAAAGTGAAATCAAGAGTGCCTATTTATGTCAAAAGTGAAGTTTTATAGCAAGTGTGAGAGATATCAAAAGCGCTAAAACCAATGCAAGTGCGCCAAAATCCTAAACCTAGCACACTCGCTTGCTTCCTCTTCATGCATTAATTATGCAAACATGAAATGATGAAAAAAAAAATTGAAAGGGTACATACCGGGGCATCGATGCCTCCTAGCCGTCCAAACTCTCGAACCATGTTCGCATGATGTGGGGCTCTCTGAATCCTTGACATATCTCCTCAACAACTGACAAACCGAGAAAACTAGAGGCAAGAATTCTTTATAGGCTAAGAGTGCAAATGAGGAAATTAGAACCCTAATTCCCTATTTTAACCCGCAAAAACCCTAACTTTTTCTTAAGAAACCTTTCTAGGTTAAAATTAGGAGCTCTTGGGAACATTTGAATGAGCAACGAAAGAATTAATTTTTCATCATCTATGCATCTAAATTGAAATGAAATAATGTCATGAGCCTGACCTCAAAATTGACATTTTTGGCCAACCTCTCGAGGGGGCAGACCAAAGTCCTACCATCATTCCACTAACCACTGAGGCATAGTGGGACATATTAAAAATTTCAAAAACTTGATCTTAACATCTGAATCTTTGAAACAAAGTGACCAATACTTTGTCTAAAAGAGGGGTAAAATGTAGAAAAGTAAAATTGACCCAACACTTATCACACACATTAAATGACATTTTCGCATCATCGGCATTATTATCATCAAATATCATTGCATTTCACATCAAAAGAATTAAAAAAACCTAAATTCCTCTATTAATTGAATACAATGACATTATTTAATTAATTCACATTTTCACCATTTTTGACCAATTAAATAAATTTATTTATTCAATAAAGTCTCAAAACCCTAATTTCCTCTGTTAATTGAATAATATGATATTATTTAATTAATTCACTTTTTCATTGATTTTGACTAGGGGAGAGGGGTTGATACATAGGTGGGGGCCCTAACGTGTGATGGAACATGCACTCATTGGGGCCCACATGTGTACACTGGTCCTCCACAACTTAAAAAAAACTCTCGCATAAATAGGCACGATGAGATCAAACAAAAATTGGATTTTAAATGCACACATAATCATATATATTTGGAAACAAAAAGAGTACATGTTGGCAACCAAACATGATAAATTGTATCAGCTTGTATCTTACATAACACAAGTAGCATTCCAACATAGAAATTAAACATCCGAAACATTAATTTTTGCACCCTTCCCCATAAACTTTGAAACCAACTGTCACACCAATCTAGGTGTCACTTTAACATTAATCAAAACTACACAACATAAGCAAGGTGCCAAGTCAATACAATTCAAACCCATCTGAACCATCTTTGATCAACTTGTGAACCCATTACAACCATGTTTCCCACCATAGCATAACCAAACCAGCATGCAAATTCATTAATTTTTCTCTTCAACCATGACACCTACAACATGTATCAACATGAATCTTTCCCATCTCACTAAGTAAGGTGTGCATGTACTGGATCCGAACACAAATATCCCACCTATATCCATTTTTAAGATTTGTAAGGCCACCATTATTCAAAAAACTCATGGAAACAAATTCAAACAATCCACCAAACCAATCAACTCAAGAATTAATGGATAAAATCAATCAAATATCCAATTCATATCACCCATAATTCAAATTCAAAAGAGGTCAACAATTTATTTCACCACACCAAACAAGCATCAATCAAATTCAAATAATTCCCAATTCAAATTGTCATGAAAACCTTCAAGTATTCACTTATTCTACAATGAGTGACATAAGAAAAGGAGTGACAAGCACAAAATTCATTGAGTTAACAACAAGGGGAGGCAATAGCTCAGATTCCAATGCACCAACATCCATATTGTTCCAATTATTCCTCTCAAATTGATCTATTCATGAGCTTTATATTGTTCTTCAATTCAGCCATTACTATTTTCCATTCGTAAGCTTTATATTGATCTTCACTACAACCATTACAGTCATAGGTTTTTATTTATGTTTCCCTAGGGTCTATATTGCAAATATTATAGTTATAGGTTAGCATTTTTGTTTCTTTAGGGTTTATATTGCAAATATTACAATCATAGGTTAGCATATGTATTCCATAGGGTTTATATTACAAATATTTTAGTCATAGTTTACCATATAAAGCTTTCCCTAGGGTTTATATTACAAATATTATAGTCATATGTTAGCATATGTCTTCCCTAGAGTTTATATTGCAAATATTATAGTCACAGTTTACCATTTTTGTTTCCTAAATTTTTATATTACAAATATTAAAGTCATAGTTTACCATTTTTTTTCCCTAGGGTTTATATTGGAAATATTACAGTCATAGTTTACCATTAATGTTTTCCTAGGGTTTATATTGGAAACATTACAGTCATAGTTTAGCCTTTATGTTTCACTAGGGTTTATATTGCAAATATTACAGTCATATTTTAGCATTTGTGTTTCATATGTTATGCATTATCATTCACTCTGCTTATCTTATTCTCATAGGTTCTGCATTATCATTTATATTGTAAATATTACCGTCATAGTTTAGCATTTATGTTTCATGTGTTATGCACTATCATACACTTTTCTTATCTTATTCTCAAAGGTTCTACATTATTGTTTATATTGGAAATATTACAGTCATAATTTACCATTTTTATTTAATAGGTTCTACATTATCATTCACTAAGGTTTTCTTCAATGCCAACCATTAATTTCCGAGTTTCTCTTTTTATAATTAGTTTTTCTTTTCTTTTTCATAGGTTTGGCTTCATCAATTCACAAAGATTTATGCCTATCAATGAGTTCTTCAAATACAAAATATGTGAGATTTGTTAAACTCTTACTTTTTTCATTTGTAAGCTTTCTATTATATCATAGTAAAAATGTGAGTGTGGTTTTCACTTTATTATGCATGACAATATTTATGTTGTACATGCTTAAGAGATATGAGATGTTCTTAAACTCTAACTCTCGTGTATACAATGTAATTATGTGCTTCTCACTCCTTTATTTCCTTATGTCGCTCACTCCAAAATAAATGTAACTCTCTAAACTATTAACATTGTTTCTGAATTTAAATGCAATAAACTAAAAAGATAACACATACAAAAACTAATTAATCTTCTCTTCAAGCATCATTAATTTCTTCATACATATAAAGATAATTGTTCAATCATTTGTTTCATATTTTAGCATTTATTTTTCATAGGTCTTGCATTATCATCACTTTGGTTATCTTATTCTCATATGTTATGCATTACAAACTAATTATTCTTTTGTTCAAGCATCACTATTTGAATACATATAAATATAACTGTTCAAGCATGTTTTGATTGTACTTACTCTATGCAATTGGCTAAGGGTGATCCAGTGGTGACCCATACTAGGAACAAAAGAAAGAAAAGAGCCATGACAAGGCTTCCCTCCCACAAATGAGGGGCTAGATTCCCCCTGAACCAAATTGTGTTGCATAGGTGGAGGAGGTTTCTACTCCTCAAATACTGCATATTGAGGTTACTAAACCACAAATACCGCAAAAAGGTAAAACAAATAAAAAAGTTGTGGTCTTCAGATGACATGAAAATGGCACTCTATGATGTTGAATATAACAACATGTTGATAAGGAGGCTTCCAAAAATTGGTAAATACCAACAACCACAATGTCCAAATGGCTAGGGGGTCTAACTACAAATTCCAAGAAAGGTCCACCAACAGTCCTAATTGAAGAGGAAGAACATCGTATTATGGAATGGAAAAATAAAATGGATGATATTGGGCATGGTATTGAGATAGTCAATATTAAGTCTGAGGTTGCCCAATTTTTTTAGAATAGGCCAAACCCTTTCACCAATGGGTTCCCAAGGAAGTCTTGGTGAATAGGCTTTAAGCGCAGACATCTTGAACTTGCATTGTTAATTGTTGAAGGCCTAGAAAAAGATAGGGCATTCAATCTTAGAGATGATGTTGCAGTTGCATTATATTGTAACATAATAGATTTTCTGCAAACTAGAATAACAATGTTAAATCCTAATCTAAATAATAATCTAAAATCTAACAACAAAGAACGAGGAAATAAACTAAACTAATAAAACCAAAATGATCTCACTGAATATGCGTTCATCCCTTCAAATTATCTTGATTGCTCTTCTCCATTTTTCCTTTTTCAGTATTCTTGCCCTTAGATTTATGTGTTTGAATGCAAGTTTAGCTTTTTTGAGTGTCTAAGAAAAATATCAAAGATGAATCTCTTCTCAAAATTCTGTGATTTCAGGAGAGAGGAATAATGATAATGACAGGCCATTTTATAGATTTTGTGTTTTCAAACGATCGGCTCAGATTGAAAGAGAGATCGATGGATGAGATTGATGAATTCCATGCAATGTGAGTTGTGTGTCAGATAGAATGTGAGTTAGAATGTGAGTCAGAACACGAGTTTAGGAAAGACTAAAAATAGAACAAGATCTTAATCTTTCAGTTAAGAATCTTTGAAAATAGAAGAAATAGACTTTCAATGTCAAAGACAAAGTCAAAACTTGAAGATGAAGAATTTGAATGCATAATTAAATTAATTAATTAAATAAAATATATTTAATTAATAGATGCATACATGCATATAAGTTCGAACTAGTTAATTGACTAGTTGTGACAGAGAGTCTTCCTGCAAAGATGATTAACAGTTGAATTCAGAGATAACTAAAGAACTAAAAATAGATCTCAAGTCAGAAGGTAAGTGGACAATTAGATAATTGATTGATAGAGGAATGTGACATAAATGAATTAAATGTTAATTTAACTCAACATTTGAAAGTAAAAGATTTAATTAAATAAATAAAGATAATTTATTTAATTGACTATTGAAAAGGAGAATATAAATAATTAAATAATAAATATTTAATTATAGATAAAGGGGGTGAAATGAATAATTAAATAAAGATATTTAATTATAGTTGGAAAAAGTATGATAAAGGTGTAATTAAATAATAAATTATTTAATTAAGAAGGAAGAATTAATTAGTTCGCAACATAATTAAACAAATATGATTTATTTAATTAATCAAGGTGAATAAAGGTTATTTATGAATTAATGAATTAATTAAAAAGGGGTATTTAGTTAATAGAGGAAATATGTATTAGAAAGGTTAATTAAATAATTAACATTATTTAACCATGACCATGGGTAATAGAAAATTATGTCAAAAGTGGTGTTCGCAGGCCTAGACCAATTTTCGGTGTCTACATATATAATACACTGTCTGTAGCATACGAAGCATTGTCATATGGTCCTAATCGCACATGGAATTGTGATGAACTTGGAATCCAGGCAGGCAAAAATGGGTCCATGAATGTGCTTGCAAGAAAAGATAACATGAATGTCTCTTACATTATCCCAAAGAGTCATGATGGATAACCATTCTATGTTGTGTTAATTCTGTCGGGCAGAGCATTCCAAGATTCTACTAGTTCAAGGGGAGTGCAAACATAGATAATTACATCATAGACTATGAACCAAGTGCATGCATGGATGACCAAATACTTGTTCATAGATTGGTTGACCCACTTTAAAAACTCAATTCCAAGTAGTTTCTCACCCAACAATAGGCTCTTGATCATTTTTTATGACCATGGAAGCCATGTAGCACTTGAAACCATCCACGATCCAAGAAGCAAGACAAATTGGTGGAGATTTGTTGACATTGTCATCACACACCTCACATAAGCTACAACCATTGGTTGTGAGTGTGTTTGCATATTTTAAAGCTTACTTGAAATAAAAATGTGTAGATTTATTTTCAAATTTTCCAAACATTGAAGTGAGGAGGAGAGAACTTACAATGTTAAGCAGCAAAACAATGAAAAGAGATTTGGTAGTTGACAACATCAAAGATAGGTTTAAAAAGGACTAGTATATGGCTGTTGAATCTTGATGCACTTATGAATGGCATGCATCCCAGTGAGACATTTTTTTCAGTGAGGATGTTGATGCAATTAAAAAATTCTTATCCTTTCAAGACTTGGTCTATCAAGCGAGGATGTGGCAGTATTGCAGTCCACTCTTCTAGATGGAAATTTGTATATTGCAATAGAAACACAACACTCACCTCATTACTGTCATATTGAATCAGTTGCACAAGTGGTGGCTGATGAACACACCCCTCCCAAGGTGGACATCTTTGTTGATCAATTCAGTGAAAGTTTACCTTCCATCAGAACGTAGCTAACCATCCTGGTTGGTTGGGGGAGCAATGAACTTGGGCATTAATTTGCAAGTCCCACAATAGAAAGATACCTATAATTTCCCATCACCACCACCTGTAATTGACCCTTCTTAAGTTGTGCACTACTATGCTCCTTCTTGCAATTCAAAGTTATGAGGCAATGAAGATGTAGAAGAGGGCTCACAAGAAGTGGAGGAGGTCATTTCCACAAAGTTGGATGTGAGAGAACAAACCAAAAATAGTTTCTCACATCAGCAATTTCCTCAAGATGCCTGTGAACATTGTCCGTCAAAAGAAATCTAAACTTGGTGCAATTTAGATCAGCATACAGTCTCAACTGTTGACAAAATATGACTACATGAGGTTTTTAATGGAGCAATAGAAAAGGAAGAAAGAGGTTGAGGAGATAAAAGAAAGAAAGAGATAACAGAATGAGGAGAAAAGGGAAACAACAATTATTCTAACGGAGTTGAAGGAGAATGCCAAAATTGAGAAGGAGATACTATGAAAATAAAAAGAGCAACAAAGATTACAACAAAAAAATGATAAAGATGTGAAAAAGGAGAAAGAAGGCTTCACAAGGAATAGGACTGAAAGGAAATAGAGATTAAGGAGGTGAAGAGGGCTTTACAAAGAGAGATTTGGTTAAGGACCCCTTCTAATCCATTGTCTTAAATTAATGGAGTCTTCCATGATATTCTCAACATTAATATCGCTCAGTTCTCCACAATAGTTAATTATTCAAGCCTCTCCCTATCTGACTTCAAGGGAACTCAATATCCATATCATAATACCACTCGCGATGTACAGATGTGTTCACCACCACCCCCAACACATGTCACTTGCACCCAATTTTCTAGTCCAAGTCCCATTCATGTATGCAAAAATCCTCATCAACTGGAAGGGGAAGAGAACATGGCGAGTGGCACCCCAAGAAACCAACATCCATTTCCCTACCACAATAGCTAGATGCAACCTTTTTGTTTTTCACATGCAATTCAAGTTTCAGACAATTTACAAGTTTTAATATTTACAAATGCACCGAAATTGTGGACAATTTTAAATTTATGATAAGTACAGATGCAACATTATTGTTTTTGTTTACAATATAATCTGATCAAATTCCAATGTCTTGTATGTAATTTACAATTTATTCTTCTTAAATGATAATTTTAAATTTATGATAAGTACAGATGCATCGTTATTGTTTTGATTTGCAATGTATTTTGATCAAATTGTAATGTCTATTGTATGTAATTTGTAATGTGTGATTATTTTTATTTACAATGTATGGTTCTTAATTGACAGTTTCTCATTTTCAATTTATTCATTTTATTTCATTTACCATGTGGTACAATGATATTTGTCCACTTGATTTAAAAATCCACAAAAAGACCATGTGACTGATACGTAGGCACCTCAATTGCCAGTTCTTGTGTGGCACAACATCTGAAGTGGACTACCTTTCCATGCCTACTTATCTCACTCTACCACCCTAACACTCTACTACATCGCATTAATCACTTGCTTTCCCTTGCTATACTTCTCTATAGTCATGTTTAATGTGTGTTGCTTCCTCTAAGCTTCACGAAATCCCACATATTTTTTGAGCCAGCCTATATATATACATATGTATATTTATATGTATATTTCTATACATATGCATATACATATATATATACACATATTTATATGTATATGTATATGTATATACATATACACCCCACGTATTTTTCGAGCCAACCTACATTCAATGCTCCTAGTGCCTTGCACAAATTTTTAACTTTAGAGCCTTTCAATCTAGCAACTTTTGGGTTATTCTTCACTTGCACGCCATTACGTTCCCACTTCAGTGCTCTACAAGTTTCAAACAACAACCAAAACCTACGACGCTCGGACTCTGGTTAAGATATGGATAGACATCAGTTGGTGAAAATTACATGAATATTATTACGTATTTGTATATGTATATTTATATTTATATGTATATGTATATGTATATGTATATGTATAAGTATATTTATATGTATATTTATATGTATATGTATATGTATATTTATATTTATATGTATATACATATATATAAATACATATAAATATACATATACATACACATATACATATACAGATAAATATACATATAAATTTACATATACATATATCTATATGTATACACACATATATATATGTATATGCATATACATATATATAATATTGTTTGTTGTTTTTGTTCCATAAATAAATTTGGTGGTGTTCTCTTTTTCATATGAATACAAATGAATGCATGTGATAAATTCTGCAAATTTTCATTTCAATAACAAATAATATTGTTGGTTATTTTGATGCCATAGATAAATTCGGGGTTTATTAGTACTCAAAAACGTAGGTTTGAACCACGAGAGGTTGCCAAGCTCTCACAACGCTTTTGGCCAATGTGCAAGGCCAATTGATGCAATTGAACCTTCTTCTCTTTAGGTTATGCTAGACCAAGGCGGGTGTACCTATATGAATGATGCAGATTGAAATGTACTTCTTGGTTGAGAAATCTATCCACAATGGCAAAGGGAAGAGAATAGATGAAATCACTGCAACTAATCCTACTCCTACTGCACAAATGAAAGAATTTGAATAAGTTTTTTTTTCATGAATTTTATCTTTGGGTTGAGGCAGATCAGTGCCTTCTATCCACATGAGCAATTGAGTCAAATACTATGAATTATGTTTTTTTAATTCTCTATCATGATTCTAGTTGTTAGGCACTTTGAAAAATGAAACCTAATGACTAGAATATGACTTCATTAATTCATGGCTTGCATAAATAGTGCTAGAATATTTTCTTATTGGGTTCTACTTCAACAATCCAAAAGAAATAATAAATCACTGTGACTTGTTTAAAAGAATTTAACTCTGACTTTCAGACACCAATCAACCAAATCACATAGAGTAAAATTTGCACTTTGATAAATCAAACATATGCTTGATACATTGATTTAAATGATTTAAGACTTCAAGTTGGAGACAACCCACATAAGAAATATAAATTATTATATCACAACAACTAAAAACAGAAAAAGTTTCACCAATTCACCATGATTTGTCCATTGATCCACTTTAAAAAAGACCTTGTCATTATTTACATTCCAGTCCCCTCTCAGGAAAAAATCTCTATTGCTCCTACCTCTACCCCTCCCCTTTTGCAATTGAATTTTTGAACTATTTATACATTACACATCAAGGGTCATGGCCCTTCATTTTCTATTACAACAATTTGTATTTCTTAATAAAATATTTAATTTAATTTCCTTGTTGGCAAAATCAAATATCTTTACATAGTTCGTCATTTGATTTTAATTTAATACTTTTCCCTCCTTTAATATTTCACTCTACACATTGCCGCTTCCTTTATCTTACCGCTCTACCGCTACCTCACATTTATCAACCCATAGTATGGCGGTTACACATTAAGTGTTATTCTCCCAACCACCGCGTTATCGTTGTCTCCTATGGGACCCCATGCGGTACTGTGGTAAACTGTTCTGACTGGTGGCTCGTTGCTTACCTCCATTCTACCACGGTCATCATTTTGAATGGTTGTGATATCACGATAACCGTGAATCTCCCTATCACCGGTTACCTTTCTATCCACTGTGCTACCGTGGTCACTGGCTTGACTGCCAGCGGTACCACAATAGCCACTCTGCAAACCGTTAGTTGCTCATTGTTTCATCGTCGACTTTTTTTGCTGACCGTTACCGCTGCCTCTTTGGTGCCTTACCATTGTTTGCTAACGGTTTATCGTGTTATCGCGGTCAATGGATTGGCCGCGCATGATAGCGCGGTAAACACTTCATGTTTGATCCTCAAGCCACTACTGCCATGTCGCAAGCCCCCTAGTGGGAGGCCATTGTAAAGCGGTAAATGAGATAAAAATTAATGTTAAGTCAATGGGGGAGGTATAAAGTAATTAGTATTTTGGAAGGGGAGAAATGGATTTTAAAAGGAAAATAATGAGAAAATAAATTGGGGTAAGGTAGTAAATGAAATATTATGAAGAGATAGGAAAATAATGGATATAAATGAATAAAATCCCTTTAGGGTATTGATGGAAAATTTTAGGTTCAAATGGGAAAATCATTCAGGTTTCTTTAATGAAATTTTGGGTTCTAATAGGGTTCTCTTTTTTATAGGTTTTGCATGTAAGCAATTCTATATACATATGCACATACATATACATATATGTATATGTATAAATATATATACACATATGCATAAATGTATACATATAAATATACATATATATACACACACACATACAAATATACATATAGGCTATGTTTCATCAATTTAGTCAACTAAGCAATAGAAACATAAATATATTCTTGGTAAGAAAAATAATGCATGTAAGCAATTCTATATACATATATGTATATGTATACATATATATACACACATATACATATACATATACATATACATATACACATATATACACATACACATAGGTTCTCTTTTTCACTGGTTCTGCTTCATCAATTCAGTCACATAAATATGTATCTATAATCTATAGAAATATGTTATGTTTTTCTTCAATTTAGTTAGATAAATATTGGTTTTTTTGTTTATGTAGACCATAGAAAATTAGATGCACAAGTTTCAATTCCTCTCCCCTATAGATTCATGACTATTGTTGCATTCAATAATGAATTAGGGAGACTTGATTTTATGAATGCTCTTCTTATGGAAACCTATGTTGCACTAGTCCACAATTATATTTGAATTATGAAGTGCTGCTTAGGGAAACATTGAAAGCCTTCACAAAACCAATTCCCCTAAGTGATTAAAATACATATACAAATAGATGATGTGAAAGGAATGTGCATTGAACACAACTATACATAAGAATAGCAATCATTGTTTGATGAACACACAATAGTTGTAAGATTGAATTGATGCCAAATATAACACATATAAATTAATCAGTGGCACCTATGTAAGATACAATAGTTGCAAGGCTGAATTGATGAAGCATAACCTATGAAAAAGATAACACCCTTTCAATTAATCAAAGGCACCTAAAAATGATACAATTGTTGCAGGGTTGAATCGATGAAGCATAACCTATAAAAAAGAGAACAACTCAAAATGTATCAATGGAACCTAAGAAAGCTACAATAGTTGCATGAGTGAATTGATGTAGCATAACATATTAAAAAGATAACACCCCCAAATTAATCAAAGACACCTAAAAAAGAGAACACCCCCAAATTAATCGAAGGCACCTAAAAAAGAGAACACCCCGAAATTAATCAAAGGCACCTAAAAAAGAGAAAACCCCCAAATTAATCAAAGGCACCTAAAAATGATACAATTGTTGTAGGGTTGAATTGATGAACCATAACCTATAAAAAAGGAGAACACCTAAGAAATCTAGAATAGTTGCATGAGTGAATTGATGTAGCGAAACCTATTAAAAAGATAATAACCCAAAATTAATATATGTATACCTAAAAAAGATAACCTGTGAAAAAGAGAACCCCCCCCAAAAAAAAGAATTAATTGAACAATATACCTTGATGTTGGAACCATCAAAAACAATTTTAACTTACATCCAAACAAATATTTAAAAAAAATTGCAATGTGAAAGTTTGTGCAATGGTGAATGCAGAAATAGAGGAACTAAAGGTCTTCACAAAACCAAGTCCCCTAAATACATGTTGTAACAAAGTAGAATTAATGATTATTGTTCTATGGTAATACATGTTGATATATGTAATGAATTATTGGGAATGTATTGCCAATTCCTAGACAATGTGACATGGATGAATGGATTTTGGTAATTGTTACATTCAACAATGGTTTAGGGAGACTCTATTTTTCCAAGGAATTTCTAATGGTAATCTATGCTGCACTTTTCCACAATTGGAACTTTGAATTGTGAAGTGCTACATAGCCAACCATGAAAAGCCTTCGGAAAACCAAGTCCCCTAAATACATTTTGTAAAAAATTACAACTATTGAATATTATACTATGGTAATACATGTAGAAGAACCTATGCAAAAGAGAACTCCCTCAAATTTATCCAATGCACACAAAAAAATATACTTATATTGCAAGAATGAATTGATGAAGTAGAACCTATGCAAAAGAGAACACCCCCAAATTAATCAATGACACTTACGAAAGCTACAAGAGTTGCATGAGTGAATCGATGTAGAAAAACCTATGTAAAAGAGAACACCCCCAAATTTATTTAAGACACCTAAGAAAGCGACAATCGTTGCATGAGTGAATCAATGTATCAGAACCTATGCAAAAGATAACACCCCAAAATTAATGAATGGAAAATAAGAAACCTACAATAGTTGTGTTAGTGAATTGATGTAGTAGAACCTTTAAAAAAGAGAACACCCACAAATTAATGAATAGAAAATAAGAAATATGCAATAGTTGTATGAGTGAATTTTTGTATAATAACTTATGAAAAATAGAACACCCCCAAATTAATCAATGGAAAATAAGAAAGCTACAATAGTTGCATGAGTGAATTGATGTAGTAAAACCCATTAAAAATATAACACCCCCAAATTAATCAATGGTGCCTAAGAAAGCTACGATATTTGCATGAGTGAATTGGTGTAGGTTTTAAAAAGAGAACACCCCCGAATGTGAATACTTGAAGGTTTTCATGGCTATTTGAATTAGGAATTATTTGAATCTGATTGATGGTTTTTTGGTTAATTTGATTGATTTCGGCCATTAAATCTTGAGTTGATTGGTTTCGTGTATTGTTTGCATAACTATTTTTTAATAATGGTTGCCTTATAGCTTGTAAAAATGGATGGAGATGGGATTTTGGAGTTTGACATGACTATGTGCGCACCCTACTTGATGAGATGGGACAAAATCATGTTGATATGTGTTGTGGGTGTCATGTTTCATGAGATAGGTGGATGTATTTGATTGTTGGTTTGGTTATGATATGGTGGGAAACATGGTTGTAATGGGTTAGAATTTTGGTCAAGTATGGGACTTATGGGTTTGAATTGTGTTGATGTGGCACCTCCATTTTTTTGTCTATATGTGATTAATGTGTAAGTGATGCCTGGATTGGTGTGATGGTCTCTCAATCTAAGTTTAGGTGCAAATCATATAAAGAAGAGAACACCCAAAAATTAATCAATGGAACCTAAAAAAGATGACAAATGTTGCAGGTATGAATTGATGAATCATACACATATACATATACATAGACATAAGTGAATTAAACATGAATGTAGAGAAGTATAGAAAGGGGTGGCGAGTGATTAATGTGATGCAGTGGAGTGTTAGGGTGGTGGAGTGAGAGAAGTAGATGTGGAAAGGTAGTCCACTTAAGACCTCTTCACACATCTATACACATTTACATATACATATACACATACACATTTACACATACACATTTATATATGCATACACATAGACATACACATACACATACACATACACATACACATAAATTTCCATCATTGTGAAGAATAAACAAGAAGGTGCTAGAATGAAAGGCTCTAAAGTTGACAAGGTGTGTGAGGCACTGGGAGCATTGAATGCAGGTTGGCTTACAAAATACGTGGGATGTCGTGAAAGTAGTATATGTATATTTATATGTATATACACATATACATATACATATACATATACATATACATATACATATACATATATATAAACATAGACATATACATGGGCGATCCCACACTACTGGTTTACAAGTTTTGGCCAAACTGGACACTAAATTGATTTTTTCTAAATAAATCTTAACTTTTAGACACCTATAGTGGCTAAACCATGAGGAATTTGAAGATGATGCAAACTAGTGATTTGTGAAATTTATCTATAGATTCTAATTTATTTATTTTCAAAAAAATTGGAATTAGATTGCACTTATTTTTCCATCTCCTTCGAAAACTAGTGTTTTTCAGTAAACATTTTTAAGGAGTGACACTCACCATATAACACATAACTTTTTTTCATTCTTTTTTTGTTGGATCAAGGACTTCAATATTTGGTGCAATCATACTTCTCAATTTTTTTTTGATAATCTTCTATTTTTTCACTTGTGTAGAATAGAGCGCTTGATTTTCAATGAAAAACATATGTTAAATAAAACTAAAAAAATACATAATAAAACCAAAAAATATTAAAATCATATTCGTTGGATAGTTCATTATGAGGAATACCATGATTATTTCAAATAAATTTTAAATGAATTCATTTGATCCCCCAGAAGTTAAATCAAAAGTGATTTTTTATTAGCATTTTGATAGGTGTAAAGGAGACTCTGTTATAGGTATGGTTTAAAACTAGCGGGGTTCTATCCAAGGGGGTTTGATCTAAGGTGGTTTGATCAAACCCTCTTCAATTGGAATACTTAGAATGGAACTTTTTAAGGCTTAAATCATTATATTTTATAAAAATATGTGATTTCAGCAAAAAATCATAGTCTCCCATAAATTATAAACTAGCATTGTGGAATTCACCCACATACACATATTCATATGTATATAAATATACATATACATTTACATATACATATACATATTAATTTCAAGATATGTATGTGTATATACATATACATATGCATATATAAAGAATATGCAAAGACCTTAAGCATATACAGGTTGGATACACTTCATCATGTTTGGTTGCCTGCGTGTAATTTATTTGTTTTAAAATATATACGGTTACGTGTATATTTAATATCTCATATACATATACATATATATATGTATATGTGTATACATATGCATATACATATATATAAATAAGATGCAAATACCTTAATCCAAAAAATTTTAGCATCAATGTGAATAAAATTAATCAACGGTACCTAAGAAAGCTACAAGAGTTGCATAAGTGAATTGATGTAGCATAACCTATGCAATAGAGAACACCCCAAAAATAATCAATGGCGCCAAAAAAAGATACACTTTCAAAAAAACTTACACTTTTTTGGCTACCGGCCTTAGCTTGATTTGTTGACAAATATATACGATTATACATGCATTTAATATCTGATATTTGTTTGATATAATCATGATTTTTTATGCAAGAGGTTTTTCCTAACTTGTGAAATACTGGTGTACCATTATGGGAAATTATTTAATGGTAGAATGGATGATGACTAAATTGATGAAGTGGAACTTACAAACAAGATAACACCCCAAAATTATCTATGGTACCTAAAAAGGATACAATATATGCATGATTGAATTGATGAAGAAAAACCTAACAAAAATAGAACAACCCCATATATTTCCAAGGCACAAAAAGAAGCCACATTAATTGCATGACTGAGTTGATGAAACATAACCTATGCAAAAGATAACACCCCCAAAATAATCAATGGCACCTAAAAAAAGATACAAACATTTGCATTATAGATTTAATGAAGTAGCACATTTGACAAGCCTAACACCCACATATTTATCAATGGCACCAAAAAAAGGCTACATAGTTGGTGATTGAATTGATGAAACAAAACCTATAAAAGATATAGCACCTTCTAAATTCCAAATGGCACCCAAAACTTGTAGAATAGATGATGATTGAATTGATGAAGTCAGACTTACAAACAAGGTAACACCCCCAAAATTATCTATGGTACCTAAAAAACCTATAGTAAAGGAATGATTGAATTGATCAAGCAGAATATATGAAAAATAGAAGACCCCCAAATATTTCTAATGCAAAGAAAAAAGCTCCAATAATTTCATGACTGAATTGATGAATCATAACCATTGGGAAACATAACACCCCCAAATTAATCAATGGCACCTAAACAAAAATAGCATTACTAAATCAATTAAGCAACACACCTAAAAATGCCACTGAATAACATTAATTGAAACCTTAACATCAACCCATGACTGTAATGGTTGTAATGAAGAACAATATAAATCTTACGAATGAAAAACAATAAGAGTTTAACCATTCTCACATATATTAATGACTAGATCGATGGAGCATAACCAATAAAAAATAACACCCAAAGATTTATCTCTGGCACAAAAAAACATACATTTTTAAAGTCATTGAATAGATGAAGAAAAACCTTAAAAAAGAGAAACCCACATTATTTTTTGGTTATGAAACAAACAACACACCCTGAGTGAATGATAATGGAAAACCTATGAGAATGTGATAAGCTAAGTCAATGATAATGCAAAACCTATGAGAATAGGATAACTAGAGTCAATGATAATGCAAAACCTATGAGAAAGAATACAATAACCAAAGTAAATGATAATGCAAAACCTATGAAGCAAACATGCTAAACTATGACTGTAATATTTGCAAAATAAACCCTAGTGAAACAAGAATGTTAAACTATGACTATAATATTTATAAAAAACCCTACCAAAATAGAAATGCTAAAATATGACTATGATATTTGCAATATAAACCCTAGGGAAATTGAAAGAAAAAAATACATACAGCTTCATCTATGGCACCGGAACAACAAAAAATATTATTTGTTACTATAATGAAAGAAGAAAACAACCCCTGATTTTTCAATGGTGTAGAAACAACCAAAAATGTTATTATCTACATTTAAAATAAAATAAAAAACCCATGCAAGAGAGTGATGCTTGAAGAGAAGATTAATTTCTAAAAATTTAGTTTGTTTATGAACATAAATTGGATAGTGTTCATAAACATGATACTTCAAAATGAAAAAATTTCTTCAACACCAAAAATCGAATAAAACAAACACAAAATGCAAATAAAACTACAAAAAATTGAAATATTGGTGAGCCTTAGTGAGCAAGATCGCCTAGGTTGAACAACTTGATGCGGGTCGAATGTAGTTGAATCCTGAGCACGCAACTGGCCTCACGTGGCTTCACATGCAATTGGAAGTGTTGATGCCTAAATTTTCTAGGCAAACAACCTTATGGGAAACTCAGTAAATGGGGGACCAATTGTGCTAAACTAATTAACCTATTGGTTTTTAAAGAAGTCGAATCTTCTTGTAATTGGGGGTTTAGAATGGGAAAAAGAAGCAAATATAAAAATAAAGTCTAATTCCTAAGGTGATGTGCCAATATGTAAGTGTTTAGGCACATGAAACCTTCCTTTTAGATAAGGTTTGAGGGCCTATTCAACAATCTGCTATGTCTGAGATTAAAAAAAACATAGATGAAAATCCTAAACAATTTAACCAAATGACATAATATAACTTCCATACACATTTAGTGAAGAAGAAGAGTTTGAGACATGATCCCAAACAACAAATTTCTATTAAAATTATAAAAGTTTTGTAGAAAAACTACTTAGTACAACAAATAGCACAGTATAATGCCTTATTAACTAAGAAATAGAGAGGTCAAATAATTGGCATAGTTTGTGATTCTTAATATAATAATAAAAAATAATACAAAGGTTTGGAGCTTTTTCGTCTTTTTTCTATAATTTTCAAACCCTTTAATAGAGCATTGCAATAGTATATATAGACCTTTCCCACCACCTCAAAGCCAATGGCCTAAAATATTCCTCAGGCACGCATCGTCGTCCCCTTGGATGAATCAAAGACAAATCGCAACAAAAAGATCCTTAGTTTCCTCAAACAAAGTGCACTCAGAACAAACGATGAATGTGGTCTCGAAGGTGAAGCAACAACAACCTTAGAAAGACATGTGTCTAACTGCTTGAAGAGTTGGTTAGGGCATGTAGTGAAGAAGTGAAGCCTCATTTTCATTCTTTTTTCCCTTGAGATCAAAGTTCCCATGGAGGTGACACATGGAGAAGCAACAAGGACTTATATCCATCCTTCATTTCCATGGGATGCAATTCTCGTGAGGATGACATGTGGCATGGTGTAGGCCTGAGCTTCCATCAGTGGGTCCCACCAAAAAGGCATCTGAGGGTTTATGAAATGTGGCACATGAGTGAGGCTCAAAGAGGAAACAATGGGGAGAATCTTTTCAAAGGCCTGCATTGCTGACACATGGTGAAGTGAACGAAAGCGCGAGAAAAAGAGGAGCTCGGGGTGTTTTAAGAAACACAACACACATGGCCATGATTTTTTCAAAGTTGAATACAAATCAACCTGAAGAGAGCTTCATGGATTATTTAATCCACATCTTTTGGTGACTATCTAGATAATTTCACCTACAGAATGAGGACTCAAATCATATTTCACCAACAAGAGCCTTCTCCATTGGGAAAGCATTAGAGATTTAAAAGGGCAGTCTACACAGGCAGCCAGTTGGCCTTAGATGGTGTCAATAAGGTGTGTAGATTCTCTTGCACCTCATGTAGATCAATAATTTCTTTAAAGGGTAGCTCCATGGAGGTCTCGGTCCTAGACTCAAGTTGGTAAAGAAGCCATGCAACTGGATGAATAATACCTTCAATGTCCACTACCATGGGAGACTGGCTAAATGGTTGGAAATCAAATAGATCCTATTGCTTCTTCTCAATTCTTCATGTGATATGCTCCATCATGGCCATCGAATTATCAGAGAGAAATGGAGAATGCAAACCCAACTGAGTCAAATGCAAAAAATGTACCTACAAATTATTCATCATTAGACTCAGGGATGCCAAGCAACTCTTGGCCTAGAGGATTGTCATATGGTAATAGATGAATTCTCTTGCCTTCTTGGTAGCTTACCTTCGATCCCTAATCCTCGCCCTTGTCAATTTTACATTAGTTACCTTGTACAATTTTCCCAACAATTTCTCAGCCTCGGGCACCCTCTCAATAATAGACTACAAAATTTTCTCAATCATCTTGCGCACTTCCCTACTTAAACTTTTTGCATCCACCATGAATTGGAGCATTGGCTATAGTGAAAAACATGAGGAGTTGACTTTTTCCTAGTAGGAGATGTATAGCTATTGAGCCACAAAAAGGGAATCTAATTGAGGAATGGGTGGTTGTGAGGGAATTGTGGAAAGGCTTATCTCAACTTATTTTGACCTGATTTCCTCCATCATCTCATCAACCTTCTTATCTAATACATTGAGTCATTCTTGTAGAGTTGTTAGCTATATTCCCTTGCTCCTTAGCAGCTCCTCCATTTGACCTCGGGAATCGGATTCCATTGCCAGTCACACCTTAAGGCTTTCGATCTCTTTTTCAAATTGACCCCATTGGTTCTGAAGCTCCTGATTCTTTTCCTGCACTCCCTTCTCCATTTGAGATAGTTTATCTTGAATCTATTAGTTCTTCTATTGTAAATTGGAAAGTAGGTTGGGATCTTAGGATTGGAAATTTACAAGTTCCTCCTAGATTTTTTGCACTTGTTGAGATAGGTGTGAAAACTTGGCGTCTTTGACCTTCTACTTCTTCTACAAGATATCCACCCATTCTTTGACATTCCTGAGCTACTCCTCTCTTTTCTTCAGCTATCGACTATGCTTCAAAAAGTCATTTGTCACAACTCTCCGAGTCTCCACCATCAGCTCAACCTTGTCCTGTGGTAAAGTTGTGTTCAGATTGAGCCCTTTAGCATGGATCGTATAGTCTTCAGGTTGCATCTCCCCTTGGGTTTTGATATTGGGTGGCATAGTTGTGAATTTTATTGATCCCTGGTGCTTATTGTAAAGGGTCTACACACATGGCTCGAAAGAATTTCCAGAATTTTTTTCTTTCCTTTTCTGAATTCTTACGATTTGTGTTGCCTTAGTAATGGTATTTTATGCAAAAACAATTGTTGGTGATCTAATTTCTTTGCGGAAAAATGTTACACCAAGAGAAAGATAAAAATGGAATTAGACCATTGAAGACTTGAATGATGTTTTCTTTGGCAGATTCACCGTTAATGGGGAGAAAGGGGGAACATTATACCAGTTTTTGGTCTTAGGAGCAGTGGATGGGCTCATAGGAGACAGTGTCGATATCGGGGGATCAAAAGTTACCATTCATTGAGCAAGTTGAGTAGGGGCCGACGTGATGGAAGAAAAAGGATTTTCAGTAGTGGATGCAGATTGGGCCCAGACAAAAGGTGGAAAATTTTGTGGTGAATTAAAATCCACATTTTCCCCTATAGAGAAGGGAGCTTGGTGGGAACTCCCAGCGGAGGCAGAAGTAGAAAACTAAAGACCAACACTCGAGGTGATCGGGGGGGTGGATGTGGCAGGACGGACCAAAGACTAATATGAGAGAAAGGAAGGAGAGAAATGTACCTAAGCTACCAAAGACTCTGACCCATGGCTCATTGTAATAGTCACTTGTGAGCTCTCTTGTTGAGTGACATCGATATGCTGCCTCTTTTGAGGTGGAGAATGGTCTAAGTCTATAGCCTCTTCAGACTGTTGACTCATTATGGATATCTTAACAACCCATAATTGTGGTAGTTTGACCTTCACATAGGATGTAGTTTCTTTTATATTTGGGGAACCTTTAGTGTATTGTCGGTCAGCTTCATCACCCTCAATTCCTTCTTCCTCCCTTGCTTCCTCAACACTATCATCGTACCCCCTATTCAAAATATCATCAAATCCATGTTGGACTCCTAGAATGGGGCATCAAGACATCTGATCTCCTGACAGTAGGTCCAAAAGGCAGCAATATTCTTTTGACTTGAATTGTACTTTTTGGCCAATTCATTAAAAATATTTGTCATGATTTTGCACTTGTCATTGGCCTTGGCCAAAGGAAAATAAAAGGAATGTCATGGCAACATTTGATCTTCAATGGGAATATAGGTTAGGTCTAGAAGTACCTTTAGGTTATCTAGTTGCATATTCTAATGTCCCTCCTAGTAGGGTTGGGGGTTGTGTTTCAACTTAACCTTTAGGTCCATTAAATCACTGTCAAGATTATAATCCCATTTGTCCTCAATCAATACAAGCCCTAGATGAGCAAGCTTTGCTAATGGAATACCATATGTCTTCTTCCTTTGCATTATAACTATGTCAAATCTTAAGGGGCATTTGAAGAATCATTTCTTATTCTTTCCCCCATAAAATATGTTATCAATAATCGAAAACTGCTTAAACACCTCTGTATAGGAGCGAATTTGCACGCCTTGGGAAAATTCCCCTTTCACCCCTTTACACTTTAGAAAAATAAAGTTGGAGGCTTAATTCCACATAATCCCATTGTACACATCACACTTGGTGTCCATTTTGAGTGTCGATGGAGGTGTTTTTGTCGGAGACGCCCGCACAACATGCTTACGTCCTTGGCAGATTCCTACGGCTAGAGTCTACATAAACATTACACTTCCTATTTAGAGTTGAAGTTTAATGCCTCTCTTTGGTTGGCTGACCTGAATATGGCCATTTTCTTCCATTTCTTCTTCATATTCTTCATTCCTTCATCCATTTTCAAGTTATTTGATCTCAAAACTATCTCTCCACACCTTGAGCATTCTCTACAAGATTTGTAGCAGCATTTTTACACTTCAATGTAGCAATCTATCAATTTATCACTTCAATAAAGAAAGCATAGGAAAACTCCATTACAATAGAGGCTTGAGTTACTCCCATATTTCTCCTCCACTAGCCTTGAGTGCTTTGGATGGAGGTGGTAAGCTCCTCTCATCTTTGTTATTGTTTGGTTGAGTAATCATGTACTATTTTGTAGTGATTTTGGTGTAACTTTCTTGTACTTCCTTATTTATCACTTTATTTCTATATTGTGGAAAATATGGTTGTCTGTGGAGGTGGAAACACCAAAATGGGTGTCTAAATGAGGAAAAATTCTAAACAACACCAACATTTTCACTCTTTTCTATGTGCAGGTGGAGAGATCTTGGAGCAAGCTGGCGAAAATATTGTTGTGTCAGATCATCTTTGTCACCCTTGCGGTAATCTATTTTCTTTATCATGTTCGTCTTTACATTTCATATTTCTTAATCTTATTATGCACTTTTTAAAACTTATAACTAGGTTGTTAGTCCACCTTTTAGAAGTTAAGTCTTCTCTCTTTGGTTTTTTGGTTGTACGAACACCAGCACACCTATGAGATGTCAGCACATCATGCTGATGTCCCAGACCCATGCTTCTCTGCTCCAACAAAGAGCTATTCAAGATACAGAGTTGATTATAAAGATTGACTTGCCTAGTCTCCTTTCAATTCTCAGGCTTGTAGAGTGATCAAAGGACCCATAGTTCTCATCATTCTCATCCTCCCTATCCTAACATTCCTTTAAAATGAGGTAAGTTAGGGCAGCCTACTACTCTTGGCCTTTTGTGACCTGGGGCCTTGCAATGATTGGTCCCCCTCTCTTACATTTTTGGTGAGCCCAATGTGAACAAATGTCTACTCATTCATTGGTGTTTTGAGATTTTCCCTTGTACCCTTTGCTCATTGTATCCCTGTGTGTTGTGAATTTTATGAACATCACAACTCAGTGTATGACCTCTGGGCATATTGTTAGGAGAATTCTAAGACACCTTTCGATGGAGAAGAAGAAGGTCTCTTCTAGTTTCACTATTGGTCTTTTCTTCAATTATTTTGTTGGTCTTGCTACATAGGTGTTGGTGTCATGGGGTGAGTCTAGATTCCTTGATGAAACTGACTACATCCCTACTCCTCCCATGTCTCCTACATCATCATCCATAGATGAGCATGAAGCTATCCATATTCCTTCAGAATATGTCACTAGTCTGAGAGAAGGGTTCAGTGGTTTGGAAAATCACTTGGGAAGAAACCCAAAGCTAGCTAGGGCCGCTAAGGTTATCAGAAAAATAAAATATATGGTGGTAAAAGACCGAATGGGCATAAAACTCCTATCTAGTCTTACTCATTTGACTAAAGTTTGTGCCCCCTCGAATCATAGCCACATGATACGAGGTGGATCTTTAAAATAACATGAGAGACAGTTAGAAGTATCGATGCCTCCTACATCCATGTACATGTCTGACATAGTCCCCTCCATCAATATACTTGTTGCTTCCGAAAAATTCTTAGACCGTCAAAGTAAACAAAACCCCTCTAGGTTTTCACTTCACCCCTCATCTCACCTCTAGTGGTGGAGGCTTTGGTGGTGGTATTTTCAGTGGCAAAGGTGGCACTAGCAGAGGTGGTTCCAAAAGAGGTCATGATAGTGGCTTTGGAAGTGGTGGTGGTTCTGATGGAGGTCACACCGGTGGTGGTGGCATTACTTGTGGCTCCGACAGTCGTCATGGCGGTGGCTCTGGTGGTGGTTCTATTGGTCCTTTATCTTCTAATTTCTTGATTCTAAACACCCTTCTTCAAAATATGGGGAAGATGCAGAACCAGCTGGCAAACCTTTCCTAGGCTTTTACCCAGCCTATCTTCTAGCCCTTCTTTTGACATAGTCCATTGTCAATAGCAATCTTGAACACTCCTTTCCCACAAGAGATGGATATTCCTAAATTTGAGAAGTATGATGGCAAAGGGGACCCATACAAACATGTGTCTGCCTTTATTGCCTTATGCAGAAATGTTTTCCATCATGATGCATTGATGGAAAAATTGTTCTCTCAATCCCTCAAGGATACAACAGTTGACTGGTACTATTCCTTGCCCAAAAATTCCATCTTTACATTCGATCAGCTTGTGAACCAATTCTTACAAAATTTCCAAGCCAAAATTGGGTCAAAGATGACCTCTAACCTTGTTCGATGTAAAAAAGGGGATAATGAGAAGATTACTAACTTTATAGTGCAATATCCAGCGCTCTTCTCATAAATCTTGTACTTGTTTCCTGACTTTGATGTGTAGAAGGTTTTCATAGGGAATTTCCAAAGGCATTGGCAAGAGAATTTTTCCCTCATGAAGTATCCTTCTTTTGCACATTTGTGTGCACCTTTATGAGAGTACCAATAAATGGTGATTCAGTTCGAGGGATCTTCCTTGCACTCTCATCGTAAAGGAAAATCCATTAGATCAATCTCTAGAAAATAAAAATACATTGCGAATGCAGTAGCCACTATGGATAACAATGGCCTCAGATGCAACAATTTTTTTGCAAAATTATCAAAATCTTAATCCTCCATCTTACAAAAGTTGTTCAAGGATAAGATCATTAACTTTCCAAGTCCTAAGCCCGTTAGGGAGCCTTACCCTAACTGGTATAATGAAAATACCTATTGTCGATACCATTAGGTCAATGGACATGATACCAAACATTGCATGCGCCTTAGTCATGAGATACAAGATCACATCGAGGATGGTACTATTCATCTTGATGGAAGCAAACCAAAAACACAAAAATTAGTGACAAAAGCTAATAGTGAATTACAGATATACACAGACTCGTTTCCATTACATTTTTCTAACATGATTATCGATCTCACTAATTTTGTTCCTCAACCCAAAGCATACGTTCACATGGTTGTTGTTGCACCTTCTCCCTATCTTACGACTAGTTCATTGGATATAACATCCACTTCACAAGATGTGCCAACAAATGACAAACCTTCTCCACTTTACATTCTCACTCGTCTCAATGGCAAAAATGGTGACAGGGGTCTTAGTCGATCTCCCAAGTAGAGTGAATGTCATCATGGAGGATAATTTTTTATTGAGCTCCTAGCAAATGGAGGAATATGAAAAACAAAATTCATCATTTATATGCATGATGTTATTGATCTCAAATTGTATGGGTCGATAACTATGTCTGTCCTAGTTGGACCCTGGAACGTAGATACGGTTTTGATGTCATTCACTATTCAAACCTATTGAGGGTGAAGCTAGGCATACCTTGGATAGCTTCCATGAATTATATCATCTTTGTAGTTCACAAGTGTCTTAAGTTTTTCCATGAAGGTTTCATGCACGTATTGCATGATACTAGATACGAGCCTATGGTTTCCCATGGGGATACTCATTGGATCACTTTTGGCCCACCCCAATTGGTCTGCTTCCTCCAAGAATGGAACTACTCTATAAGAACTACATAAATTACAAGACTGGGGGTAAGGGATAGCCAAAATTGACCCTTCCTATAGTTGAGTAGCCAACTGTCTCCTCTTCTGAAAAGGGAAAAAATAAACTTGCTCCTTCTCGGGCTACCTCATCTCCTCCCCTCTCGTGGGAAGAGTACTGGATGAGTAAGCCTAGTTTTTACCCGTGGAGTCCAATGGTGCCTACTTAGCATAAAATGAAGATTAGGATATCAGATCTCCCTGCCAAGGCTCTCGAACCTTGGTATTACTTATATGGAAAAAATAAAGGCTCGCGAAGAGAATTCTCTATGTGGCCTCCTATCGTTCATGCTTCCAAAATAGTGAATGGAAAGAGGTCCTCTGCTAAGGTGTTGGAGCCGATTCCCCCTGCTATTTTTGAAATGGTTCCTCCTGCTTCTATCTAGAATTCTATCCATCCAATGGAAACAGATGTGGACACTCTCATGATTGAGAATTCACCTTTCATTCCTTCGCAACCTTCAACCTTTAGTGTGAAGAATCATAGAAATTGCCTTGCAGATGAGCACAAGCACCGATAAAAGGATCTTTAGACTAAGTGGGATGCTTCTCAGAAGAAGGAAGAGGATATGATCACTCTTGAATCAAGATCACCTATGTCCTCTCTCCTCCCCTCTATTTATATCCAGACCAGTTTTGTATCACTTCTGACTTCTGCTACGAGTGCACATACGCCTGGAAAGGTGCAGGTGTTCATTTATCCTTTGGTGGATCTGCCCTTGTCAACATCTGTTCTAGATGTATCACATTTCCCAAAGCTTGTAGATATGGTTAAGAAAAAATTTATATTTTTTGTGGCTCTTTCCTCCTCTCCCTCTACCCTTCTTTCTTCATCTGTGAGGATTTTGCCTCCTCTGACGAAGAAGAAGATAGAGAGTTCCCCCTCTAGCAATGGAGGACATAAGAGGATCCCACCTTCTCCAAAAGGTGTCCCCATGCTGACTTGTTTTGTCCTATTGACAAAACCAATTATGGCCTCCCCTGAGTTTGTCATGGCTCCCGAATCTCTTGGTGAGTTTAGTGGTGAACCTCAGGTGCAAACTCCTTCGTTCATCGAGGAAAAACATGGCACTCCTATCAAGTGCATGTTTAACTCATTGGATGAATTTTTGAACTTATTAGGGATATTTGTGAAGTCATTGACCTTAGACCTGAAAGAGTTGGGCGATGGAGACCTCACAGGTTCCTCTGCCTTAGCACATGTCACAAGAGGAAGCTCCTCCTTTTAACATTCGACCATTGGAGGCTCGACCTCCTTCTTCTTATGATGATCTAGAGTGGTAATTTAACAACCTCTTGGTTTATCAGTGTTATGGGGAGACCCCCTCTTCATCTTTAGATTAGTTGTGTGCATTTTATGATCTTTTTCCGCTGTAATCATGCTATATGTGCCTGGATGACCCTTGTCACCCCTATTGGTTCTTGGATACAAGCATGGTGTTTGTGTTGTAAACCTTCATTTATTTGTATCATCATTATTCCATGTTTTTGATTTATTTTATTCAAATTGGGGATGATGCAAAGCAACAAAAGAATTTAGGCTTCCTTCCATGTTGACCCAATTTTTTGGGTATGTGCAAGATCATCACGGAAAAAACAGGCCCTTAAGTGGCAATAAAAATTCAGAAAAATCAGAGGTAGGCAACTTGATGTAAAAATTTAAATAAGTTATCTATATTATTTCAAAAATATGTAAAGAATAGAATCTGTGGAAAATTGAATGTATTTTCTAAACTATTAGGTTTATTTTTCTGAAAAAAAATCTATTTGGTGAAAAATTGAAATTTCAATGTAGTAGTACTTAAATTTCAAGGAAAAAATAAGAAGTAGGTGTCTCTCTGACCACCCTAGAACCATAATAAAATGATAATATTTCTTTATAAGATTTTATATATAAGTAGAGGACTCATGTCTGGATGTGATGCATATTTTTTTTGTAATTTTTTCCCAATAAATAATTAATTATGAATTTTTTATTACAACTTTTAAAAAATATAAAAACTCGTATGTGTGACCACCTTAACTTGGTCTAAACTTTATGAAACTCATTTTTTTTAATCGTATAGTATGCAAAGCATAGAACGTGATGCATGTTTTGGATTCAAAAAATGTGATACCGTTTGAAAGCTATAGATGTTTCTCAATCAAGCTATCAATCAGGACTTTAGTCATAATTCTAATAGAAAATGAATAATAATTATTTATTAGATTCAAAGTAAAGTATAATTTATATTGGTGGAAAGCTAAGAAGATACTTTACAAACCCTTTTCATTTCATCAATTTTGGGTTAAAAAAAATCGTCAGCCACATGGGTGAAATCTAGAAAAATAAGGTAAGTTGTTAAACACATTTTTCGTGTTGACTTCTTAAGATTGGCAGTTTTGAACCAAATTCCAAAGCAAGCTCGATATGAGTTTAAAAAATGTTATGCAATTTATAATATATTATTTAAAAAATGTAATAAATTTTATAATTTAATATAATATACAATATAGTTTATAATGCAATATATAATATGCAATTTATGATAGTCTCTTACCCAATTATGTATTTAATATATAATATTATATTATTATGTATAATATTTAAATAGTATTTCAATATTGTATTTAATGTATAAATATTTAAATATATATATATATTAATAATGTATTAAATATTTAAATATTATCTCTTTCCCTCTCTCCATATCTCTATCTCCCAAGTCTCTCACTCAATCACTCCTCTCTCTCTCTCTCTCAAGCCTAAATCCCATCTCTCTCCCTCTCTCCTTCTCTCACTCTCCCACTCACTCTCCCTTTCCCTCTCCCTCTCCCTCTCTCCCTTAACCCTAAACCCTCTCTCTCTCTCTCTCTATCTCCCTCCAAACTAAACCCTCTCTCTCTCCCTCTCTCCCTCAACCCTAAACCCTCTCTCTCTCCCTCTCACTCTACACCTTTCCCTCTCTCCCTCTCCCACTCTCCCTTTCTCCCACTCCCTCTCACTCTCCCACTACCTCTCCCTCTCTCCCTCAACCTTAAACCCTTAGGGCTATGTGGGCACAAATTGGGTATCTAATTTATAAAACTCCGATGTGTAGAGCTAAAATCTTACTATTGTAAAACATTTTAAAATGATTTCCAAATCGGATATCGGATTTGTGGTCCATAGAAAAACCCCATGTGGATCATTTTTGTGCATTCCAACAGATCATACATTCTATTTTAAGCACTTTGCAAGCGACAAACGCGTGGTTTCAGACATAAAGAGACAAATATCAACTTTTTGGAGCATCTTCTACTACAATGAAGAAAAAATGTAAGAGAAAGCTTACAAAAAAACAAATTGAAGAATATAGACAAAGAGATAGAGAAGGTCATAGGAAGAGAAGATAAGGTATGTTAAATATTAGTGAACCTGAGCCCTATGGTATTTCAAGTGAAGAGGAAATTGAATATGTTCAAGGTGTAAATGTAGAACATGATATTGAAATTGGGAATGAAAATGTTCAAATTGATATTGAAAATGTTCAAGGTGAAAATGTTGGAATTGAAGATGTTGAACATGATATTCAAATTGGGAATGAAAATATTAAAATTGATAATGAAAATGTTCAAGGTGAAAATGATGGAATTGAATATGTTGAACATGATATTGAAAATGTTCAACGTGAAAATGATGGAAATGAAGATGTTCAACATAATATTGAAGCAAGTTTAAATTATGTTTCACCACATTACATGAGAAATGAAGAACCTTGTGTGGAAGAAAGACATATTCCAAATTCAAGACCTTCAAGAACCCCTAAATGGTTACTTGAAATTGATGATATCATTATAAATATTTTGAAGGCAAGAGGTCAACACAAACTGTTCGGTTGTGGGCTAGAAGATTTTTCAACCAATATTTTAGTGATAAGACATTGACTAAGCAATGCCAACTTTTTGTACAATTTCTAAAGATGCAAAAGATGAGACCTTTGCTAGCCAAATTGAAGATTCATGTGAACAAGAAGACTAAAAAAAATTTTATTATTGTCAAAAATATTTTTAAGGCTATCAAGTTTATTTGAAAAAATAACAAGGAAAAAGATAAGAGAGTTGCTCGGAGAGTCATGAAAACCACCCTAGTAAGCCATCAATTGAAAAAGGTTCACTTTATGCAAAAAAATTGTATTTATTTTGACATAAATCATAAAACTTTGGATAGAGAACTTGCAAGAAGAGAAAGAATAGATGATCCTCTTCAAAATGATACATTGGATTTTTTCGGGAGGCTTCCACGTCTTGATAAGAAGCTAACCGATAATGTAAAGCAGGTAATTTAGAAATTTTGGCATGATAACTCTAGAGTATCACCCAATGCAAAGGATGTTTTAAAGTTAAGAATTGGAAATCGAGACCGTACATCACATCCTAAAAATTTCTTGGAATCAAGCCAAACAATGTTGCTCAACAAATTTATTGAAACACATCCAAATATGGAAATATCGCAAAGGACTTTTGAAGGTTTGAAGCCATTTTATTGTGTGCCTCTTAAGATTCGTAATACTTGTTGTTGCAAATACCATGTGGATTTTTCAATGTACCATGAACTATTATTCTATATCCGTTCTAATTTTCATACTAATGAAATGTTGTAGGAGTGTGGTGCAATGCATCTTCTGAAATCATCAAGGGAATTGCTAGATCTATTTTTTATGTTCTAGAGATGATGGTTCATTTTTCTATAGAAATGATTGTTTAAATGCGAAGTGCTCACAATGTGGTGGCTTGTCAAATTTGGTTCAATGTTTTCATGAGGGTTCTGAATATGAATTTGGAAAGAAGCTTGTTGAGAAAAAAATATATGCGATAGTCAAATATACTTTGCAGAGTGGAGGTGAAGGTTCTAGATGCAAGTTTGTTACAAAATAATGCAGTGTTGCTAATTTTATTTTAGATTTTAAGGACAATATTTTTTCCAAGTATGCAAGGCATATTCATAGGTCTTAGTGGTTGGATCAACAATTCAGGATGTGTAAGGACTCTTTTCCGATTGGCACTATTATATTAGTGGTTGATTTTGTAGAAAACTACACATTGCAACCACAAAACAAGGTACAATATCATTATTACAATTCCATTCATATTGCTATTTTGTCCACATAATGTTTAGACATGCACCTAATAGTATAGAGGAGGATTGAAAGATAATTAGAGAGTATCATTTTTATATGAGTGATGATAGATCTCAATCGTCTGAGTATATCCAACATTGTTTCAAGAATTTTTTTGAGTTCTTGCAAGAGCATGATATAGCACTAGACCAACATCTCATTTGGTCAGATACCTACATAGGTCAATTCAATAATGCTCGTATGTTTTATTGGTTGAGTAGAATGCATGTAGAGAGAGGTGTACCTAATATTTGGAGTTTTTTTGAAGATGGGCATGGGAAAGGGGAGCATGATGGAGCATGTGCATGTGTAAAGAGAGATCTAGTTAAGGAGAAATTGAATATTTTAGGATAAAAATTTAGTGATGCACGTTCTATTGTTGACTGGTCTAGTTCAACATTGTCATAGGGAGGGACACTTGATTCAACAGGGCATAGATTCCTTTGGTTGGTTGAGGAGGGTACAGTGGGAGGTAGATTGTATTATCATACAATAAAATATTCTTCAAATATGCATTCATTTTGAATCTCAAATGCAATCACATGGACCATTTGAACACGATAGTTGGCTTGCTTTTGTTAGATTTGTATTTAGTGCGAGTGGGATCAATGTGAGTCAAGTGATTGGGTGGATACATGGGTTCCATAGTATCTAACCCCTTTATCTCAAACTATATCCATGACAAATGACACAATGGAAAGTTCACTTATGATCGCCTTTCAGATCTACTACAACAGGACATGTTTTTGTAGTTGTTGCACCGCATGGGAATGAAGAGAGATTAGAATATTGGTTGGCTTGATGTGTTCGGGTAAAGCACAAGCTAACACAACCGATGGAAGATTATGATGGGTTCATATATCCTACAGGTTCAGTTGTGGTTGAAGGAACTTGGTTGCGAATATACATGATTAGAAAGAATGGCATACCTACATTTGAAGACTACGAGAAACACAAAACCATTCTCATGTATTCACACCTTGTTATAGCAACAAATGTTAAGTTTTTGAAGGATCATGCCAAACCAAATACAAAACAACTATGGACACATAGTAATGTTGATCATGAAGCAATATTAGATACTCTTAAGAAAAGAGATGATCCTTCAAGCACACTTGAATAGCACATTCAAGAATGGAAGGTACAATGCTTAGGTTCATTATGCTTAAGTTCATTAGTGTTCTTTATTTAATACTGATATTTGGTATACTATTGCAATACAGGTGTCTTTAATAGTGATATTTTTTATGTACTTTTGGGATATTTTTGGCATGATTGATCATGGACCTACTACAACAATAGCTAGCTTTGATCCTTTCAGAGAGGTATGTGACAAATTAAAATAATATAGACTGGTTATTCAAAGCATCTTTTATAGTTTGCATTACCATCTCATCATCAATTAGGTCATTTAGAATAATATAGATTGGTTATTCTAAGCATATTTTATAGTTTGCATTACCAATTCATCATCATTCAGGTTGTTTAGATTAATATAGATTTGTTAGTCTAAGCATTTTTTTTTAGTTGTGATAATATAGATTTGTCATTAGATAACTTTTGTGATATTCTTGACATGATTAATCATGGAACTGTTGCAACAATAGGCAGCTATGATATTTTTGGAGAGGTATGCAACAAATTACAATAATAGATTGGTTATTCTAAGCATATTTTCTATTGTATGTAGTTTAATTGCTAACTTGAAGGTTTGTAAAGGTGCTTGTCACTCCAAAATGTCAAGATACTACTCTTGTGGAAGACTATTCCCTAAATGCCTCCAATAGGAAAATTTTGTAAAATTTGAAATTTGAAATGTGAAACAATGTAAAAAATTTATAACTATGTATAGGCATAATCTATATCTAGTGATGTTTTCTGAAAATGGGTCAAATGTTTTGCATTGTATAAAGGGCATGTTTAAAATGTAAAGAGATTTGTGTACTTAATCCAGATACAACTAGAGGTTTTCTTCCTAGTTCTTTCCTGTTCATATGCTCGTTTGATCCAGGTTTTGTAATATCTCCTATTTATATAATAAATTATAGTGGCTTTCCACTTTTTCCAAAAACAAAAATTGCCTTTTAGCCTTTGGACTCTTAAGGGCAATCGTCGGTCCAATGCAGCTTGGAGTGATTCGATGTATTTGGGTGAAAAAGAGGTCCATCCCTAGCATAAACATACCCATCCAGATGTATTGGAATAGTTTTTTTTTTCATACGAGTTGGAGAATGAAAGTTGCACCACTTTGCAACTTTCCATTGCTTGCATTTGGAAACTTTTCCCTCAATTGAAAACTCATCACCACAGGAAAACACCTATGAGATAGAAAAAACCAAGAGAGGTTATTGTATATGGTCTAAACATGATCCCATAGCCTTAGATAGAGAGTCTGTAAGCATTATGGTTTCCAAGAAATATCCCTTCAAAAATTGCTACCTTTTAGCTCTTTGGACTCTTAAGGGAAATCGTCGGTCCAATGTAACTTGGAGTGATTCAACATATTTGGGTGCAAAAGAGGACCATAAATAGCGTAAATTTACCCATCTAGATGTTTTGGAATAGTCTATTTAGTCGAATGAGTTGGAGAATGAAATTTGCACCACTTTGCACTGCTTGTATTTGGTAACTTTTCCCTCAACTAAAAACTCATCACCACAAGGAAACGCCTCTAAGATAGAAAAAAAAAAGAGAGGTTATTGTAGATGGTACCAACACAATCCTATAGCCTCAGATGGATAGTCTATAAGCATCATGGTTTTTGACAAATAGCCCTTCAAATATTGCTACCTTTTAGCACTTTGGACTCTTAAGGGAAATCATCAGTCCAATGTAGCTCAAAGTGATTCATAATATTTGGGTACAAAAGAGGACCATCTCTAGCATAAACGTACCCATCTAGATGTGTTGGAACAATTTGTTTGGTCATATAAGTTGGAGAATGAAATTTGCACCACTTTGCAACTTTACACTGCTTGCATTTAGCAACTTTTCCCTCAATTGAAAACTCATCACCATGGGAAAATGCCTCCGAGATAGAAAAACTGAGAGAGGCTATTTTATATGGTCCCAACATGATCCCATATCCTCATTCAGAGAGTCTGTAAGCATCACGGTTTCCAATAAATATCCCTTCAAAAATTGTTATCTTTAGCACTTTGGACTCTTAAGGGAAATCGATGGTCTAATGTAGCTCGAAGTTATTCGACGTATTCGAGTGCAAAAGAGGGCCATCCCTAGTGTAAATTTACCCATATGGATGTTTTGGAATAGTTTTTTTGGTAATATGATTTGGAGAATGAAAATTGCACCACTTTGCAACGTTACACTGCTTGCATCTGATAACTTTTCCCTCAATTGAAAACTCATCACCATGGGAAAATGCCTCCGAGATAGCAAAAACTGAGAGAGGTTATTGTAGATTGTCCCAACATAATTCCATAGCCTTAGATGAAGATTTTGTAGGCATCACTTTTTTTTAGTAAAATTTTGTTGAAGATTGCTGCCCTTCTACACTTTGGACTCTTAAAGGATTTCACCGATTGAGCATAGCTCAGACTACTCTAGCCTATTTGGGTACGAAAGGGAACCATACCTAACCTAAAAATAACCATAATAATTTGATGGAATAGACGGTTTTCTCATACGATTTGTAGAACAAGATTTATTGATGCCCTTACAAGTAGTTTTCAGCCTCCAACCGAACTCCAACATTGATTTTCATGCAAAAAAAATCCCTAAGACCATATCTTATTGCAAAAAACTTGTCAAATACCTTTATTTCAAATCTACCACAACTTCTAGACTCCTATCTTTCACTTCCCTTTAAATTTTTTTTAAAAAAATCTTTAAAAGACTACATGGCAATTTTAACAATTTTGAAGCAAGAATGCATTTTTGGCATATTGGACCCCTAGACTCAAAACTTCAACTTAATACACCTTAAATGGTCTTGATTGACCTTATTTAGCATGAATAGATCACACCTAACCTATCAAACTTCAAATTTGTAATATTGTGAATAATAGATTAGGTGGGAAACTAGAGAGGAAGAGTTGATGGTGAGTGGCCTAGTGAAGGCTAGAGAAGAAGAGTTTGAGGAATATGGTGTTAGGATAGGGGATTATCCTTGGTTGTCATATTTGGTTGTGTGTCAAATGTATGCTACTATGGGGATGGTTCTAACCATAAAGAGCCTGAGAAATATTGTGAAGATAAGAGTTGAAGGGCAGAGATACATGTGCAGTAGGAAAAAGCTTATGGAAGAGCATGAAATAGAGATACTAATGTATGGATGTTTAGCTTTGTGTACTGAATTTTTTTATGCAGGTGTCAATGAAGACAGATAACAACAAGAAGATCCATTTGAGAAGGATCAAGCATGGCAAGACCAAGAGAATGCAAAGCATGAAGGTTATAAAATCCCTCGGATGAAGATTTCCATGCAAGTGACTTGGAGCAGGTTTGAAGGGATTGTGAAGAAGATAGGAGCGGACCTATGGAGTGATTTATGGGGCACAAATCTTTTGTAACTAGGTAGTATGGTGTAGGAGCATCTAAAACATGTAAGATTTCATGAATTGACAAGGTCATTCCTCCTTTTGTATAGGTTGTACCTTAGAGGAATGGGTGTGAATTAGATAGGGATAGGTGTAGGAACAAGTTTTTAGGGGGGATAAAGGGATTAGAGTGGTCTGAGAACGTTGCCCTATTAAGAAACGTGGATTTTTGTACCTTTTGAGTAAGGCTAGAGAGTGAGTTTTTGAGAAGTTGAATGAAAATAGGTTGGAACTTGTTGGAAACTATAGGAATAGGTGTATTTAATGGTGTTTATGAGGTCTGAGTGATTAAGAGTAACCGAAGAAGAGTAAAACTTTGAAACCCTAGTTGGAAGGGGCAAAAACAAGGGAAAATTGGTGATTTTACAAAGAAAGTGTAAGCCAAATTATGGGGCAGAATAATACAATGATGTTTTAAGTTTAAGAAGAAAATTAAGAGGCAATGAAGTTGTTTCAGGATTGAGTGAGGTCGGAGCATACAAGTTCCAATAAGCCCTACCAACAAGCTAGTGAATTGTTTGATAAAAAGCTTTGGTAGACATGTATGAAAAATATGGTAGCATAGACAAGGCAGTGGACTAGTTGAAAAAAATCCTCAACTAAATGTGGTCTCATAGAACTCCATGAGAAGAAAATACAATTGATAGTTGCTCCTAGTTATTAGTTATGCAATGCGAAGTAATTGCATAACTACTTAGGTTGACTTTGTAAAAACTATATTGTAATTGAAATTTTATCATCTATCAATATCTAGTTGTTAGTTATGTAATGTGAAGTAATGCTTTGAGTTTGAAAGATGTGCAATGAAATTTAATCAGCGATATAAATATAAAATACATAATATAACCATTCTTTTTTATGCTATTATACATTGATATTTAACCATTGCTCAGAATTAAATTTTCAAAGAGTTTTATCATGCACATGAGGAACAAATTAAATTTTGATTGTCAACTTCTATATATCAAATTATCCAATAATCAAGTGTATGTCCATATACAAAAATGGCATCGACGCCAACTCAAACAAAGTCTTAAAAAATTTGGAATATGCCATCTCAATATCTATTCAAAATTTACATGCCAAAATGTCTACCTTATCCTAATAAACTAGTGGATCATCAAAATGGAGCCTCTTTAAAGCACTCATTGGCTCTAAAGGTAGTTGCACAAGAAAAATTCAAACCACAATTGAGATTAGTTATACTATATAATTTAAAATCAAATAATTAACATCAAAATAAATATACATTGAGATTTAATTGAACTCTAAAATTAAAATCTTGTTTACCTAAAATATACGTCTCTTCAAAGGGTCGGGAGTCCTAGAATATACCAAACCAACTTTTTAAATGCCAATCTATATATGTGAAAAAAAACATAAAATTGATCCAAGTTAGCATACGATTATTGGTAATAGAAACATATTTACTAAACTCATACCTCTTTAGGCTGATCTTTTTCTTTATCTCCTTCAGGTGTTTTGACACGTACTCCTTGAAGTGTTCCAATACCTAGTCCTCTAGGCGTTATGGCACTTGTCAACATCAATGTATAGCTCATAATTGCTTGTACATAAAAATGACAAGTACATATGAAAATATAAATCTATGTATATCTTAAAAATATTAGTTCAATCCAATTTGAGTTCAGTTAACTTCCCCTTATCTAACTTTGTGCCTCCATAGTCTGGACAAGGTTGCACCTCACTCGCAATAGGTATTTTCTACAAGAGGAAAATAAGATAAATATATAAGTTATTATATAATTTCATTAATGAAAATTCAAATGACAAGCAAGTATATAATAAAAAATATAAATGAGTGAGTGCAATAATATATACTGTGTGCATATCGAGGCCAAATGAAATGGCCCTAAGGGTGCTATCAATCACCTATGTGAGCTCCTCCTCAAACATCAACTATTAAATAGGCCATGTAAATAAATATTAGTACTTGATACTATATCCTATTAATATTCATTTAAAAACAAATGCAAGTTATGAATTGACAACTTAAATCTTACATGTATCACTATTCCAATGTCCCCCTCTCTACCAGGAGAGGAATCTATAGGGTACACTCCAATCCCCTGTGACTAATCTATAATGTCCAAATCATGGAGGTCATAATAAAAAATTTCCAAGGGATGCTCAACGGGTTGTACAAGAGGACCCAATCATATTTGGTGGCACATAGTGAAAGTATGTGGCACAAAAATATGTGGACCCAAGTAGGAGGATGCAACAGCACTCGAGACTTTTCCAACATCACCAGAATGTGGCTGAGCTACTATAGAAGCATGCAAAACCACATGACCACACAAAGAGTGAATAGCCCGAATAGTCTGTGTGGCTACATCCTAGATAATCTTTGGATATATACAGGAGGTGGTGGAGGAAGGGGAGGAGGGGGAACATATGGGCATGAGACTACTCTAACTACCCCTAGTCTATTTTAGGGCATACCTCCACCGACACCCTGGAAGGGTTTAATGTCAAAGTAATTGACATGATTCCCTAACACAAACTCAACATATAATTTTTTAATATAGTAAAATGGTATATCAGAAAAGGTTTTTGGTGGTTTATCAAAAACCATACACCAACAATCCCAAAATTTATCTACAATATCCCTATTCGTGCACCATTTTATAGAAATTTTTGGTTTATTAACATTAACTAGCAAATCGATGTGGGGGTTAATGAATAAAGAGGATATTTGGGCTTTGGTTATTTGGAGTTATTTCACATCATCGTAATACAATCCACATGCATAATATTCCCTCGTCTTCTCACCATGAATGAAAGGAATTTTTGTTGGGTAGAGAGGGTTTCTATATTTTTAATTATTTCCTTCAATGTGTTTGTCATCTCAGATAATCGAGGGATTGTCTTATAAACTTCACAAATGCCCCTCAATTTCACCAATTTTTCACCAATTAAGTCTACAATTGGTGGCTACAGAGGTGGTGGAGCGTTTGACTGTGGAGGTGGTGGAACATTTGACATTTGTGCATTTTCATTCTCAGCCATAATACATGATTAAAGTTAAATACTAATTAATCTAATTGAAATTACACAATATAAATAAAATTATTGTAAAAAAAACCCTAATTTTTCACAAAAATCCATAACAAACTCTAGTTTTTGATAAAAATGCATCAACAACACTAGTTTTTAATCAAAATCCATTTGAAAACATTACTTTTTAATAAAATTTCATTTGTAAACTCTAGTTTTTAATAAAAATCAATAAAAAATGTTAGAAACCCTAGATCAAACATGCAAGCCTAAACACCTTCCATAGAAGAGAAAACATAAAAAAGCAGAGCTTTGCATGCGAATGTGCAAAATGATATATTCAAGAATTCAAAGATTACAATGAGATGATTTGCTTTATAAAAGCAAAGTATGCAACCCTCATGTTGACCTAAAATTAGCTCAACCTAAGTAAAGTTATGCAAGTGTAATTAAATATTAATTACACTAACACCCCCCCATAAGTGCAACTTAGGGAGACTAAATAAGCATGCACCTAAAACTAAGATGAATGCAAGAAAGCATGAATGGGTCCTGGCAACAAGGCCTGATCAGGTACCCATGTACAAATGCAATAATGAGGTAGAGAAGGAAAACCCAATGGGACAAGGTTATGGAGACTAAATAAGCATGCACCTAAATGGGGGTGTTAGTGTAATTAATATTTAATTACACTTGCATAAATTTACTTAGGTTGAGCTAATTTTAGGTCAACATTAGGGTTGCATACTTTGCTTTTATAAAGCAAATCATCTCATTGTAATCTTTGAATTCCTGAATATATCATTTTGCACATTCACTCTATTTAGGTTTACATGTCTGATCTAGGGTTTCTAACAAATAAAACCCTACTTTTGAAAAAAAAAATCATAAAAACTACTTAAAATTATAAAAACTATAATTGAAAAATCGATTAAAACATTAAAAAAACCAAAAAATTACCTTTCAAATTGGATATCTGGTAAAAACGGATATCTTATTTTGACTTCTCCCTGTGCCCTCACATTCAAAATGTTTGAAATGACTTTAAAAGGCTGGTGTTTTTTATTTATATAGTTTTCTCAAATCAGATATCTTATTTGTAAAATATAGGTTTGGGCATTGCTTTGGAGAAATTTACTGACACCTGAGCCTAAAAAAAGTAAACTCGGCATTTTTGCATTTTTGAGTCAATCCAAAACATAATTTTTTTCCATTGCCACTTTTTGGCCCATCATGATCCTACACATACCCTTTTATTTTTTTTACTTTTTCTTTTGTGTATTCTTCCTAATCTGGTTGGGGATTGATGATATTTCACCTTACACCATGGTTACCTACTATTTATATAAATAAAGGTAGATCTGACCCTATGAAACTAGATCCCCCTATTCCCTTTGTTGATGTTCTCTTTCATTTTTTTTTCTCTTTATCTTTCTCTCTTCTTTGCTTGAGTTGTGTTGTGCCTATAACACACATACCCTATTCAGAATGGGGACTCTCCCTTTTTTCACCTACGTCGGGTCGCTTTTACTGCCTCATTTTATGTGCCCCTATTTTGAAGTCTGAGGAATTGAGGAGCTCTTGAAAATCATCTCAAGTCAATCACATTTTTCTCCTCCCCCAAAATTTTCTCAGACATGGTTTGTGCCAAACATCCTTGGGACAGTGCGAGTCCATACTTGTGGGCCATCATTGCAAAATTCCCTTGTGCTTCTACCATTCTGAATGGAAAACACCAACCATCTTCCCAACCTGCAGGACCCACACCCTTGTTCGCCCTTTTGGGTCTTCTTCATTTTAAACGTAAATCAGTCGACAGTTGTCCACATGTTGGACTCTGCCAACCCTGGAACCACCTTGATATGATCGATCAACAAACCCAATGGCCATTGTACAAGCATTAATGGCTAGCATTAAATGTGTAAAACCTTATATATATGCCCGATGACCTATCATTTTCAAAAAATTCTTTCGTAGAAGTCAGAGCGCTGTCTACAACCTTCATCACACCTACAGCTCACGTGTGTCATCTAGCATTTGTCCCATGTGGATTTCATCAGTTTTCATTGTGGGATCATCGAGTATGTCCGCCCTTTTTCCCATGCCTCCATTTCTTTCCAAAAATGGTTTTGAAATTAAGTGTAATCAAGTTAAAATATCAAATATGAGTGAAGGGCCATCCTCCCCATGAAATTTATGATTTGAAACACCTTGAAAACCCTAACAACATTGATTTCTCAACCTTTGGAGCTTGGTATTTCTACCTTCATTCAATATTCATAATCCTTAGGCCTAGTTCCCTTCTTAGCCACCCTCTCTCAAATTGTAAACCATTTTGAAGATACTCATTGACCTCAACAGATCCGCATATGTGGAGTGCCCTGTCAACTTATCCATTAGAGTCTTTGAGCTCCCATTGTATCGGTGGATCATCCATCACACCTTGCAGACCCATCAATGCGGGCTTCTGTACGACTTCTGCCCTTTTGAAATGTCATTTTGAACAACCGTCACTTCACATCATTTTGCCTATCAGAACCCGACTAGTCCACAACCACGACAAGAAAAACAAGGCTAAACCACCCATCCATTATGTCTCTTAGGACTAATGGTGTGTGTTTCTACCCCTTTATGGCCCTTTTTAGACTATCATTTCAAACATCCTTTCGGATCCATCCTTCCCTTGTTTGGATCACGCATCCCCCATTTCCGCTTAAACAATGGAAAAATCTTTAGCAAAAATTTATCATCCATCGTTCTCCTCAGGCCTGGTTGTGTAGGTATCCTTTAGCTCATTGTCATTTTGAACAACTATCCAATACCACCTTTCACCTCCATAAATCCCACACTTTAATTTTCCACTCGAAAGACTACAAAACATCACAACGGAGAAGTCTCTAGCCATCATCTCCCACGGGTCTACCAATGTGGACCTTCGTCTTTCCTCTGTCATTTCAAATTGCCTCTTGATGATGTCCACCTGACTATCAGAACTTTCTGCCCCAAACGTTGTTAAGGCTATGCCAAAATGACTAACTCTCAACCTCTGCGGGTGGAGTCTTATAGACCATCACATGCGGTATTCCATTATTCCTTCACCATTTTGTACAATCTCCAACTTGCATCCTCTTGCTCTATAAATCTTGCCCCTCTAATCTTTGTCAAGCTAACAATTAATCAAAATAGGAATGAATGGTCTTAACTCTCCGCGGGCCCGATGCTACAGGAATTTGTGTGCAAGATGACATGCCCCCTTTGCCATTCCAAATGGCTGACTCTTCGCGTCCTCGTGCATTTCCTGACCTAAATACCCCAACTATCCTTCACTTCTATGGATCCTGCATTGCAAAGCTACGTCCTACCAATTTCATTCTAATGGTAGACACCAATAGCTACCAACCCAAGGAATTTTGCACTCCTAGGCCCGCATTGCACAATTTCCCTCAAATGAAAGGCGAAAGTAACATTTAAAGGGATTTTATACATGATTATCTGATCTAACATTGTTTTACAGGTTGTTGGTTGGTGTTCCTTGTATTTCATGATTTTATTATTTATTGCCTCCTTTGGTTACAGGATATATTGAAGCAGCTTCTGGCACCTCAAGGGCAACTGTAGAAAAGGACAAGGGGAAGAAAATTTCAAGGCTCCTCATGGCAAAGAGGACAAGGATCAGATTAAGTATTAATTCCAGGGGGAGCCCCTTAACTCCAAGGTCCTCACCAAGTGGAAAGACATTACAGATACAAACTTGGGGCATATTGACCTCAACGAGTTTAAGCAAAGGGTGAGGATAAATCCTAAGATAGAAAATGCAAGAAAAATCAAAGCAAGTGGGTTGGCCAAGGCTACAGGATTCTCGCCAACCCTCATCACCCCTGAAATTGTAATGGCATGCAGAGAGGCCTACTAGAGAGAAAATAGAACCATCGTGGATAGGGATGGAAACATCTTGGCTAACTCATCCACCAAATATATTGGGCACACCTTCCACATCCCCACAATTAGTCAAATGGAACAAGCTACCATGAAGTATGACAAGCAGATGTGGGATGAAGATCCCCTTAAGTGCAAGAAATTAATTAACTAACATTGGTTGAAAGATAAGAGGGGTAGTGCCAATAAGGTTTACCAAGAATTATACTATAGTGGCTTCTTTGAGAATTATCATGATTTGGTGACCCTTCTAAGCAAGGTCATGGATCTTCCAACCACTACTTGCTTTCAAGAATGGATGTTTTACTTTATTGAGGAAATCATCTGGGGAAAAACTTACTTTTACTGGGAAGGAATGATCAGTGAGTGTCTGCATGAACAGCTCATGGCATTAAAGAAGACCTCAAAATTTTATATGGCATCTTACCTTGTGTATTTCCTCACCAACTATGCCTAGTACCAAGGCCTATTTGTTGCACCGAATCCAGATCCTCAAACAAATTTGAAAGTATATGAAAAGTACCCTCAGCTTCAATACAAAATTTTTAAGAGGGAATACTACAGATTTAATGATGACTTCATAGGCCATGTCATTAGGATGCTTGGGGGTGATCCTAAAATAAGAGTTTCACATAGTAATATCACCTTCATCTATCGATTTGGATTCCTATTCATTTAGTTTCCAAAGTTTACTTAGATCCGAATCGAGGGGTTTTCAGACAAACCATATAAATTGCCCCAGTATCCCAATGCCCATATCATATTGCTTGAGCTCTCTAGGAAGCTACAAACATCACATGCCCTTTTGAGTGAGAAGCACAGAGCAAGGATTCCCTATCCTCTTACCTTTGGACAAGGTTAGTATGAACTTTACACTTCCCCATGCACAAAAAACTCTAACAAAGAGTTGAGTGAGTATAACTTGAAGTTCTATACTGCTAGGCCTCGGATGGATCCTTATGGTAAGTTAAGGAAGATGGTGGGAGTAGAATATGCCCACTTGCACAATGTTGAGGACTTTCGAGAACTGTAAAGATGACAAGAAGGTTTGCATGCGGCATTATATGTGCATGATGACTTACTTTGTTAAAATGGTGAAGTTATTTCATGTGTCAAAAAAAGTATTAAAAGAAGAAAACACCGTGATAGATCCAAGATACAATGATATCTCCAACCTACCACTACCATAAATATATTGGAATGAAGAAGACATCGATGACCTATATGATATCACTAAGCCTATTGAGGTGAGGACTAAGCAATGGATTAATGTGCGAGTGGCCCAATTGAAGCAACAGGGTGTAGAACTTACATATGTCGAGCCCGAGCATCCACATAAGGTTGAAAATGATAGTGTCAATATTGAGGAAGCCTCGACAGGAGAAACCTCATCATCTACCCCCATCACTAGATCAAAGAAAATAAATGAGGTAGTTGAAGATCAGCCCAAGTCAAAGGGGTCTCCAATAAGGGCTATTGAGGCCAAAGCTTTGAAAAGGCTGAAGAGATTAGGTGGTCTCATGGGAATTCCCACCATATAGGAGGATCCTCTTCATGAGGGTGAACAGCCAAAATCACCTCCTATCACATCCACTACCATAGTTTTTGTAGTTGTTGCTACCACCTCGCTTATCCCACAAGCGACAGTTGTCTCTTCTCCACCCATTTTGGACATTTTTATCCAACTTGCCTCCACCTCTCCTATCCTTCGAGTCATAAGTATGGACTCTTCCTCAGCCACTACCTGCCCACTTTCCTCATTCTCCATGTCTCCAACACTATCTCTCCTAACCATCACCATGACAACCACAATGCCTATTCTTACACTCCTAGAGACCTTTAGTAAATATATGCAGAATATGCCATCAAAGCTCTCTGGGATGTTCATGAACCAAGCAGTGTAGGTTGCCATTTCCCAAGCAAGAACTTGTATCCTATTCCCTCCTCCTCCTACCGAACCTCCCTTAATGGAAGCAACCATGCAAATTTTTGAGGAGTTGGATAAATAGCAAAGGGAAGCAACCAAAAGGTTCAAGGAAGAGACTGATGATTATCATGAGAATCCCTTGTTTGAATGCCCTATAATTGATGAGATTGTCTACGAATCCTCTAGGTCAAATGATGAGGATTCAGGTGCAAAGATTATTGAAGAGACCTCTAATCCTGATAGTGAAGAAGAAATCTCTCAGCAACTCAAAGAAATTGAGGAGAAAGAGGCTAAAAGATAGCCTATCATTGAAGAGAGGGTTGTTGGCATGAAGGTAGCTAAAACTCTGACGAGAGAGCATGATCAAGGGCTCAAACCTGATGAAGAGGTGCCTCTTCATGAAAAATGAGGGAAAGAGATGGAAGAAGGTAAGCTTGAAGGAGAGGCAGAAGCAGGGGAATATGAGGAGCATGAGCATGAGGAAGAAAAAGAAGATATCCCCTAGAGGCATAAGGTTGCCTTATCCCCTAGGATAGTAACCGTGATTGTGCACGATTCAGATGAAGAAGACGGGGAAAGGCTAGAGCAAGAAACCTTAGGTGACAAAGCATCACAACTGCAAAAAAATCAAGAGGAAGAGGAGAGTAATGAATCTCCCAAAAGAGAAATTCAAATGCCCGAATGGCTTGGAAATTAGATCCCAGCCCCAACGAACCCTAAAGCAAGATTGGAGGCCATTTTGGCCTGGGCACAGATCAACACTAACAAAAATAAGAAGCCAAAGTTCAGATCCGAGCTGACCATGGATGCCCTGAGGTTAAGCACCATGTAGATTCTCACCCCAGTAGTGGGTGAGGGAGGAATGGGTTACAACATCTCTACCATCAATCTTGGTACAACCACAAGGGAGAAAAAGATAGATCACCTCCAAGGATCCATTGATACCATAGTGAAGCAAATGAATAAAGAAAAAACCACCAAGGATGAGTTGAAAGCACAGGTGGCTGATCTAACAACATACATCCAAATATGGTCCTCAATTGATGAGCTCCCCATGATGTCCATGGAAACTCCAGTGCTACTCTCAGAAGAGCACATTAATAAGTTAGAAAAAAGGAAGAGTTGGACTAAGGCAACTGAGCACTAGTTCCAAAGGGTCCTTTACAATGGAAATATGGGCATCGGGCGTGTTGTTAGAACAAGAAACAAAGTTTTGGATGTGTAGAAATAACTTGAAGACATAAAGAATACTTGCACGGACTTTCTGGAAGTATATGAAATCACACACCCTAAGGTTGAGGCAATCCTCAAACTAGCTGGGAAAATAGTGAAGAAGAAGCTAGCAATGGCTGAGAAGGATCTCTGGCTAGTCAAGAATTGGAGGTTGGGCCTTGAGCATAGGAAAGAGATATTAGAATGGGTGCTCCATGAAGTGGAGAAATACATCGATTGGGTAAAGGAAATCAGGGGGCATGTGAAGAATACTTGAAACTAATGACAGATTATGATATGCCCACCATTGAGATGGATCCTGAGAAAGTGAGGCCCCATTTCCAAAAGAAGATGGAAGAAGGAACAAAGGGAAATCTTATGGTGGATTTCATGATTTTTTTTCTCATCCCTTCTCCCACAAAACAAGTGTTGAAAAGTACAAACAAGTGTGATGGAGACTGGGAGACGATCACCTGCATATCCTAGAAGTTAAATTTCCAAGCGCTCCAGTCCAATATCTTGGAATGGGATAAGATTCATCCCTTGGTTGGAAAATTCATGGAATACACCATGCTATACAATGAAATCAGAACTCCTATTATAGATGATGAGTTTCTCACCAGTAGCTGCAACCAAAAGGAGAAAACAACAATCTGCTAAAAGACAAAAGGTTGCAGTGTTGTCATAACGGACAAGATAGGCTAAAAGAGAAAATGTAATTTAAAATTGTAAAATATCTGGGGGTAGGTGAAAACCTAGTGTAAAGTTAATATTGGCCACACAATGAGAACAAATCTTGGCCACATGTTTTTCTTTTTGAAAACTATAAATAGGGGTCTCCTCCTCTCATTTTAAGAGAGTTGAGTTGTTGTAAAGACATGTTGCAGAAATACTAATAGAAGTTCATTAGATTTTGGTGGATTATTGTGTTTCTATTGCATGTTACATGGTTCATCTCCCATAGTTAGCTTATTTAGAGAGATTTAATTTTCTGATTAGACTATTTTAGTTTTCTTTGATAGAGTAGTTAATGTTATTCAATGGTTACAAAGTTTTTAGCTATGTTGATGCCTTTCTTGTTCATAATTTTGGTTGTTTACTGATGGTGGAAAGTTGTGTAATGTTCGTCTGGGCATAAATCTGAATTTTCTCCCAACTTATATTATTTGTTCATGCATTTCATGGTGGATGAATTTTTGAATATTTATAGTCCTTAGAATCTTGCACAAATTTCATGATATTGTGCACAAATCTAGTTAAGTGAAATTTTGTTTTGAGGAAGCTATCCATAGTAGAACCCTCCATTATCACTATTCATAGCTAGTTTTAGATCTAGGAAACTCTTCCCTTTCCTACCCCTTTTCTCTTTCTTTTAATAAACAACCTATGCTAAGGTTCATTGCACATTGTAAAGCCAAATCTCAAGTCAAAATAGGAGTTTAATATTGTTGTTTGAACCTATAGCGAATTGCACATTAAATTCCCACTTCAAGAACTCTTTTCTAAGATCCAACTTCCTTTCACCCTAACTTTTTTAAGTCTGTCGTATAATTAATAGAAAAATCACATCAAATACCAACTAAATAATTCCATGCATGTCATCACCTAACACTTGAGAAACCTTGGGGTAATTTTCAGCAAATTTTTGTTGAATATTTCCTTTCAAGAGAGGCGATGCACCTATGCATTACCTATGTTGAGATAGTTATAGTAAAAAACCCATCAACAAGTTGTCCCTCTCATGTGTGACAATGCCACTTCTACATTGCATGGTCTTCAAAAAATGTATTTGTTGCATATGAATCTTTTCTCACAACCCTTCACGCATTTCTTTGCCAGAACTGTATTCTCAACTTGAGAACCTAACAAAACATATTTCCTTCATCATGGGTTCATAAAGAAAGGGCTTGAGAACCTTCCTCTGAAGTGGGAACACCTTTTATCTTCCCCTCGCATGGAGGGGTATGTCCTTCCTTTCGAATTCCTTGATGATGAATCAATTTGAAAAATAAGGCGCTAGCTTTTGAACAGTGTGTCCCTTGAGTAGACCCTTACCTTTCATGTTAGGCTCCCAAGGAACCCCTTTGAAAGCACTTAAATCCCAATGTCTATCTTCGAGGTAGCCTGACTAGACCTACTTTACATCTTGGCATCTAGCCCAGGGGCAACCCGACTAGACCTTCTTTACATCCTCACTTCTAGCTTGGGGGTAGCCGAACTAGACTCTACTTTTCAGATAGTGCATCCCTTGAGTGGACCCCTCTTCCGTTTGAATGGTTCTCAAGGGACCCCTTTAAAATTCTTACAAATTAGCGATGGTCTACGTGAATATCTGTTCACTGGCCTGCATGGCCACTTCTTGACATGTTCTATCTGCGAGTAAGCATGTTTCCATTTTGGACTCTACATAGTCCCCTCTTCTCAGTCTCCCTCATGTGAGAGTTCTTGGGGGATACCTTTTGTTGCAGGTATGCGGGTCTGTAAGGTGATTTTCCTGGTTTCCTTCATGTGATATTTCTTGAAGGATACCTCCCTTACAGGTTGGTGAGCCTATAGGGTGCTCTCATTTTTCAACTTCATAATTCCACTGAGCTATGAAGTCCTATCCTGCACTTTCAAGTTTGCCAGACCATGATCTGATTCCTCAAAGATTCAGGTATACATCTCAAGCCCTATGTCTTTTTCTATCTACTTTACAAAAGCACTCATCAGCATTTGTGCTAGCTAAAGTGGGGGAAAAATGTACAGGAAAACAAAAGACGAAGGCTTAATTCCACATAAGCTCGTTGTTCACATCACACTTGGCATCCATTTTGAGTACCATTGGAGACATTTTTGTTGGGGATGCTCATGTGACGCACAGATGTCTGCGCGATGCACTTGCATCCCTAGTAGATTCTTGTGGTTAGAGTCTATAGAAACATTACACTTCCTATTGGGAGTCAAAGTGTAATGCCTCTCTTCGACTGGCTAACCCAAATATGGTCATTTTCTTCCATTCCTTCTTTATATTCTTCATTCCCTCATCCATTTTCAAGTTAGTTGATATCCATACTATCTCTCCACACTTTGAGCATTCTCTACAAGCTTTGCAGCACTATTTTCCAACTTCATTGCATCAATCTATCACTATATCACTTCCATAGAGCAAGCGCATGACAACTCCATTACAACAAAGGCTTGAGTTCCTCTCATCTTTCTCCTCGACTAGCCTTGATTTCTTTGGATGGAAGTAGTATGCTCCTCTCATCTTCTCTATTGTTTAGTTGAGTAATAACGTACTATTTTGTAGTGTTTTTGGTGTACTTCTCTTGTACTTCCTTCTTTATTGCTTTATTTCTATATTGTGGTAATCTTGGTTTTCCATGAAGGTGGAAACACCAAAATAGGGGTCTGACTAAGGCAGACCCCTAAATAACCCCAACATTTTCCCTCTTTTCTATGTGTAGATGGAGAGATCTTGGAGCAAGCTGGAAAAAATATTCTTGTGTGAGATTATCTACGTCACCCTTATGGTAATCTATTTTCTTTATCATGTTCATCTTTACATTTCATATTTCTTAATCATATTCTACACTTCTCGAAACTCATAACTAGGTTTTTAGTCCACCTTTTAGAATTTAAGTCTTGTCTCTTTGGTTTTTTGTCCATACAGATGCCAGTGCACTTGTGAGATGCCAACGTTCCATACTGACACCCCAAACCTGCACTTTTTTCCTCTAATAGAGAGCTATCAAAAATATATAGTTGACTCTAAAGATTAACTCACCTAGTCTCCTTTCAACTCTTGAGCTTGCAAAGTGATCAAAGGGCCCATAGTTCTCATGATTCTCATCTTGCCTATCTTAAAATTCCTTTAAACTAGGGTAAGTTAGGGCAGCCTACTACTCTTGGCCTTTCATGACCTAGGGCCTTGTAGCGGTTGGTCCCCCTCTCTTACAACCTTAATGACCAATACCCTATCCGTGACACAGAACGGTAGCCTGCATGGCTCCTCAGTGAAACCATGCAACATGACAAATGAAAAATCCTCACCAATGAACCAGTCATAGGGAGGAAGAAAATCTTGCATCCACCCCACCTACTCAACTAAAAAAATGATAACACTTGACCTCTCTGTCCACACTTAAATCTTGCAATATTGGAATCGGGAAGGACAAGAAAATTGCATAATAATCATAGGTTATGCAAAGGAGAGGGATCCACAAAGAAAGTGGCCTACGGGCTCCATTTTCATCGAAGATAGAAAAATTCATATGTCTTTGAAAGAAATCAAGGTTTTGATGTAAAAAAATATGAGCAAGAAAAGAAGAGAATTTGAACTTACACAATGTTTGATATTCCTTGAATTGATCCAACATCTCTAAACAAATGATCTCCGCAAAGTCATTCCATAATAGGGAATTTTTTTCCCTAACTTGAAACCCAACCCCATTTGAATTTTTTATACCTCCTTAGCACTATCCATGCCACAAATAAAATCCACCAGAGAAAATACATCCTACAATTCTTGGTAGAAGGAACTAAGCATGATCGAAAACTATGGCAGGCGCTTATCTTCTTTGGGCTTTTTCATTTCTATGTTAAAAAATTGTAGGGCCTGGTTCATGGTTCTTCAAAATTTCTCCATGAGATCCATAGTGAACTTCTCTCATACCTCCACTCCTTGCACTATAGGGATACACAACATATCCCTAAAAGAATAAGCACTAATCAATACCCTTAGGCTCCGATTAGCTATGACACCAATATCTAGGTCAAAATTTTCAACGCACTGATAAATCAACTCTGGGAAATGGTGCACCAAGAGGACCATATGTTGTGGGATACCACAAAACCATAGCCTATATGCAAGAGAGTCCCTATTATCTTCCTCCTCAACCTTTTTCATTCTTTCATGAGCTGCTTCCCTAAGAATCTTAGGGTTTCTTCAGGTCAGGTTCGTAAATATTATCCCACTCCTCTGCTATCTGGATTTTGTTTTTGTGGGTTATATTCTCCATGGTTTGTGTATGGGGCCATTTTGGCTTCTCTGGCATCCCTGGGGTGGCATAAGAGATGTTATTGAGAAAATTTACCAACAGTGTCATCTTCATGGCGTCCGATAAGATTACAACTAGACCTTCTGGTGCTGTCATTCCAGGATTCTAAGCCATCCTTCCCAAATTATTTATTTCTCTCGACCCAAAAATATCCTTCCTTGCCTTGCAAAACTACCCTTCTCCGAAAAACACCAGTTTTGGATAGGTGGAATGCAAACAAATAACACCAATACAAGGCTTTGCACTGAATGAAAATTTAGTTTAATTCTTGCTCTTTGTTTTGGTTCGACTCGTTCACACACAATGCATTTTTTTATCAACTATTTCTCTAAACCTGCCTACTTTGATTCTTCTCACATCACACTTAATTTTTTCTTAGCAAAATGTGTAATTATCTCTTTCTCATAGTGCTTTTCTATTCACATGCACGTTTCTTTTTCTAAAACCAAAGTTAGAAACAACAGTTGCCTTTAGCAATAAATTCAGCATGCAATCGTCAACTCATCTGTTCATACAAAATAAATTCCCATTCTCTTGAAAAGGCAAATTCATAATGATGATTTAGCCCTTATTTCCTACATCACCATCTACTAGGACATTGAGTCAGGAATAAAAAGAGATATGAGATTTTTTGCATGATTTTTCACTTAATAACCTTAGCTAAATGATTTGGCTAAAAGGTGTAATAATTACACAAAAATATTTGAAATGGCCCTTGGAGGCTGAGAAATGTTTATAGCTAGACACTTGGTTCTTGACCATTCGGATTACCACTTGCACCTACCATGAGTTTTAGTCGATTAATTATATCACCTTAATTCATGCATAACAATCCTTTGGGTGGGAATTTTGAGTAATCTCAATCAGCCTCATGCTTATCGTACGCAGCAAATACAACCTAGCAAGAACTCTGAGCCTACATTTTTGGTGGATTTTTCTATTTTACAACTTGATCAATCATTATGCGTATCACACACATTCTACCCTGGCTACCTCTATAAATAGAACTAATTATAACCATTGAATTCATACTTGGTAATTGGGTTTTTTTCTAGAGGAAATGGATACTCCAATTAGGCTTACTAGGAATAAGTCTCAAGTAGATTTTCTAGGCAATATTTCTAGTTGATGCTTAAAATGCATGACAAGTAATAAACATTCTTTGGCCATTATTTTAATAAAGTGGGTGCTGGGTAGGGATTGTATAGAGTATGAAGATAAGTATAGAGTCAATAATGATGTTTTCTCTCATTTCATTGCCTCCTTGCTCGATATTTAGGTGCCAAAGGGGATGATACTATGGCCTACCAAGGTGGTTTTTCCCAAGAATTATCTTGGTGGGCTTGGGGAAGCTATTAAAAATGTCATGTATGGCCTTGGTCTTCGAACAACTAGTGACCTTCATTGAAAAATTGAGGAGGATGCAGTGGTGCCATGAGTATCATTCCTGAGTGGATTTCACAAGATGGGTATTGAAGAACACCACAAGAGGATGTCTCATCCATTCCACTTCTTGATGAGGTGCTACAACGTAGAGCTCTTCTACGATGTGGGGTGGTATACTGACTTCATGAACTTTGTGTACCCACCACCTCTTACCATTTTTGTTGACGCTCCTGTTGTTTCTGTTGATTTCACTACTCATACTAATCTTGTTGATTTCACTACTCCTACTGATGAATAAATTTCCTCCTAAACAAATGGAACTTTTCTTTCTCTATTTTTGTATATATATATCTCAAAATTTTATAATATATATACTCAAAAATCTTGGCTCAAAAACCATTTTAGATTGTAAATTTTGGAATACATAATACCATAAATAATGAATATATAACTTTTGTTAAGATTTTTTTTCCATTGCCTTGTCTTTCCTTCTACTGCTTCATGGGTTCCACTTAAAATATCGGTCGAACAAGACACAAGGAAAAAGGAATAATTGTATATTCACATATTTACACAAATCAAAGGGTTAATGAAGCTAATTAAACAATTTTAGGTGAATTCCATTTATAGGAATTCCCAATGCTTCTTTTTCCATATTTTCTAGTTCGAATGCATTGTGTTGCTTCCATTGGATGATGTGGAAAGGTCCTTCCCATAGACTATCAAAGTTACCATGTTGACTAGGCTTTACAACTTTCCCATTGAATTTGAGTACCAAATCTCTGCACTTAAGACCCTAGTCGGAGGTATTCTTTTCGAACCATTTCTTAACCACATATTGACGATTGCACATGGCCATTAGGGAATTTTCCCCTTTTTCTTTGACTTCTAATAGCTCAGCTAATTGAACTTCCATGGCTTCATTTTTTTCTACCTCTAGATACTTTAGCAATTGTAGCGTTGGAATCTCCATGAAGACAAGAAATAGCGCCTCCTTCCCATATACCATCTCATATGGTGAAGTCTTGAAGGCCTACTTGGGGCTATGCAATCTTCCCATAGCACTTCTTTGAGATCCAAATACCACTCTCTCAAATGCTTTGACCTAATCCTTTTGATGAGCCAGACTAAATTTTTATTAGTCGACTTAGCTAGACCATTCCCCTATGGGTAGTAATTCGAAGAGTTTTTTAATAAGATTCCATGCTTGAGTGTGAATTGACATACCTTCGAACCCAAGAAGGCTTTTTCATTGTTAGAGATGATAGTCTTGGGTGGTTTGAACCTCATTACTCGCTCTTCTAGGAAATTTACAATCTCCACTTCAGTTGAAATCTTCAAAGGCATGGCCTCGGTTCATCTGGTAAAATAATTTGTGGCCATGACAATCCATTTATGTCTACCATTGGAAGTGGGATTAATCATTCCAATAAAATCTAGGCCCCATTGTGCAAAGGGCTCTTCAACCACAATTGGGTTTAGCGGCATGGCTGAATTTTTCCTTCTTCGTACAAAGAATTATTTTCTTTGCAAGATTTGACTAAGGCGTGTGAGTCATTGAATAATGTGGACCAAAAATATCCCACACACATGATTTTGATAGCGGTGGTTTTTGCAAAGAAATTTCCACCTACTGAACTGCTATGGAATTGATTTAGAATTTTTTGCGACTATTTTTGGTTCACACACCACAAAATAATACCATTGAAGTTCCTTTTGAAGAGAACTCCTTCAATCATTGCATAACTATTGTTCTACAATCTATAAAATCTCCTCTTCTAAGAAGGGAGGTTCACTGAATATTTTCCAGTCTGCATGAATCTCATTCTATCTACTACCCAGCAACCTTCGGATGCAGGTTCATTAGCAAAATTAGTCTAGGTTGTTCCTCTTCTATCGGTACTTCACTGTCTCATGCCAAATATTTTCATAACCCTCTTCCTTGCATATGTTTTGTGGGCCTGAAATCGATGTCATACTCCAAGATCTTTTTTATCCAGTTGGCCCTTTTCTCTATGATTTCTCCTTCCATTATGTACTCATGCACATTGGAATTGACCACCTTGCTACTAGATATGAGGTGTCATAAATTTTTAAGGCCCTTCATGATGGTGAATGTCTATCTCTCAATGAAATTGTATTTCCTCTCATAATCCTTTAAGGTTCAGAAGTGGAAAGCTATCAGGTGTTCTCCTTTTCCTTCGTCATCATTTTGAGTTAAAACAATAGGGATGCTAGATAGACTACTGAACACATACATTATGAAATCCTTTCATAAGTTTGGGTTTACTAGCACAGGGGCTGAAACAATAACCTCTTTGAATTTCTCAAAGTCTTCCTTGGCCTCTTTTTTTTATTTGAATAACTAATCCTTCTTGAACATTAGGGTGATTTCCCTAATTAGTCCTGCAAAATCTGAAATGAATTTTCTTACAAAATTTACCTTTCCCAGAAAGGATTGAACTCCCTTTTTGTTCACTGGAAGGGGAAGTTCCTTGATTTCCTTCACCTGATCTAGATTGATAGCAACACCATCTTTTGATACTACATTCCCAAGTAGTTTACCTTGAGGTACTCTAAAGATTAAAAAAATTGGGTTCAGGGATATCTCAAACTCCTGGCATTTCTTAAAAACCATTTCAAGATTATTAAAATGACCATCCTTTGACCTTGAGAGCATAGTAAGATCATCCAAGTAGATTAGAATGATATTATTGATCAATTCTCTAAAGGCATTATCCATTGCTCATTGGAAAGTAGCTCCTGAATTTGAGAGACTAAAGGGAATCTTTGCATAGGAAAACATTCCCCACTTGATAGTGAACGTTGTTTTGTGTTGGTCCTCCTCTTTGACCTAGATCTGGTTGTAACTAGAGAAGTCATCCTGTGGAGAGAATATTTTTGAGCCAACTATTGTTTTCAAGATATACTCCATGAAAGGCAAGGGGTAGTGGTCCTTCAAGGATGCTTTGTTTAGATCTCAAAATTCAACACATAGGTGGATGTCTCCATTCTTCTTTCTGATAGGAACTAGGTTAGACATGCATGTGTTGTGCTTAATCGAGAAGACGATCCAGGAGTGAATCAATTTTTCTAATTCTCGTGCTATTAATGCCTTGATCTTTGAATTCACTGGCCTCTACTTCTGGCGGATAGGTTTTGTGCCTTCCATCAGCTCTATGCTATATTGGATGATTTTGGGATCATATCCCTTGAGGTCATCATATGACAAGGCTACTACTCCATATATTTCACAAAATTTATGAGTCATTCTTTATCATGTTGTGGGACATCTTTCTTGACCTTAAGCTTCCTTCCATCTCCAACCTGGAGATCTACATAATCTCTTTTATCCACTACAAAATTCCTCTTGCCATTCCTTGCATTATCACAATCGAATAGGTTTTCGAGAGTGACAAGTCCTTTTGGGAGCTTGTTGGGTCTGAGTTGGATAATTTTCCCTTCATAGGCCTCTACAATTTTTGGTTGGAGTTGGTTAGTGAACTATCGTAAATTTTGAATGAATGAGGAAATGTGTTCATTAATTTCTAACACTTTCTAGCTCTAGACATTATCTAGAATTGCAAGTCGGATAATTACTTGTACAAAGTACATGTTCGCAATCAACTTGAAAGTAGGGTCAAATTGGGATCCAATTGTTTCCATGTGATCTACAGCTATGTTCTGCTCTCTAGGCACCACCTGAATATTGAAATCTTCAAAACTTTCAATCATGTCCGAGATCCTATGTCTATAAGATCTCACATAGACATTATTCACTATGGAGACTCCCTGGACTTTATTTACTATTAACTCAGAGTATCCAAACACCATTATTTTTTTAACGCCCATCTTCTTTGTAAGGCTTAAACCTTTCACTAGGCCCTCATATTCAGCTTCATTGTTCGAACAAGAAAACTGAAAGTGGAAAGACCTGAGTATCTTTTCCTCAGATGGAGATGTTAAACATATCCCAAATCGTGCACTAACTTTACATCTCACTCTATCAAAATACAATGTTCATAGCTCTGAGGCTTGACCACCCTCAATTTTCTTCATGACTCTCGAATCACTTGATCCTCATCATAGATGACATAGTTCCCCAATCTAGTGGCATGATAATTGCCAAAAGGATCAATGTCTATAAAATCACTCAAGAGGACTTCCACCTAATCAGTTCAATCTCTAGTGACCTTCTCATCTTCTAGTAACTCAGTAAAATATATCTCATCCTTGGTGATAGAAGTATGAGTAGCCTCAAATTTGATTATGGCTTCATCTGCTACATGCTCTAAATGCAAAGGTTTGGATACTATCTTTATTTTAGCTCCATGTTTGGTCTTGAGGATTAAATGTGACCAATCTAAGGAAATATATTTTTCTATCTTGGAAGTGAAATCCTAGGATAAGAAAATACCAAACATGGTAGGAACATCAATGATCACAGTATCTTGTGGAATAGTCATGCTAAGGTAGGAGAATAGAGTCAAGGGGAGGTTCTTGATGACACCCACAGTTTCCACCTTATTCCCATCAAACTACATAACCCCTTTATTTAAAGGTTAATAGCTAAGTCCTAAGGCTTTGGCTATTTTCTTGGGCATGACTGTGGTGCTAGTACTAGAGTCAATCATAGAATTGTGCAATAATGCCTTACCCACAATGAGGGTTAAGGAGAAGTATTCCGATTTAGGCTTACCTTTACTTTCAGTAAAGACTTCTTCTCCATTGTTTTTGAGGAATTTGGCTTGAGATGATGCATCAATGGTCTTTCCCTTGGAGAGTTTCTCGGTCATCTTTGTGCTCGTATCTTCCAATAGAGCATTCTACAATAATGATTTCTACTCTAGAATAGCTAAGATATACCAAAGAGATTTATTATTAGAGGCTTTCTTCAAATTTTATACCACATTAAATGGTGGTAGATTCAAATAATTCTGTTCTTTAGACCTTCTTATAATAATCTCCTTGCAGTTCAAATATTGTTGTGCAATCACAGAGGTATCAAAAGCTTGGTCGAGAACACTTTTGGGCTGTGGAGTGACCAGTTCTCCCATGAATATCCTCTTTGAGTGGGTGTTATAATCTAATTACACTTGTGGGGCCTCATATGTGGATACCTCATTTGCAAACACCACCTCTTCTTCTTCTTCTTCTTTCATTAATGAGAAGAGTGTGTGGTTAGGAGTTGTATCTACTTCTTGCTCTAGGAACATCCCTTGCATTTGTACGGTGAGTACCACATTTTTCATTTGTGGAGAGGCATATACATAACCTCCTAAACCTAACACAATGCCTTGACTACACTATTCCACCACTCTTTGTTGTAGATTTCCATGCAAACAATATCAGGGCATATGTGCTTCATTATAGAGGAAGCACTAGGGATCGATATCATCAACGAGATTATTTTTCCTTGCTACCAACTCTCTATTTAAACTCATTGGGACATTAGGTAGTGGAGTAGGTACCATAACCATCTGATTACTTGTTTGAGCCTACAAACTCATGCGTGAGCCTCCCTGGAACTGGTTTTGCTTGTAGGAAGGTCTTTCACCTTGGTAATTTTGGTAAGTTCCCTTCTAGGGCATGGACTAATTTCACTTCATGGTAGTTATTTCATTTAAGATAATCCATAGTAATTCTTTAACATTTCTCATCTCATCCCTCAAATAGTTAGATTTAGAAGCAAAATTATGCGGTGCACTCGAATATGCGTACATAGATTGAGGAGGAGCAAGTGCACTAACTGAAGCTATCTTCAAGGTGAGATACAAATTATAAAAATATAGGCATCATGGTCTGAGGTGGTATCTTTTTGACATCAATCAATTTTTTCTCTTTTGTAATAGTAATGTTATACGTTTCTAATAAGGTGTTCCCACCAAGAGACTGAACCATCATTGAGATGTGGGCGTTGATATATTTCAAGTAGAACATGAATGCCAAATTAGGAGGTAGGTGGATTGCGATCTAGATCCTTTGCCAATTCATATGGAACCTGGCATTGAATTCATCTATGGCCTCTTGAGGGGCTCGCTTGATGGTCACCAGCTATTAGAATAGTGAGGACCAATATTTGTTGTTTAAAAATCATGGATGAAAAGGATCTTCGAGTTGCTCCTAGGTCCCGATGGTAATGGCTCCTAGAGTGTGGTAGTACCAATCAAGGGCCTTGCCTTTGAAAGAGGTTGCAAGTAGCCTCAATGCTAGATTTTGATCAGTCAAACCATACACCAGACATACATCTGCCACATCTTGCAAATGTTCAGATGGTGTCTTCAAGCTTTCCCTAGTGAATTTTGGTACAACTTTCAAGGAAAAGGCTGGGATAGGGGCCCAAACAGCTTGTGATACAGGTGCTATGAGAGGGCTTCCAATTTCCCATGCCACATAATTTCTATTAGTGATTGGCAACATGGCTAGTGGAGGGGTTGGGACATTTACTAGATAGGTTCTTGTTCATACTATTACTAGCAGTGGCACAAGTAGGTCAGGGTTATTCATAATTTGGGATCTAGTAAAATTTATATGGCTCATACACCCACTTAATATAATGATATGTTTGAAAAAAAGTCCAACTGAGCGTGCTAAAAAAAATAAAATTTGATCCCTAAAATTTGCAAGCAAACAACCTTATGGGAAACTTAGTAAATGGGGGACCAATTGCACTAAAATGAGTAACCTTCAAGTTTTTAAAGAAGTCAGATCTTCCTATAATTGGGGGTTTATAATGGGAAAAATAAGTAGATATAAAAATAAAGTCTAATTCCTAAGGCAATGTGCTAAGATGTAAGTTTTTAGGCATGGGAAACCTTCCTTTCGGATAAGGTTTGAGGGCCTATTCAACAATCTGCTATGTTTGAGAATAACATAAACATAGATGAAAATCCTAAGAAATTTAACCAAATGACATAATATAACTTTCATACACATTTACTGAACATGAAAAGTCTGAGACATGATCCAAAATAGAAAATTTCTATTGAAATTATAAAATTTACAGATAAGCTACTTAGTAGAAAAAATAGCACAATATAATGTCTTATATTAACTAAGAGAAAAAGAGGTTGAACAATTGGCATAGTCTATGAGTCTTAATATAATAATTAAAAATAATACAAAGGCTTGAAGCAATTCCAAAAAAATTATGTAATTCTTGAACCCTTTCATAGAGCATTGTAGTAGTATATATAGACCTTTCCCATTGCCGTAAAGCCAATGGCTTGAAATATTCATCAAGCACGCGTCGTTGTACCCTTGGATGAATCAAAGAAAAATCACAACAAAAATATTCTTAGTTTCCTCTAAAAAAAGTGTGCTCATAGAAAATGATGAATGTGGTCCCAAAGGTGAACTAGAAATAACCTCAAAAAGACATGTGTCTAACCACTTGAAGAGTTGGTTAGGACACATGGTGAAGAAGCGGAGCCTCCTCTTCATTATTCATTCCCTTGTGATGAAAGCTCCCATGGAGGTGACATGTGGATAAGTGGCAGGGTTTATATCCATCCTTTGTTTCCTTAGGATGCCATCCCCATGAGGATGACATGTGGCACAGTTTTGACCTAAGCTTCCATTAGTGGGGCTCGCCAAAAAGGCGTTTGAGGGTTTATGCAAGGTGGCACATGGATGGGGCTTAGAGAGGAAACAATGGAGAGAAACTTTTAAAATTCCCACGCTACCAACACGTGGCGAATCGGATGAAAGCTCAACCAGAAGAGAAGATTGGGGTGTTTTAAGAAACACAACATGCATGACCATGAATTTTGCAAAGTCAAATACAAATCAACCCGAAGGGAGTTTCGTGGATTATTTAATCCACAGAACATGAGTAAAATGACATTGGTTTGGAGTTGATAAGTAAATAATACCATTGCAATAAGTGTTGGTTACTTGTATGGTGGTGACAAACCTATTTGATTCTTTCATGGAAGAAGTGGAGTTGCTTGTAACATTCACCAACCGGTGCATACCCATCTCATAACTAGAGTCTGAGAATTGAAGGTTATGGTTGTTTAAAAATTTCTTAGCACTGAATTGAGCACGTAATTTCATGCAAGTGAGGAGTAAATGAGAAGTTCCTAGATGATGGACTCAAGGGAACACTAAGAGGGGAGGGTAAAAATCAGTGTTCAACAAATCTTAACTTAATTAATCTGAAACTCAACCTTTTTCCATTACATTAAAAGAAAGATTCAAGAATTCAAGGAAACATTCATAACACCATGACACAAATATTTTTTTTGTGGAAACCCTACTAGGGGAAAAACCACGGTGGAGGTTAATCCACAATTTGAGTACTCAAATAAAGTTTTACATAAGGGAATGCACTTGCATTCAAGCACATTACCTAGAGCTCACTGCTCAAAGTGGAAGGCTCACTACCTTACAAATGTTTAGATTAAAACCATCTAAAGGATGAACATATATAGTAGCATCTATTCATGCCAGGTTACAATTTTGGTGAAGCTCATAGATTAGATTTTGGATCTACTTTCTAACTCTGCCCTACTTAGATCCTTTCTCCTCTTCACATCACACATAGAAAAATTCACATTATCACTCTATTGAATTTTACAACATATTCACATTCACTATCTTCACATACTTCTCCACATCACAAAACACACAAAATGATTAAACCGATCTCATATATATCCACTATCAAGGTTTTATCATTCTTATGTCGGTTTCATAAAACATTTATTTCTTCTCAAATGTTGGCTAAATCCATCACTAATTCTTTATGTGCATCATCCAAAGTCGGTTAAGAAAAAGAGAGGACCTAAAAAAACATAATAGAGCACAAAAACATTTTATTAATTACTCCTTATACATTCACGATTACTATATTCGCTAGGTCGACCTTCTAGAATAGATAGTCAACAAATCAGTGTATTAGATCTCCTAGATCACGTACTAGTGACTTCGTATCAGTATACTTCATGAATAAGAATCAACAAATTTCAACAAACCTTCCTCAAAGATCCACAACCCAAAATAGTAGTCCGGTGAAGTATTCAAATCAACTTTTATGCCTATGAACGGATGCCTTGTTCTTCATCCTATTATGCCGGTGTAAACCAAAATTATATTGTAGATTGGATGCATGAATTATTTTTCAATAAATGACAACTCTTATAATCCATATTCCAACAATCTCCCCCTTTGGCATTGATGGCAATACTTAGTGAAAAATGACTAATTTTTGAAATCATTATAAGTATGATGCCAAGCTTTGTTGCACTCTCTCTTCCTAAGATTTATAAAGCATTTTTCAGTACATTCTCTCCCCCTTTGACATCAATGAAAAATAATAGGAACCATATGCCAAAAATGAAAAAACATGTGTTCAAAAATCTTCAAAAATCCTGATTATGTACCGACAATTCTCCCCCTTAGACCAAAACTTCAAAAATTTGAAAATAATTGACTGCTACATTAGAAAATTATCTTATGATTTTTCTTCATTTCCAGAAGGAATTTCTTCCAAGAAACTATTGTGATCCCAATGATAATGATCAAACTATTATTCTTGGAATTTTTTTTTGACAATTTCAAGTAAAGATTCCATAATTTTAATTGCTCTATAAAGTTTCTCACCTTTCCTTAATATCTCCACCATCTGCTCCAATCTACATTCGGTTATATTCTTCACCTTCTAGAAGGTATCAACAAGTTTGTTCTTGGGGAATTGAATTTTGGTGTGTTCAGACTGTAACTCCTGAATCCTTTTTTTTATGGTGTCATCCTGATCTTGCAACATGTCAAATCTTTTACCAATACCATTCAACTATAATTCAATCTCTTCCAATTTCTCTTTGTAATTTCTAACTGCATAGGGCCAATGGATGCAATATCTATAGATTTTGTTAGCTAAATTTATGAACTATCTCAATTCATTCATTTTACTCTTCAGTTTGGTAAGTGATATTCTAAACTACTCCTTCAGGTGAGAAATGACTTCACCTTCTTCTTTGTCTTTATCTTCAAAGTTCATTGTTTCTTTATTGCATTCAATCAATTCCTTAGGTAGAATATTCTACAAAATTTCTAATTTGATCTTGCAATGTTCAACATGAACATTTACTACACTCATGATCGTGTCTTGATCATATGATGGTCTAATACACCATAACCTAGCGATCTTTTGCATTCCACCTTCTTCCTAAATAAGTTGTTGTAGCATTTCCTTTATTAGATCATTTTCTTCCTCATTATCTTTTTCCTGGTTCTAATTCATTTTTTTGTGGATCGTCACTTTCTTCATCAGATTCTTCATCTGTAATATTCACAATCTCCTTTTCTTTACATTTTCCCTCAATTTTGGGAACTTTGCATTATGGAGGGTTGTATTCAACAAATTCCATTTCTCTTTTATGCTTTTTATCCATGCCACTAGAAGAGTAACCAATTTCCAATGTTCTTACTAGAGCGGAAATATTGATTAACCCACACTTTCCAAGCATATTCTTAAGGAAAATTTAAAATTCTAGATCCCAGTCATCCAAGCTCCTAGAATATGAATATATTTGTTTACAAATTGGCTCATTTTTTTCCACACCACATTTTTGATCTTTGGAAAACAATTCAAGAAATACATTACTAAGCATATGATCAAAGTACTGAACCTAAAAGGGTAGCCTATTTCTTTTTCTAGTTGCACATTCTCCATTAGTTGATCCTTTATCAACCCACAGAGGTCAAAGTCCTAACCTTCGATTATCATCTTATGAAAAACATAGATTGCGCGAGCCGAGGTTGCTCCTTCTCGATTTCTGAAAAACATTTTATATGAAATTCCATGTGCAATGTATTTAGTAACATGATTCTTGATTGTCACAATTATCAGTGCCCTCTGATCTCTAATTATTCTGGTTAGGGTTTCAACTTCCCTGTTCTCAATGGATTTATTTCGTGGTACATCTCTGAATTTGCATAATATAGTCAAATACTCAATTACCTCCTTTGAAATGATGTAGGGTTTGTCCAAATTTAAATTATCATCATGTAATCTTCTCAAGATGAATTTGACAAATTTTGCATCCTCAAAGTACAAAAACTCATTCCAAATATCCAATTTTTTTTGTTTGGCTTCACTCAATTGCTTTGAAATTCGTTGGGTAATAGCGAATTCCTCATGGACCTTATTTTTCCACTGTTGTATTCATCTAGAATGATTGACCTTTTGAATTTTTCCATTTTCCTTTTGCACTTAGGTTTAACAACCGCACACCAATTTATAAGAAAATTCTGAAGACAATTGAAATACTTGAGAGATTTCTAGTTTCAACGGTGAATCAACTTCTCTGCTTTAAAATTTTTCTAGTGAGTACTCTCCTCTTATTTGATGAAAAGTGACAAATTATTATTCCAACTTGACTTATATAGTTCACACATGTCCAGTAAATGCATTTTCCCTAAGTTTTTAGAGTGCCCTATTTTCTCAGATAGTGAGAGAAAAATTATATTGCGGACCTATGAATTCTCTGAATTTCCTTGTGAAAGATTTCCAGAATCTCTACACACCATAAATACACCTTTTTGGCTATTCTTCGCATTTTGGTAGCATCCACAAACATGGGAGGAAATATTTTCTTGAAAAAATTCCCCTAGGCCAATGGCCTGAAATCAATTATTGGAAGAATTACCAGAAGCAGGTTCTGATATAAAACCATTTCCAGCATCAGAATCATTCTTCCTTACCCATGTCTTCTTCATCTCATATCTTATCTCATGTATAGTCACTTTTCCTTTTCCTTTTTCATTTCCCTATATATTTTTTCCTTTGTACACCGGACCTATTCTATCCACAGTTTTGTTTTTGCAGAATCTTGCAATGTGACCATAATTTTTGCAATTGCAGCACACAGTCCTTTCTTTTCCAAACCAATCATTTCATTGATTTCTTCTTGATCTACATTTATTAGAAATATGTCCAAATCTCCCACATGTGTAACATTCAACATTATTTCTATTGAAAAAGTAGTTTGACATATTTCTGCATTCATTTGATTTATGACCAAACTTCTTGCATTTGAAACACTGACCAGAAAATGATGAATCTCTTGAATTCATATTGCTTCTACACTAAGTATCCATATGGCCAAATTTATTGCAAGAAAAATAGTATCCATTAAATTTTTGAGCATTAGGTTGTCATACTGGATAGCTTTCAAATTTTTTCATTAGGTTTCCTTGTCTAAAATTCTTATGTCCACATTTGGAACTTCCTCCTTTTTCATATCCAAGACATCTTTTATCATTTCCACTCTTTCTTCCTTGATTTAGCTCATCAAGATTCACTAAGCTGATCTTAAACTTTTCTTTGTACTCATTTTCAGTAGAAAGTTCATTTATGAGGATAACAATTTATTTAACAAGCTCTTCTTCATTGTTTCTAGATTGTTGCAATTCACTTTCCAGCTGAGAAAATTCTTAATTTATTCTTTTGTGATCATCAGATTTCTCCTTTAAAAAGTGAGCTAGATTATCTTCGTTCTTCTTCCTTTCTTCAATCTCTTTAGGTAGCTTCACCACCACAAATTCCATTTCATGCTTTAAGGTATCATTTTCTCTAGAAAGATTTTCATATTCTTCATTTATTTCCTTCAAGGTCTGATTCAATTGAGAATCATCCATGTTTTCACTCTCTTCTTGCTTGATCTGATCACAGGGATCCTTCCTTTTCTCCCTGGATTTGACAATCTAATCCTTTAATGACTGAATGAATTTCTTAGCATCCCTAAGTTTGCTTTCAATTCCTGTACTTCTTCTTTAGACTAATCAAGGTCATCAAGTTCCACCAAAAGCTCATGTTGAAGACTACTAGAGTCCATCACATTCCAAGATCCACCTCAAGTTGCTAAACTTATTCTGAGGAACCAGATCCTCTAATACCAATTTTTGGACTCAAGGGAACACTGAGAGGGGGGTGAATCAGTGTTCAACAAATCTTAACTTAATTAATCTAAAACTCAACCTTTTTTTATCATTGCATTAAAATAAAGATGCAATAATTCGAAGGAAACATTTTAACAGCATGAAACAAATATTTTTTGTGTGGAAACCCTATTAGGGTAAAAAACCACGGTGGAGGTTAATCCACAATTTGAGTACTCAAATAAAGTCTTACAAAAGGGAATGCATTTGCATTCAAGCACACTGCCTAGAGTTCACTGCTCAAAGGGGAAGGCTCATTGCCTTAAAAAAAATTAGATTAAAACCATCTAAAGGATGAACTGAGATAGTAGCATTTATTCATGTCAGGTTACAATTTTGGTGAAGCTCATAGATTAGATTTTGGATTTTCTTTCTAACTCTAGACTTTGCTCTACCTTGCTCTACTCCTTTCTGCTCTTCTCATCACACATAGACAAATTCACATTAGTACTCTGCTAAATTTCACACCAAATTTTCATTTTCTATCTTCACATAATTCTCCACATCACGACACACACAAAATGATAAAACCAATGTCATATATATATCCACTATCAAGGATTTGATCATTCTTATGTCGACTTCAAGAAACATGTAGTTCTTCTCAAATGTCGGACATATCCATCACTAATCCTTTATGTGCATCCTCCAAATTTGGTTAAGATAGAGAGATGACCTAAAAAAATATAATAGAGCATGAAAACATTTTATTAATTATTCCTTATACATTCGCAATTACTATATTCGCTAGGTCAGCCTTCTAGCACATATAATCAAAAAATTAGTGCATCGGATCTCCTAGATCGCATACTAGTGAATATGTATCATTATACTTCATCAAAAAACATCAAAAAGCATTCCTCAGAGATCCACAACCCAAAATAGTATTTTGATGAAGTATTCAAATCAACGTTTATGCCTATGACCGAATGTCTTGTTCTTCATCATGTTCTGTTAGTGTAAACCAAAATTGTATTCTAGATCAGATGCATGAATTAGGTTGCCATCAATGACAAAACTTACAAGAAATATTCCAACACTAGAATGAAAGTCTCTAAATTTGGCAAGAAGTGTGAGGAATTAGGAGCATTGAATGCAAGTTGGCTCAAAAAATATGTGGGGTGGCATGGAGCTTAGAGGAAGTGACCTACATTAAACACGACTGGGAAGAAGTATAGGAAGGGATGGTGAGTGATTAGTGCGACACATTGGAGTGTTAGGGTGGTGGAGTGAGAGAAGTAGATGTGGAATTTTTTCCACTTCGGACATCATGCCACACAAGAACTAGCAGTCGAGGTGCCTACGTATTTTTCACATGGTCTTTATAATGGGTAATTGCAAAAAAAATTATTGGTCCACATGGACCATCGAATTTACCCCGCCTACATATTGGCTCCTCTCCCCTAATTAAATAAATTTTATTTATTTAATAAATTCCTAATCTAACTTTATTCCTCCTGATTAATTAAATAATGCCAATTATTTAATTATGTCGCTAATTCATTTTATTTCCTTAAGTTGATTGATGTATTAAATAATAATAATTTAACTATGTTACTTTCCCCCAAATTTCAATAATTAAATAAACTATTCAAAACATCATCAAAAAGGTCAAATCAAATAAACAACTTTGTTTACAAAATTCAAACTTGATTTGTACTTTCAACTCCATAAAGACTAATTAATTAAATCAATTAATTAATTATCCTCACCCACTTTCATGATTAAGTAAATTACGAACCACCAATTTCTCATTCTGATTTCCTGATTGATCCATCTATTTCCTGACAGATCAATCTATTCTTCAATCCCATAAATTATTCAATCTATTTCTGCAATCACACTAATTACGTAATCAATTTACATAAATTATGCCCATCTAAATCCTCTCAACATCTTTCGACTATTGATCGAGATATTCTACTATGAAATCTAGAGCATTCATTCAAAATCACAAATTCTATATAACAAACCTATTTCCTCTCAAAAAAGGATTAGAGAATTAATATAGTTTATGCAACGAAGTAATGCCAAGATCTTAATCGACATTGACAAAGCTTCAAATCCTATCTTTGATCAACACATGCACGGTATTCAAGCTCTTGCACACACAATGGAGGATTTATATTGAATTGAACAATCCAACATATATCAATACAGATACACTCTAACATAGGATGGTAAAGCTATTTCATTTTGAATTCATTTTTATTGTTTTTCATTAATTTCCTTCTTGAATTCTTGATTTTATACTTACTTTTGTGAGTAATGGGTATAAATCAATTAGTATTTTTTTTTATATATTAGTTTCTAATCATCAATATGATCTTCTTGCATCTTCTTGATTTCCCCTTTACACACTATCTTAGGAGAATCATCATTTTTTTCAATTTACAACCAATAACCATGGGAGTACATATTGGTTTAGAGTCCTCCGTTCCAAATGTCTTTAGCATTTACTTAACATTTTTTGATTTTGTAACGAATATACCTTTTTTATTATTGACTGATTTATTTCTCAAAGAAGAAAGTCATCTCCCCAAACATTGACATTTCAAACTCATTTTTCATCTCCTCTACAAAAATTTTACACATTATCCTCTACAAAAATTTTACACATTACCTCATTTCCTCCAAAGATTATGTCATCAACATACACAACCATAATCCAAATTTTATCTCTCTCAGCTTTGAAGTAAAATTTGATATTTGCAGTACCCTTTTTGAATACCTATTGCAATAAGTACTTGTCCAATATTTCATACTAGGCTCTAGGAGCCTGTTTGAGCTCATATAGTGCCTTTTTCAACTTGAAAACCATATCAATATCTTCTAATAATTGAAAACCTTCTAGTTGTTCAATGTATACCTCTTCTTCTAGCTCACCATTCAAAATGCAAAATTTACGTCCATCTGACATACCTTGAAGTCTTTATGTGTTGCAAAATCCAAAAACACCTTAATAACCTCCATTATTCCTATTGGAGAAAAATAATTCAAAATCTATTCCTTCTACGTATGAATAACCTTTGCACACAAGCCTAGCCTTATTTTTGATAACTTCTCCATTCTCATTCAATTTGTTCTTGCAAACCCATTTAGTTCCTAGCACATTCTTTTTTTCTAGTCTTGGGACTAGTTCCCATGTCTAATTCTTCTCAATTTTCCTTAGCTCTTATTCCATAGCTTTGATCCAAATTTCATCCTTGTGACCTTTAGTAACTATTTTAGGTTTTACTTTAGAAAGTAAACAAAATTTTACCTTATCCTTTGTCATAGCAACTTCTCTTCTTGTCAACGCACCTCTAGTTTTGTCTCTAATTATTTGATCCTTAGAATGATTTTTTTGCACATACTTAGGAGTCTCATGATTCTTTTCTGAATTTTCTCTCTCTTCCACTAGCATCTCCTTTTCTTTCTCTTCTTCCTTTTCTTCTTTGCAAGGGGGTCCATCAAATTCATATCCTTCTATCAACACTAAGCTCTAATATGATTTTCATCCACTTTGATACTTTCACTTTCAACTATCTTCTTTAGCCTTTTGTTGTAGCACTTGTAGTCCTTGTTCTTTGTAGAATATCCAGGGAAAATTCCTTCATTTGATCTTGTATCAAACTTTCCTAAGCTTTATTCATATCTCTTGATATAACATTTACTTCCAAAAACTAAAATCTATCATAGTAGGAGCTTTTCCATACCATAGCTAATAGGGGGTCTTTGAAATTTTCACTTTGGCTTCACCTTTATTGAGAATGTAAAATATGGTATGAATAGCTTCTCTCCAATAGACATCTAGTATATTGACTTCCTTTAACATGGTTCTTGATTCTTCTTGAATTGTCCTATTCTTCCTCTCTAGAATCCCATTCTATTGAGGAGTCCTTGGAGCTAATAAATGCCTTTTTATCCCATGATCTTCACAAAAAAATGTTAAAATCATTGGAGGTGAGCTCAACACCTCTGTCAGACCTCAAACACTTGATTCTGAGATCCATTTCATTATCAATCATATATTTAAATGCTTTAAACTTATTTAGAGCTTATAATTATTCTTTGAGAAAGGTCACCCAATTCATTCTAGAGTAATCATTTATTAACAACTTAAAATACCTATCACCTTGAGAGCTTCTTATTCTAGTAGGTCCACATAGGTCTATATGCACCAACTCCAAAAGTATTGTAGTAGAGTATTCCTTATTTTTGAACCTCTTCTTTGTCTATTTTCCAAACTGACACTCTTTGCAAATTGCATTGGTAGGTTTTGTAATTCTTGGCATATCTCTCACAACATGATTAGAGCTAATCTTCACTAGGCTATCAAAATTTATATGACACATTATTTTGTGCCATAGCAAACTTCAATTTATTTGAGTCATAAATCACTTAGCACCAGCACCTTTGAGCTAATAAATATTCCCTCTTTTCCTCATTCTTGTAGCAACCAGATTTTTGGAGCGTCCTTTTTTGATTTCACAACCATCATTTTGAAACACTAGATTGTATCCTCTACTAAAATTTTTTCCTACACTAAGAATATTATATCGCAAACCCTTAACATAAACATCATCTATCTTATGCTTGCCATAAAAAATAATTGAACCTTTCCATAGATCTTAGTAGATATGTCATTACCAAACATAACAAGACCACCATCATACTTCTCAAGTTTAAAAAAATTACTCTTATCACCTATCATATGATTTGAGAATTTTCTATCAATTATCCAGTAGTTTATCTCCTCCCTTGTATGAAAGCCAATCAACATAGTTCCTTCAATATTGTGATTTGTTTCTAGAGAAATTTATTTCACACATCTTTCATGGTTAGTAAAATTAGTTCCAACATTCAAATCCATGAACAGGAATTCATCTAATCCATCATCCAAATAATTTGATTCCTCATCATCACATGTACTAGTTTCTTCTTTAACATAATAAATCTTCTTGAAATATTTACCTTTATGATCTTTTTGTTTGTCATTTGAAAATTTTCCTGGACATTTTGAAGCATAATGACCAGTCTTACAACAATTGAAACACTTCAAGGGTAACTTACATATGTATTTTCCAGTGCCCTTTTTCAATCTTCTTACAAAAAAAATTTCCACTTCATCAAGATCATCTGGATGAGATTTATTATTCCTCTCTTTCTTGCTAGCTTTAAAAGTAGTTTTTTTCCTTGAAGCATTTTTATCAAAACTCTCTTAATTCAAAAGTAGTTAATGCACAAAAAAATGATCTCTAGAATATTGATCCATATTTTGAGAGTCCTCACTAGCATAAACTTTACCACTATAATATCTAGGAAGGGCTCTCAATACCTTTTCACAATTTCACTTTCCTCTTGTTTCACACCAAGATCATTGATGACATTGACAATTTCATCCACCCTTATCATATAGCCTACAATATCTTCATCCTCTGACATCCTTAGGGTTTCAAATTTGGCTTTGAAATTTTATGTCTTTTTTTGCTTGACCTTAGCATCTCCTTCATAAATTCTCTTCAACTTCTTTCAAACATATTTAGCAATTTTGTAGCTTATCACCTTCACAATTTTTGAATCAGAAAGCCCACTCAAGATAAAATTCTTCAATTTTCATTATTCTCATAATCCTTAATATCATCTTCACTTGTCAAAGGAGTAGTAGGCATAGTATATCCATCTTCAATTAATTTCCATACACAAAACACTAATGAGACAAGAAAGGATTATATCCCGAATTTCTAGAAGGCATAATTTGTTCCATCAAACATGAGAACTTTTACACCATTCTTATGTGACATCTGGATCTACCTCAATTAGTTAAGCTTCTTTGAAGGAACCTCTGATTGAATACCAATTTTTAGACAAATAGGAAAACTAAGAGGGGGGGTGAATTAGTTGTGGATTAAAAACTTCAAACCCTTATTAAACATCAACATGAATGTAAACGAATGAAATGTTAACACATCAACAACCATACACAATAGAATACTATATTTTACATGGAAATCCCAATAAGGGAAAAACCATAGTGAGGATTAACTCACATATATATGGATATCAACATTGATTACAAAAGGCTTGCTATTGAAAGGGCTCACTACCCAAAGGACTCATTGTCCAAAATAAAGAAAGGCTCACTACTAAGGGCTCATTTCCTAGGAAGATCACTTCTTCTAGAATATAAGAGATTACAAATAAAGTTTTATAGGGAGGTTCACTACCTTAGAGCAACAAGAAAATCCACCAAAACCATTTGCAACCTTTAGCTCACTACCTCCAACAACTTCAAGCACACTGAAATGTAGATACCTTTTTCTCACTACTTTTGGTAGACTTAGGTATTTATACTCGCACTCAGATCACAACACTTGATCACACATATATCATTTCGCACAACACCTCACATCACACACATCTCCAAAAACTGACCTTGCATATATATCTTTCACAACCACGAATAACCTTATCCAAGTCAACTTTAATGAAACATATGCACCTCAAAGTTGGTACCAAACACTTCCAATATGGAAAGAAGTGAAGGCATACCACACCAAGGGTTAACCAAGACCCAAATCTACACGAACACACTACACTAGTCTTCCACAATCCATGAAGCACATTTGAAAGTAGCGCTAGCATGCCATGTTCCCCAAATCGACATTAAAGCTACCAAGAAACCAAATTCACACTTCACCAAGTCCATAAACATCCTACAGACTATGTAGAAACATTACAAAAAATATTGGAATATTCCAACACCAACAGAATATTCAACACACTACACTAGTCTTCCACAATCCATGAAGCACATTTGAAAATAGCGCTAGCATGCCATGTTTCCCAGATCTACATTAAAGCTACCAAGAAACCAAATTCACACTTCACCAAGTCCATAAACATCCTACAGACTACGTAGAAACATTACAAAAAATATTGGAATATTCCAACACCAATAGAATATTCAAAATCACTGGTGCAAACAAATGAAACTAAAAATTTTATCATCCTATGCAACCATTCAAACTACCACTGAGATACAATTCATGAAGCAAGATTGTGAAATATTTGAACACCAAACCATCCGAGGGAAGATATATACAAGAATCATTTACACATTCCCAAATTTTCAAGATAATAAACTTTAGCGTAGAGAAACGCAAAGCAATTCCATTTCTCCCAAATATCTTGCTTCATAAGACATACACTATCAAACACATCTTCTATTGTTGCATGATCCAAAACTTGAAACTCTAGATATAACACCTTCAAAGGCTTATAATCATCACATCCAAACCGCACAAGCACAACTTCAAGAATGAATAAATTTGGAGCACAACACATAACACATCCATGTCACCTTGTACACTCTTTATACATTTTTTCTCAAAATAACTTGGAACCAAGTGACCTTGATGCATCAACAAAACCTGCTCAACACCACAAACATCTTCTCATCATAACCACACTAGAGGTTGATATCAATTACAACACTAATGACAACATAGTGCAACAACAATTAGGAGATATATTAGGAGAAGAGCTAATATGATAGTCATGAGTATCAATGGTTGCATTTGTAAGCTATACTAAACTATAATTTCATGAGGATGGGCACTTGATTTAGAAGTGTGTAATTTCTTCTAGTTTTTTTATAAGGGGATATTAGGAGAGAGATTCGATTGTCAAACAATCAAGGAATCATCAAAGATGTGTTCATTTTGAATCTTAGATGCAAGTACATGGACTACTTGGACACGAGAACTAGCTTTCTTTTATCAAATTTATATTAAATCTGAGTGGGTAGATACATGGATTCCATGATATATAACCCCTTAAAATCAAGACCATTCATCTTTACTTAGTGAAATGGAAAGTTAATTTGACTATGACCATATTTCAGATTTTGTATAACCAAGACATATTTATGTATTTTTTGCACCATATGGAAATGAAGAGAGATTAGACTATTATTTTCTATAATGTGTTCAAGGAAAATAAAAGTTAACACAACCTGTGATAGAATATGATGGGTTAACATATCCTACAGGATCAATTGTTATTGTTGGAACTTGGTTGAAAATATATATGATTAGAAAGAATGGCATTATTTCATTTGAGGACTTTGAGAAGAACAAAACCATACTCATGTATGTACACCTAGTTGTAGCTATGAATTTTAATTTATTGAAGCATCATGCAAAACCAAGAACAAAATAACTATGGACGATTAGTAATGTTGATCATGAAGAAATATAAGATACTCTGAAGGTAAGAGATGACCCCTTAGACATACTTGAGTAGAAAATCTATTTTTTCTATGGGATATGTATGATATTGTTCATTTTAGTTAGAATATTTTTTTTCTATGTATTGGATTAAAAGTGCATTAAAGCTTATTCTTTATAAAAATTCTGTTGTATATAGAAAGGTAGGATTTTTGGAGAAAAAGGGTACATTTTCTAAGCAATTCACATCAATACATCCACAATTGTGTTATAATTATGATGAGGTTATGATGGTAATTCATTCACATATATTTCATGAGGTGACATATATGATAGAATTCTAAGTAGGAGTTATTAATATTGCATCACATTTGGTTTGAGAGAATGTTCAACTAGCTATATAGTTTATATTGCTTATGCTCAACAATTTTTCAATGTTTATATGCAGATCTATTTCACTCAAGTTTGGAGCATGAAAAGGCTACGATGGAAATAAATCCACTATTGTTGAGTTAAAATTAGGTCTTGAATATTATTTTTCTTAACAATTCACTTGTTTATAAATTTAGGTTTTTTGGAGAATAAAGCTATCGTGGATAGGTGATTGAGATCAATAGTTACAAATTTTGTAGTGGTCAGATATAATTCATAAGGTGGCATCTACAATAGAATTATAAGTAGTGATTCTTAGTCTTGAATCATATTTGGTTGGAGAGAATGTTCAGTTAACTTTGTAGTTCATGTTGCTTATGCTCAACATTTTTTCAATATTTATATGCAAATCTATTTCACTCAATTTTGGAGCATGACGAGGTTATGACGGCAATAAATCCACCATTGTTGAGTTTAAAATAGGTTTTAAAGATTGTTTTTCTTAAAAATTCACTTGCTTATAAATTTAGGTTTTTTTGAGAATAAAGCTACCATGTATAGGCGATTGAGATAAATAGTTATTAATTTCATAGTGGAAACATATGATTCATAAGGTGGAATCTACAATAGAATTATAAGTAGTGATTCTTAATCTTGCATCATATTTGGTTTGAGAGAATGTCCAGTTAGCTTTTTAGTTCATGTTGATTATGCTCAATAATTTCTCAATATTTATATGCAAGTCTATCTTGCTCAATTTTGGAGCACAACGAGGTTACGATGGCAATAAATCCCCCATTGTTGATTTTAAAATAGGTCTTAAAAAAAATTCTTAACAATTCACTAGTTTATAAATGTAGGTTTTTTGGAGAATAAAGCTATTGTGGATAGGTGATTGAGATATGTATTTATCTTTTGTAGTGGTTATGATAGAATTATAAGTAGTGATTCTTAATATTGCATCATATTTGGTTTGAGATAATTTTCAATTAGCTTTTTAGTTCATGTTAATTGTACTCGATAATTTTTTAATATTTATATGCAAGTCTATTTATGGTATGGGCTTAACAATTTTGAGGTCTATTAATGATCTATATTATTAAGTGGGGAGCATTGACTTATAAAAGGAAAAAAATAGGGATCACCTTAGGGTGATAGAGATGAGAATGGCACGTAGCCATAGAGAGGGATAGGCTAAGGTGATAGCTATAGGAGATATATTCCCTAGGGGAACTTTTTGGATGTGTGTGTATTCTTTGTAGAGCTAAGTTACTAAAGACTGCATTGATGTAATTTTACATGAGTACATGGAAAATATGATATGAACATTATTATTTATACTAATGATGGATGTTATGTTTTATGTGTATTCTTACAATGAACATGTTATGTAGATAGATTTATTATATTTGGATGTTCATAGGTATATATGTTTAAAAATCTCTAGTATATGTATGTTCATGAATCTCATTTGTATGTATGTTCATGAATCTAATGTGTATGTATGTATTTTCATAAGTCTCGTGTGTATATATATGTATGTATGTTCATTAATTGTATTTGTATTTATGTTCATGAATCTCATGTGTATGTATGTATGTAATCTCATGTGTATATGTATGTACATGATTTTTATGTGTGTGTGTAAATGGTTTTTTATGTTCACGATGTGTGTTCAAGGTGGATGTATCTTCATGTGTGTATGTCCAAGTGTGTATCTATGTATGTTCACAATGCATGTAATCTCGTGTGTATGTATGTATGTTCACGGTGCATGTATGTTCATGAATCTCATGTCTATGTATGTTCATGTGTGTTAATTGTTTATGTAATCTCATTTGTGTTTGTGGTGTATGTAATCTCATGTGTATGTATGTATGTTCATGAATCTCATGTGTGTGTATGTTCATTTGTATGCTCATAAGGCTTTTAAGGAACTACATTGAAATAGTGCACTCCTAAATTATTGGGTGACTTGGGAAATGAATAGATCCCTTCTGTAGTGTTTACCTACCCACCTAGACATGTTGGCACAGATGATTTTAGTCCAGGACGCATTAAATGAAAAATAGACTTTTTCAAATTTGCACTAGTCTCCACTAACATTTTTTTCAAGTATGCATTCTAAGTTAACATGGTCAAATGGTATTGATTTGACAAAAATAAAGATATTTTAATGTGGAGGGATTCCATATTGACTTTTAGGTGCAGATGAAACATTCTTAGATGTTACGAGCTTCAAGAACCACTTTTTCAGAGTTCAACATATTTTCTCTTATGGCTCTTAAGAGACTACTTGAGAATAGTGCACTCTAGGATGAACAGGTGACTTGGGAAAAAAATAGATCCCTTCCATATCATTTACCTTCCCACTTGGACATTTTGGTGTTGTTTTTTTTGTTCCAAGATGTATGAAACAAAAAATATACTTCTTACAAAATTTGTATTGCTCTTCATTGATAGATTTTGCAAGTATGCATTCAAAGTTGGCATGGTCAAATAGTGTTGAGTTGACAAAAAATTGAGATAGGTTAATGTGGAGGTATTCCATATCAACTTCTAGGTGTAGAAAAATATTCTTAGGTACCACGAGCACTGAGAACCACTTTGTCATAGATTGGTAACTTTCTTCTCTTATGGTACTTAAGAGACTCTTCTAAAATAGTGCACTCTAAAATGATCAAGTGACTTGGAGAACAAATAGATCCATTCCATAATGTTTACCTACCCACCTGTACATGTTGACGTATTTGGTTTTGTTCTAATATAGATGAAACAAAAAATATGCTTCTTTCCAAATTTGTATTGCTCTCCACTAATAGTTTTTGCAAGAGTGAATTCTAATTTGACATAGTCAAATGGTGTTGTTTTGGAAAAAATAGAGAGGTTAATGTGGAGGGATGCCATATTTACTTTTAGGTGTAAAAAATAAATTATTAGGTTCCACAAGCTCCAAGAACCACTATGTCATAGTTAGACAAAAAATATTCTCTTAGGTCTCTTAAAAGACTATGTTGGAATAGTGCACTCTGAAATGATTGGGTGAATTGGAGAATGGAAAAATCCATTCGCTAGCTTTTAGTTACCCACCTAGATGTGTTGGCACAATTTATTTTGTTCCAAGATGCATGAAACGAAAAATATGGTTCTTACCAAATTTTCACCGCTCTCCACTGACAATTTTTGGAAGTATGTATTCTAAGTTAGCATGGTCAAACAATGTTAGTTGACCAAAATCAAGAGAGTTTAATGTGGAGGGATGAGATATATACTTTTACATGTAGGTGAAACATTCTTAATTTCCATGAGCTTTGAGAAACACTCCATCGTATTTCATAAATTTGTTTCTCTTAGGGATCTTAAGAGACTATGCTAGAATAGTGCACTTTAAAATGATCGAGTGACTTGGAGAATGAATAGAGGCCTTTCCTAGTATTTACCTTCCCACTTGGATATTTTGGCACAACCCATTTGGAAAACCTACTAACAAATTTATATTTTTTTAATTTAGCAACTTTTGTTTGAGCAATCATTTTTCTCATTTTTAGACATAATGACACCCCATAGCTAGATGTTTGTGTTTACTACCCTAGGAAATAAAAATATTTCAAATTTATAGATTTTATTCATGATATTTGTTGATCTTGTGGATTGTTATGACTATCCCAATGTGTCAGTGGATTGTTATATGAATTATGATAGCCCTAAACTCATGAAATTAATAATGACAATCCTAATCAACATGACTATACTATTGATCTGATTATCATCCTTCATTTTCAACAAGGATATCTATCAATGGGTTATTTTTTAGGTAAGGTTTAGTAGATTAGATTAATAAACAACCCAAAGAAGTTATGAAGCACAAAGAAAGCCAATAACAAGAACGATTATACTAGATATTTGTTGAAGCTTGCATGATTCACCTCCATAGCACCTTCTAGCTTGCAGCGTATGATTGTTGCCCTCATATTTGTGTGTGAGAGAAAATGATTGTAACCAAGCCCTATGCAAGTTTTGAAGGATTTGAATGATAAAAGATTATGCTTATGAAAAGTAATTAAATCAAATAAGCCAAATGCAAAGTAAAATCTAAGCAGAAAATGTCTATAATAATGAAGTGGTCCCTAAATTGTGAGCAAAATAGACATTTTATAGAAAATGAAATTTTGGATGGGCGGACGAGATTAAAAGCTGACAAAGCCTAAAATTAGTGGACGATATTGCATGTGAAAAACCCTAATTAGGGTTAGGGAAATATTGTTAAATGAGTGGCCAAGATGTCATATGATAAAATCAAATAGGCGATCGAGAATAAACGTGATAATTAGTCAAAAAGATAAAGATTTTCAAAAATCAAGAAGATAAGAGTTGAACTAAAAAGCAGATTTGGAAAATCAAGAATTTTCTTAATTACTTGATTTTTGGAAGAAGTTTACCATTTTGAATTAAAGTTATTTCAAAATAAGGATTTATGTGACAATAAATAATCTTTCTTAGATTATTTACTAAAATGAAGTGACACTTAATAAAATGAAATCATTTTAAATAATTTCATTTATTTAAAATGAGACAAATGTTAAATTAGGTAGTTAAATAATTAAACATAACTATTTAATTTAGAGGATTATGACCGATAATTAAATAAATTAATTTAATTATGAGAATTAGTGATATATTAAATAAATTAATAAATTTATTTAATTGTAAGAAGACAATAGAAAATTAATGACGTATTGAATAAATAAATATAATTTATTTATTTAATAATCATGAAGAATACATTAGAAATGAATTAATTAAATAATAATGAATTACTTAATTAATAGTCGAATGTGGACCAAGGACATAATTAATTGTCATAATTATGCTAGGACAAAAGAGGTAAAATATAACTTGCAAGCCTAGGACATTTTTAAGTGTCTACAGGATATGACCTCTCCAAGCTTAAAAATAGTTTACCCTAATTCACTAGATCTTGTCCTTCCTCGGGTATGTGAACGATCATGGGGGTCCAAACTAGGCCCCTAAGTGGCAATGAAAATTTAGAAAAATAGAGTTAGGCAACTTGACATAAAAATTTGAATAGGTTATTAACATAATTTGATAAATATGTAAGAGAAAAACTTGTAGTAAATTGAATGTAGTTTCTAGGCTACTAGTCCTTTTTTGGAAAAAATTAAATCTATGCTGTGAAAATTTGAAACTTAAATGCAGTGGTACTAAATTTTCAAGAAAAAGATAAGAAGCGGGTGTATGTCTACCCACCCTAAGTACAAGAAAAAAAAAAATCTAAAACTTTCAATGTATGTAGAGGACACATGCCCACATGTTTCGGATTTCTTTTTTGTAATTTTTTTGCATGTAAATAATTATTTATGAATTTTTTATTAGAAAATTTTAGAATTATTAAAATGTGTTTGTCTGACCACCATATCTTGGTCAAAAAAATATGAAATTCATTTTTTTTTATCTTATAGTATACAAAGCATAGAATGTGATGCATCTTTTAGATTCAAAAAAAAGTGAAATAGTTTGAAAGTTATAGAATTTTTTCAATCATCCTATCAATCAAGACTTCAGTCACAATGTATGTAGAAAATCAATAATAATTATTTATTAAATTCAAAATAAGGCATATCTTATATTGGTGGAAAGCTAAAAAAAAATTCTATAAACCCTTCTTCATTTCATGAAATTCAGATAAAAAAAAGTTGTTAGCCACAAGGGTGAAATTCAAAAAACTAAGAAAATTTTGGAAACATGTTTTTTGGGTTGGCATTCCGAGTTAGGCAATACCGAACCAAATCCCAAGCCTACTGATTTTATCAAAAAAAATGGATATTCGTTACTTGTATTATTTATAATACACAATATTTACTATTTTAATATATACTAATATATTATATATATTATGTATTATATTGTATACTATATACTACATATATTTTATAAATTATATTATATATTATATTAATATTATGTAATATATTATATACTACATAGTATATACTATATATTTGTTGATATGCAGCCAACTCACAAGAGAGTAAGATGGAGAGACTTGAGAGGGAGGTGGCGAGTGAGAGAAAGAGACTTGAGAAGGAGAGAGGGAGGGAGAAAGAGATAGATATAAAGACAAAGATAGAGAGAGACAAAGAGACCTAAGAGGGAGAGAGACCTGAGAGGGAGACTTGAGAGGAAGGGAGGGAGGGAGAGAGAGAAAGAGAAAGATAAATACTTGAGAGGGTGAGAGAGACCTAAGAGAGAGAGAGAGGGAGAGACTTGAGAGGGAGGTGGCGAGTGAGAGAAAGAGACTTGAGAAGGAGAGAGGGAGGGAGAAAGAGATAGATACAAAGACAAAGATAGAGAGAGACAGAGAGACCTAAGAGGGAGAGAGACCTGAGAGGGAGACTTGAGAGGAACGAAGGGAGGGAGAGAGAGGGAGAGAGAGGGAGAGAGAGAGAGGAGGGAGACTTGAGAGAGAGGGAGTGGGAAGGACTTGAGAGTAAGAGGGAGAGAAAGAGACTTGAGAAAGAGAGGGGGGAGAAGAGGGAGAGTCCTACGAGAGAAATATAGAGGGAGGGAGAGAATTGAGAGAGAGGGAGTGGGAGGGACCTGGGAGTGAGAGGGAAATAGAGACTTGAGAGTGGCAGAGAGAGAGAGGGAGGGAGTGGGAGGGACCTTTGAGAAAGGGAGAAAGATAAAGAGAGAAATACTTGAGAGAGAGAGAGGGACCTAAGAGAGAGACCCGAGAGGGAGGGAGAGTGGGAGGGAGAGGTGGAGAGAGAGACTTTAAAGGGGGAGAGAGAGAGAGAGAGAGAGAGAGAGAGAGAGAGAGAGAGAGAGATAGGAAGTGGGAGAGACCTAATATAAAGGTGGAGGGAGGGAAAGATGTCAGAGAGAGGGGGGATGGAGGGAGTAGGAGAGACACGAGAGAGAAAGATAGAGGGAGGGAGAGACCTGAGAGAGAGAGAGTGGGAGGGACCTAAGAATGATAGGGAGAGAGAGAAAGAGAGAAATATCTTAGAGGGAGGGAGAGAGAGAGAGAAGGGGGGACCTAAGAAAGAGGGAGAGAGAGACCTAAGAGGGAGGGAGAGAGAGACTTGAGAGGGAGAGAGAGAGAAGGTGAGAGAGGGAGACTTGAGAGAGGAGTGGGAGGGAACTATGAAAGAGAGTTATTTGTGCTTGAAGAGATCTCATCCATGCTACTTATTTCAATACAAGGTGAAGAATGTGGTTATTGTGTTGTGATTTCTTATTTTAATGACGCATAGAAGAGAGCTACAAAGGATTTTGGTAATATTGCAAGCCTCAATATCATGCAAACAATTATCGATCCAATGGCCACAACTATAACTTATGGCTTCCATGATGCATTCACAAGAGAAAGAAGCATTCTCATCTTCAATTTGGGTGGAGGTACATTTGATGTGTCAACTTTCTATTCATAAGGGAAATATTATCGTCAAGGCCATTAAAGGGGATATGCATTTGGGAGGTCAAGATTTTCATAACATATTTCTTAATTATTGTGTTCAAAATTTCAATACAAAATACAAGTTGGATATCAGTAGTAGTGCTAGAGCTAGAGAGGGAGAGAGTATAAGATATATAATATATAATGTACTACTTATATACTACATAGTATAAAATATATAAATTGTATAATATATAGTATATAGTATACATTAAATATACTATATAATATATGTGGGTGGTAGGGAGGGCATCCCTCCAAGTAGGTGAAGGAAGGTGGCATGTATGCCATGGTGGAATTGGGAAGGCGAATGTCATGTAGGAGGTGACAGAGTGGTAGTGAAGGGTGTCAAGTGTTGATTTAGCCTTAAAGGCAGAAGTACAGACCTGAAATTTGTTTAGTTGGCGACAACTTTCCCTCATGATGGTTTCTAATGGTTTTCGTGCTCATTTTTTTGGAATGAAATCTCGTTTCAAGTAAAATGGTATGATTTGAAAGGGTGGTGGTGTTATTGGAGTTTGGGTTTTAAAGCTTTGTTTGTCTCTCCTCGGCATTTTCATTGTATGTGAATGTGAGAAATATGAAGTTACTTGCCTTCCCTTCTATCAAGTCTCTGATAGAAGGTGGAGGATAGCAAAAACCTCTAAGTTTGTAGTGGAGGTTTCTATCATGGGCCTTTCTTGTATTGGAGCAGATACACCAATATCCCTGGGAGCATCGAAGGGAAAGAATTCTTTCAGGAAAATCACATAACAACATTTGAAAAGGATCTTGGTGAATTATGATTTTTTGGTGATAGTGTCAGTGAAGATGGTGTTGGGAATGGGGCATGTGGAGGAAAAGGAATATGGGAGAGATAATCTCTATGTCTCATCCCAGTTCCTTGCCTCTTTTCTTGACAATTTGGTGCCAAAGGCTGAGGCCAAGCAATTGTTGTTGAAACTCTTCAAGAAGGACCTGATCGAAGGCATTGATGAGGTGTTGTGAGTGGTGATTGAAGGAAGAGGTTGTCCTCATCCATGTGATGTGGAGCGGGTCAAGTTGGAGGACACGATAACAATCTACCCATTCCTTTTGGATTTGTAGGTTTTGAGTTTGATGCAGCACAGGGCTATTGCGGTAGTGGGTATCATCTTTCTAAAGAATTTTTTTGGGCTAATGGCAGTTGATAAAGAAGACTGAAAGGAGTTCGAATATTTTTCAATAGTAAAAAAATTCCTATGAGAAGGGGGTTAGTTTTTAAGAAAAGGGTGGTTTTTGGTTGGTTTGGTTATGGTTGCTCTGGTATATTCTTTCATGAAGCTTCCCCTATGCATACATATTATTTAGTTGGTAAAAATATAAACATAACAGGTATCCATTATTTATTGTATAAGATTTGAATCTTCCCTTATGCATATATATTAATATATAATATAATTTATATACTATATAATATATACCTTAATAATATTATTATTAATATATTATATAAATATATATAAGTTAAAAGGGGGAGAGAGAGAGAGCGGGGGAGAGGGAGGGAGGGAGAGAGAGAGGAGTGGGAGGGACTTGAGAGTGAGAGAGAGAGAGAGATAGAAAGACCTAAGAGGGAGAGAGAGGGAGAGAGGGAGAGAAATAAAGAGAGAAAGACTTGAGAGGGAGAGAGAGAAAGAGAGAAATACCTAAGAGGGAGAGACATGAGAGAGGGAGAGAGAGACTTGAGAGGGAGAGATAGAGAGAGTGAGAAACTTGAGAGAGAGAGAGAGGGAGAGGGAGAAGGAGAGGGAGAGGGAGAGTGAATGGGAGTGTGAGGGACCTAAGAGTGAGAGGAAGAGAGAGAGAAAGAGAGAAATACCTAAGAGAGAGAGAGGGAGAGTGGGAGAGAGATAGAGGCATGAAAGGGAGAGACCTGAGAGAGAGGGGGGGAGAGGGAGTGGGAGGGACCTAAGAGAGAGAGAGAGACTTGAGAGGGAGATTGGGGGAGAGAGACCTTAGAGGGAGAAAGAGGGAGAGACTTGAGAGAGAGAGAGAGGGAGAGGGAGAGGGAGAGTTAGTGGGAGTTGGAGGGACTTGAGAGAGAGAGAGAGAGGGAGACTGGGAGAGAGAGGGACTAGGAGAGAGAGAGAGATGGAGAGTGGGAGAGAGAGACTTGAGAGGGAAAGAGAGGGAGTGGAAGGGACCTGAGAGTGAGAGGGAGAGAGAGAGAGAAAGAGAGGAAGACCTCAGAGAGAGAGAGGGAGAGTGGGAGAGAGAGGCCTAAGAGAGAGAGATATCAATATATAATATAATTTATATACTATATAATATATTAATTTAATAAATAACTTAATAATAATATTAATATATAATAAATATATATCATAACTATAATATATTTATATAATATAAAATATATCATAATATAATATATTAATAATATTATACTAATAATTATTCTTAAAACTAAATTAAATGGATATCTATTTTGTTTATTATAGGTTAAAATAGAAGCACGAATAGAAACAGGTTAAATCTTGTACAAAACATAATAGATATTTGTTTAGTGAGTTATATAAAAAAACAAAAATGGGACCATTTTGAGTATTCCAACGGTCCCCACATTCTTTATGTCATTGAAACCCCATGCTTTTTGTTTGTATCAGACAAATTTCAGCTTTTGAGAGATTCTTTTACACACTATTAACTCTTACAATCATTTGTGTGTGTTTTCTTGTTTGTGAAATAGAGAGAAAAAGTCACCGTAAGAGAAAAGGAAAGATAAAACTAACAATAGATCTAATTGAAGCATATAGATAACAAGATAGAGATAGTCATAGGAAAAAAAGACAAGGTATGGCAAATACTCAAGTTGAAGCTTCTTTTGCACCATTAAATGTTAACTCAACTGAAGATGAAATATAATTTGAAAATATTGATCATATTGAAATTGAAAATGTTGAAATAAAAAATGTGGAAATTGAAAATGAAATTTTTGTTGAAAATGTTATTGAAAATGAAAATTTTGTTGAAAATGAAATTGTTATTGAAAATTTTGAAAATATTGAAAATATTAAAAATATTGAAAATGAAAATGTTAATAACATTGAACTTGAAAATGAAAATGTTGATAACATTGAACTTGAAAATAAAAATGTTGATAACATTGAAAATGTTGAAAATGAACCTTATGTAAAACCTAATTACAAGAGAATCCCTAAATGGTTGCCTGAAATAGATGAGAACATAATAGATAATACCCATGGAAATTTTTTTGCGATGAACAGTTTGGTTGTGGGCTACCAGTATGTTCAATCAATACTTTTCGGATAAGACATTAACCGAATAATGTCAATTTTTTGTGTAATTGCTAAATTCTTACAAAATGAGACCATTATTAATAAAATTGAAGATTTGTGTCACCAAAAAGTCAGAAAAAATAGTATTATTGTCAAAAATATTTTTAATTCTCTAACTTCTATTGGAAAGACTAGTAAGGAAAAAGATAAAAAGGTTTCTTATAGAGTGATCACAATCTCACTAGTAAGCCATCATATGAGAAAGACTCATCTAATGAGACAAACTTGTATTTATTTAAATCTAAATCATGAAAAATTGAATATAGCACTCTCAAGAAGAGGAAGACTCGATAGTCCTCTTCAAAATGATATGTGGGATTTTAGTGGGAGGCTTCCATGTGTTGATAAGAAGCTAACTGATAATGTAAAGATGCAAATTGAAAAAAATTGTGACTCTCACTCTAGAGTATCGCCTAATGTAAAGGATGTTTTAAAGTTAAGAAAAGGTAATAAAGATCGCACACCACATCTTAAAAATTTCATGTAGCCAAACAATATTGTACAAACAATTTTGTGAAGCACATCCAAATTTTTAAATCTCACAAAGGGCCTATGAGTCTTGCAAGTCATTTTATTGTGTACCTATTAATGTTTGTAATACATTTTGGTGTAAATACCATGTCGATTTTTCAATGTATCATGAATTATTATGCCATATTTTTCTACTATGCATACTAATGAAATGTTGTAGGAATGTCATGCAATGCAACTTTCCAAGTCATCTAGGGACTTTTTAGATTCATTTTTATGTGTTAGAGGTGATGGTTTATTTTTTTATAGAAATGATTATTTAAATGAAACATGTTTGCAATATGGTGGGTTATCAAAGTTTGTAGCATGATTTCATGAGGGTAGTGACATGATTTTGGTAACAATATTATTGAGAAAAAAAAATTGAGACAATGAAATACAAATTGAAGAGTGGAGGTGAAGGCTCTAGATGCGATTTGGTTACAAGAGACGTAAGTATTGCTGATTTTATTTCTTATTTTATGAAAAATATTTTCTATAAGTATGCAAGGCATAGCCACAAATCACAATGGTGGGATCATAAATTCAAGATATGTAAGGACTCTTTCACGATTGGAACTATTGTATCTGTAGTTGATTTTCCTAAAAATTACACATTACAACCACAAAATAAAGTACAATCACAATATTATAATTCTATTCAAATTGCTATTTTTGTCCATATAACATATAGAAATGCCCCTAATAGTACAAAAGAGGACAGGAAGATAATTAGGGAGAACCATGTTTATATGAGTGACGATAGATCTCATTCATCTAAGTTTGTGCAACATTGTTTTGAAAAATAAATTGAGTTCTTGCAGGAAAAAGGTATTACAATGGGTCTGTTAGTTTTTTTCTTAAGTATAACTAGGTTGATCTTCTAATCTACCTATGAAATTCCAATTCCAATCAAGGGAAGTTCAAAGGACCTAGACCAACTAGCGAGGATTTTAAAAAACCTCCTACACTTTGGGCTCTGCAAGACCCCGGAGGGTTATCCCTTAATGTGTTTACAACCTCCACACCAGTATTATAAACAACATTAACAACAACAAATAATCTCATTTAATATCTCAACATAATAGGATAATACCAAATAGAATTGGTTATTCATCAATAATATCAACTACTTGGAGCATGAGATAACTACAACCTTTCAAAGTATAAGATAGTCATTGATTTGCAATTTGTAGCAAGCTCTAGGTAAATAAAAACAAATACTGAACCATACGAATGAGTACAACTCATATCAGTGCCATATATCCTTTAGAGGAGTCAAATTCATAAGCATCTAAGGGCTTATGATCTTGCTAACCCAATACTATTTATCAAATCCTTGGTAACATTGCTTTACAATAACATAACACAACACATAAGATCCTTGATAACATTGCTTTAAAATATTATCAATATATATTCTAACCCAATAGTACTTATCAAATCCTTATACAGAGCATATCCACCTACAATCACATTCAAGCATTTTAATTAATTCTTTGAATTAAAGCTAAAACAAGAATCATACACACCATAACAATGAGATGAACAAAATATCCCTTAATCATTCTATTCAAAATTTAGATATGCATGTATAATGGAGAGACGTGAGCTTGAATTAATTATTTTATTTCAAATTTTAGTATTGTCATAAAATATCAAATCTCCATGACTTCAAGACCTACAACAGACTAAATCAAAACCTAAATTGCATTTTCTCTAAAACCATCAAACTTTACAATTTTCTCTACAATTTCACCTAGACTCAACCAAAAAATATCTAACTTTCTAACCCATACTTTAGGCCTTGAAATCCTTCTTATAGCAAATGAATGAGAAAACAATCATCGGGCCAAAGAGTACATGTGTCACCAGTCACTTGAAACGCCTTATGACACTTCAAAAAATTGGTTACAACAATCATCCCTAGAATAATCTTCTTATTCATGCTCACTCGCTAAGAAAAGCTGGTGTGGCCACAAAACCTCAAGAACTTCACGCCTAGACCATCACCAAAAATAAAACTAGAATATATCATATCTACAACAACTGATTTGTTAACCATTAGTAGCCTACTTTGTTTCATTCTTCCTCATTTAAATATATATTTATCTATTGTTGGTACTCTGCATCAGTTGGCCAATTAAAACTGATTACCTCATTTACCTTGACATTGTAAAGCCTGTACTTAACTGCCACCTATTTTTCTTCTCTTTCAAAAGACTCCAAGAATGAGTCGGTGTTGATAATTTTGTCCATATAGCTCACCAATAAATCATAATCTAATTCATCACAAATTAATCTAATTTGAGCGTTGATGACCTCATTTTCCCAATCCTTCCATTGTTGGAGTGACTCGATATCCCCATGTTCATCAATTATGTTAGGTAACAATGTGTCACTCCAATCATCAAAGTTCTTAACTAATTCTCTGATATTCCTATTCAAGTCATCTGGTAGGGCCTGAAAACCTTGCAATGACTTAACTAACACTTGAGTAAGCCTTAATTATTGGGGCCTATTATTTATATTTGTGAACCCCTAAACCTGAAAAATGCACAATAGCAACAAAACACATTAGTTGTTAGACCATATGCATGCAAACAAGTAGGAGAGATTCTCCATAAAATCCATCTATTCAAACGAAACTAGGAAAATGAAGAACACAATAAACTTGAAACAAAAGAGATTCAATCCTAATTAAGCTAATAGCATGATGATCTCATGGGGGAATTGGTGCCAATGAAGTGTTGCAATTTACCCTTTCCCAACTCCTAAGTAGCAATGGTATGTGATGGAGAAATGGTAAGATCTCCAAAGAGATTTGAGCATAACCTTGTTGCAATTCTTTAAAAGTGATGAGTGATGGGCAAAATTTTCTCTCAATGTGAAGAGAGTAACTTTGCATATGATTGTGGATGAGAAATGAGGAGAGAAGTCTCCAATTTATAGACTTCAATTTGGAAGAGGTGAACAAGATTGAGCAATGTGGGACAAAGGATAATCCAATGGCATTGTACCACTTTTCCACATGTGGTTGGAGGAGGAATGAGCACATTTTGGCCAATATGCATGATAAATGCGTAAATTTGAATTTTGAAATATTTAAATGACAAGGTGGATGAGAAGTCAAATGGAGTTATGACCACTTGGCTCAATGCAAAGGACATGTAAGAGGTCTTAAATTCTTTGTTGAAAGGACTAAGTCCACTTGGCCTTTTTGAATTCAAATGAGGGAATATTACCTTTTGATGCTTTGTGAGGGAAAATAGATGAATTAATAAATCAAAGTATTTGATTTATCGTGCAAGTTGCATTCTCTAGAGAAATTTAATGAAAGGGGTTAACTTAATCATGGTTTTGATTAAATTAATGAAGAATTAAGTGATGTGACAATCTAGACTTAGATTTATGAATTGATTTAAGTCAAGAATTGAGAGGAAATGATTTATCAAATAAATGATTTGATTTATTTAATCAAACAAGAACATGTTAGATTAAATCAAATAAGGTTTAATTTATTGAATTTAATGAGAGGACTTTAGAGAATTTAATCAAATAAAATGATTTATTTAATTAAACAAATATGTTAGGTTAATTAAATTAAATTGATTAATTTAATCAGAGGAGGTGAATATTTAATCCAATAAATAATGATTTATTAAATTAAGAGATAGAATGTGATGAAATGCATGAGAATATTATTTAAGAGGAAATGTTGTCAGTAAATCGGGATCAGGTGTGCCAAAACGAACTTGTACATTTTCCATGTCTACATTATGCCCCTCTTTGAAGCAATGTACTTGTTGCATTGATTCAAAGAATAAACTATTGTGATCAAAGGTCCAAGATTTTCTTGAATTTTTTCAGATTCCCCACTGCTACCCCAACAGAAGGATATTGCTAGATACTTCCCCCTCGAGAGATCGGACAAATTTTCTTTTTTTGGGATGATCTCGTAAAAAAGATAACAAGGTGCCCGATAGGCCAAAAATGCCCCAGAATAGCAAAAAAAAGGATTAAAATGCCAAAAGGGATGCAGAATGACTCTCGGTTGGATGAAAACAGGTTCGGGGGACCAAAAACCCTTGTCGGAAGGTCAAATTAGGTCAAAAAACCCTAATTTTCAAGCTTAAATAGACCTCGAGGGGTCACTTTCAATACATTTGCACTCTTAACCATGAAAATTTTGACACTTGAGCTCTGAGTCTTAGAGAAAATGGTACAATAACTTCCTCTGCACGTGTTGGAGCGGGTACAAGTATATCAGCAACTAGTCGCCATAGGACCCATGGTATGTATCCCTATCCCACCTTTATTTTTCTCGTTATTCACACATTAATTAGGTTTAAATTTTTGTTGAGGCGGCATGATATAGCATCATGAAAAATTTACAAACAAACCCACGCGGTCCTATATAGGACCGCGTATTCATAGAGTGCCATGCGGCGTAGTTTTCCATTTAGGGATTTTTGGTTAGTAAACACGACCGCTTACTCAAACAGTGTCGCGCGGGCCATTTTGAAAAATTTAGCTATCTAAGTCTGTCGTGCGATGTAGTTTGGAACATTACAAATTGCGCCACTTTTGAGAACAACATCACTTTTTTTGTTTCAAAAGCGAAATGTGATATGGACAAGAAATTTTCTTTAAGGAAACTAACGCAACTTCTTTCCTTGCAGGAGAGGCATGAGGTCATTCATTCAAGGGAGCACTAGTGGCCAGTGCTTGAGAGATTATAGGATATGCATATATTCCTTTAGGAGTAGCTTGGGATGCTTGGCCTGTGGTTTTTTTCCTATGTTCCTCTTATTCAAGCACATCTAGGTATGACGCATGCCCTAGCCGAGTGGTGGCATAGCGAGACGTCATCTTTTCACCTTCCTACTGGCGAGGCCACCATTATTCTTGAGGATGTTGGGTGCATCTTGTGACTACTGATTCATGGAGAGCAAGTGATTTATGATTTCGAGGAGGGTAGGGATGCTTGCTTCAGCGTCATTGGTGTGGACGAGCTCATGCTTTGCAATGGTCAGATAGATTTGGAGAGGTACCAGGGTATGGCCCCTACTTACAGCCTGATTGTGGCCACCATTATTTTTGGCCTTGTAGCTCGTGATCAACGCAACCGATATTTTACTCTGGGTTGGGGACTAGCATGGCAGCAAATGTACATTCACTGGGTGTGCTTTTCCTGGGGACTAGTACTATTGGCCTCCTTGTACTGGGAGTTGCATGAGCTTGCTTATTTGGAGCGGATCTCGGTGCTTCACCCGTTTGTGACACCGATTGATGACCCCATCGTGTGGCAATATGGTGGGGTGAGGATTTGCTTCACTCACATGGGACAGACGACATAGCCCATTGGCGATGGGTTCTAGATGAGATGGCAATGTTTGTATGGAGGTCATGGATGGGCATAAGTCCATGGATGGATGATGCTGAGTATCTTTTCTTTTCTCGCCAGGATAGATTCATGTAGGGTCGGGAGCACACTCTGATAGAGAGGTACCTTCTTGACAGGGTAGCTAGGCAATTTAGTGAGGTGCAGGATATACCTGATGGTCATTACAAAACACTCTTTGCCCACATGACAAAGGAGACAACATGGGGACTGCCCATTCCAGCAGATGAGGCAGTCTCCTCATTCTAATAATTGGTGGCTCAACCATGGCCATATGATCAGAGGCCAACAGAAGCAGGGGTGACTCCAGAGTATAGGGCATGGTTCAATCTCCTAGTGAGATTGACAGTTCCTAGGATAGTACTTCCAAGTCAAAGACCTAGAGGTAGGTCAGCAGGCAAAGGTTGTGGAGGTGTACCACCTCCTCAGTAGTCACCTTTAAGGGATCAAGCACATCAGGTAGCAAGACAAGATGGGAAGCCCCAGGTTCCACCACAATAGTAGCCATTAGTACAGCTTGTCGTATAGCCAATGGGTCAGGTAGCAAGTCAGCCAGATCCTCGTGACACATTGAGTCAACAGCTATAGGGCCAAGTATAGGTTCTTACAGTTGAGCGAGATGAGGCCCAGCAGCAAGTTGTTGTAGCTACAACAGAGAGAGACCTGGCACGATCCAAGAGGGAACAAGAGATTGGTCGATGGAGGTAGTTAGAGAGTGTTGCTTCCACATCCCGAGGTCGTTCAGTTAACATTCAGGAGTATAGAGAGGCCATCAAAGAGGTCAAGTACTATTGGCAACATTACTGATAGGCAGTGCCATTAGGTAGAAGAGTGCCAGATTTCTCCCAGCAGACAAGGAGGTGGTCGACAGAGGATCATGGTGAGAGGCAGGCAGGGGAGGGTGAGGGTCACAACTAGCAGGGCTAGGCCACTTTTGATCACAGGATAGTTTGTTCCATTTTTGATATATGGGTTGTATTTTGTCCTTATTGTACCATGTATTTGATGTACACTTGATCCGATTTGTATCATAATAGTATTTTTGATGATATATGTAGACATGGAAAATATACATGCACCTGATTATGATCCTACTAACATCATTTCATCTTGAATCATACTCTCAGCTTATCAACACCTTTCATCCCTTAATTAAATAAATCTTTATTTATTTAATTAGGTCTTTCTCCTCTGGTGATTAAATTAATCAATTTAATATAATTAATCATCTTTCTCCATTCATTTAAATAATTCATTTTATTTAAATTAAATCTCTAAAGTCCTATTAAATTGAATAAATTAAACCTTATTTTATTTAATCTAACATATTCCTCTTTGGTTAAATAAATCAAATCATTTATTTAATAAATTATTTCCTCTAAATTCTTGACTTAAATCAATTCATAAATCTAAGTCTAAATTGTCACATCGCCTAATTCTTCATTAATTTAATCAAAACACTAATTAAGTTAATCCTTCTCACTAAAATTCTCTAGAGAATGCAAGTTGCACAATAAATCAATTACTTTGATTTATTAATTCCTCTATTTTTCCTCACAAAGCATCAAAAGGGAATATTCCTTATTTGAATTCGAAAAGGCCAAGTGGACTTGGTCCTTCCAACAAGGCATTCAATGCCTCTTACATGTCCTTGACCTTGAGCCAAGTGACATTAACTTCATTCCCTTTCCTTCTTCAACATGTCATTTCTCAAATTTGAAATGCCACCTAAATGTATTTATTGGCACATTGGCCAAAACTTGCACATTCTTCATTCAATCACATTTGGACAAGTGGCACAGTGCCATTGAACTATCTTTTGTCCCACATTGCTTATTTCCACTATCTCTTCCAAGATTTGAATCTATACATTGGAGACCTCTCCTCCCAATCTTTATCCACAATTCACATGCAAAGTTACTCTCTTCAATTGAGAACTAATTTTGCTCATTTCACCCAAGCATTCACAACATTTCACTTTTTTGCATCAAGGCTATGCTCAAATCTCTTTGGAGATTTGACCATTGATTCAATCAACAACATTGCAACATAGGAGTTGGGAAAGGGTCAATTTCAACACTCCATTGGCACCAATTCCCCCATGGGATCATCATTTTGTTCACTTAATTAGGACTGGTTTTTATTCATTTTAGTTGTTCTTCCTTTGTTCCTATTTTAAGTTTATTAACAAATGGATTTCATGGGGAATCCCTCATTGTTTGCATGCATTTAGATCTAACACTAACAATGTTTGTCATCTTTGTACATTTGTAGGTTTAGGGGTTCACAATATATATGAAATGATTCACCCTTTATGATATGTATGGTGCATATGTATGATATGCAGATGTGTAATATGCCAATGTATAATGCTATGAGATGTTTTCATTCTTATGCTTATGTGATGCAATGTATGTAGTGGATGAATTTCTTTTTATATATTTTTGTGTTTTTAGTGATGTAATGTATGTTGATAGTGGTGTACTAATATGTAAATGGTAATGGATGCAAATGATTATGTATGATGCAACACTTTTCTTAAGAATAACAACTTTATTCCTCATAACTTAAGATAATGATATGATGCAATGTGTTTTTATGTTAATGATCATGTGGATGCAGGGTGTATGCATTGGCAATTTTTTTATCACTGTTATAATACCATGTGAGTGTAGAAGAAAGATAGAAGAATTGTAGAATTAATGAGTTAGGTGATAATGATGGTGATTTGCATTGCTAGGAATTGGGACTTTCAAAGGGTCAATTGCACTATTTTTGATAACACACATAGGTACAATGCATCAAGTTATAAAGGACCAGGATGGTGTGGTACCTAGTGTGATGGACTTTGACTCGACAATTAGATAGGAATATTCTTGTTCACACTTGACATACATACTTTATTCAGGATGTAGTTCAAACATTCTAAACATCTTGAACCAAAACACAGAAAAGCAAGCTTTCCTATGTAGTCAACAAGACACCTAAAATATCCTCTCTACAAACCAAACAAAACATGCACGACTAAGTTATTTTACAAGCGTATCCAATAAGCATAGAAGATAAAAAGATAATGATCATTTCCCCATTCCTTTCTCTCTAAACCTATTTTTTTTAGGCATCATCGAGAGGTCCTTGAAATGAGCGCAAAATAAGATAAGTCAAAAAGACCAAGATAAGGTAAACAAACAAGCTAATTTTCTTCGTACCGCTAGCCAAGACTAAACTACTATGGGGTATATGATGCTTATGTCCATCGCAAGAAAGCTTCATCCTAGGACATGTAGTTATCAGATTTTTGGTGAAACTGATTGGATGATAAGCTATTGATACTCTGAGTTGACCAACTTGCTTGCCTACTGACTTAGACTTCCAAGACTTTTGATGATTAGGTGTTCACTTTGGAACCTACTAAACTTGCTTCTAGCTAACTCACCAAAGGGTGACAGTGACGATTGAATTTATTATGAGTGAGATGATCACGAGTGAAAGGGAGATGAAATGGATGCACCATTTTGGGTTTTTAGATATTTTGAGGTTGTTTTTGGTATTTTCACATTTTTCAATGTTTTTGGCATTTTTGAGGTTTATGATGAAGAGACTAACTTAAAGACCTATCCTAGGGGTCTTGGGAGCTGATCCATAGATTAGCATTTCCTACGTTATATACGCAAAGACCATGTAGTTTGATTGATGATAGACTCGATGATGATAAGATGGACAAACAAATTGTCATTTTATTGTTTGAAGGACTGACGTAAGATGTAGACTAGATGGGCAAAAGGATTTCCAATGTGATGGATGCCTAAAGGACTGGCCTAAATGTCTCGAGGGATGATCAAAGATCAATCTTGCCTACATTCAAGCTCAGAGATGATGTAATTCGACAAGGTGGAAGATTGACAAGACTAAATGATGAAATTTTGAAGATTTTCTGATATTTTGACATGTTTTTGGATTTTTTTGAGTGACCTTTGAGGAGATTACGAAAATACACATGAATCTAATCCAATGCACATGGGAACATGCCCCCAGTGTGGTGTGATAGAATACTTCGATAAAGGCAGGACAAAATGACCTTAGGAATATGCCAAGTAGTACCATGGTGGAATATGATATGGACACCAACTCAGGCTATGGTATGGTTGTGGGTGAATGGGTGGATGGATGAGTCAAACAAATCCTGGTGGATAGAGAGTGCTTTATTTACACTTGATGCCTATTTGCTAGGTTTTCACCAAGGTACTTGTCCAAAGCACCACCGAAGTGGTTTTCACTAGAGGACAATGTTTTATTTATTGTTTTCAATCCCTTTTCTGATTTTTTTGGATTTTTTATTTTTTGATTTTTTGTTGTCACCAAGATGTCTGTTTCCCAGGTTTTCATCAGGGTAACCATTTTTTCAAGACTTTTTCTGATTATTTTTGTATTTTTTGGTTCCATACCTTGCAAATTCTTAGGCATAAAACTTTTTGAGGTGAGATCTATTCATGGGCTCTTGCAGAGGCTTGCCTTCTGGTGTTAACAACTGATATGCCCCCGATTTGTAGCTTGTGGTGATGATGAAGGGCCTCAACCAGTTAGGCTCAAACTTTCCTTTTGTATCCAGATTGGGCACATTATTTTGATTCTCTTTTAGCACAAGGTCACCAACTTGGAAGGCGTGTTTCCTGATCTTCTTGTTGTAGTTCCATTTTAGGCAATTTTGGTAGACCTGTAGATGATCTAGGGCATCCATACACCATTCATCTAGTAACTCTAGATCATTCAGTCTTGTAACCCTGTATTCCTCATCTATGATGAGGTTTTGCAAAGATATTCTCAAGGAAGGGAGCTCGATCTCGATTGGAAGTATGGCCTTTGATCCGTAGACCAGGGAGAATGGGGCGACACCTATTAGTGTGTGGATGTTGGTGCGATAGGCCCATAAGGCAAGATTTAGCTGCAGATGTCGGTCATGACCAGATTCATTGACTTTTTTCTTGAGGATTTTTAGAATGGTTTTATTTGTAGCTTCTACTTGGCCATTGCCTTGTGGATAGTATGGGGTGGAAAAGCGATGTTTGATTTTGAATTTTTCACATAAATCATGGAAATCCTAATTCTTGAAGGGTGTCCCATTATCAGAAATAATGGATTGGGGTACACCATATCGGCAAATGAGGTAGTTCAAGATGAACCTTGATATTTTCTTTCCAGTAACGTAGGTCATGGGAATTGCTTTGACCCACTTTGTGAAATATTCAGTGGCGGTGATGATGAACTTATGACCATTAGATGAGTTGGGTGAGATTTTTCCAATGAGATCAAGCCCCCACTGTGAAAAGGGCCAAGGTGTAACAATGGGATGTAGTTCTTGAGTTGGTGCATGAATAAGGTCTCCATGATGTTGGCATTGTAGACTCCTTCTGACAAAGTCATGTGCCTCTCTTTCCATTGTTGGCCAATAATATCCGATTCTTAGCAACTTTTTAGCCAAGGTCATACCACTCGAATATAAACTAAAAGTGCCATTGTGTACCTCAGTTAGAGTAGTCAAGGCTTCCTCAGGTTTTAAACAACATAACAATGTTCTGTCAACACTTCTATGGAAGAGGGTTTCTTCTAGGATGACAGATCGTAAGGACCTTTTGATGAAGGTTCAGTTTATGTTCGGGGTAATGTTGGCTAGGAGGATTCCTAATCTTAGATAGGTGTATATTTCATAGTACCAAAGATCACTAGGACCAACGAGTTAACATGCATATTCTAATTCTTGTACCTCAAAAGTAGGTACGAGAAGCTGCTCTACTAGGAATTCATGTTTCGAGACGTTGCGAGGTATATCTAGCAAGGATCCAATGGTTGCCATTGCATCTGCTGCTCTATTGTTTGCCCTCGGTATTTGCTCAAAAGTGATATCGATGAATGATTCCTTGAGGCTTTCTACCACCTTTTTGTAGGGTGTGATCTTATCATCTTTAGTTTGGTATTCCCCATTGACTTGATTAATGATAAGTTGCGAGTCTCCATAAACCTTCAATGACATGATTCGTCATTGTGTTGCAATTTTGAGACCTATGGTTAAAGCCTCGTACTCTGCAATGTTGTTTGTACAGGGGAATTCCAACCTATAAGACCTCGATATGCAATCCCCTTACGGAGTGATGAAGAATACACCGGCTCTTGATCTATGTTGTGTGTGGGAGCCATCAAAGTACAGTTTCCAGTCGTCGGCTACATTGAGATTGAAAAGAGACTCATCTGGAAATTCTGATATGAGTGGGTTGTCTATGTAGATGGGAGCTTCTACTAGCTAGTTTGTAATAAATTTTCCTTTGATCACCTTTCGCTCGACATACTCAATATCATGTCCAGATAGTATCATTACCCATTTAGCCATTCTGCCTGTAAGCATTGCTTTTGACAATAGATATTTTAGAGGGTCTATCTTGGCAATTAGCTTAATTTGACGAGCTAGCATGTAGTGCCTGAACTTCTTGGTTGCAAATACCAGTGCTAGGCAAACCTTTTCAATTGATGTGTAATTGAGCTCATGCCCTACCATTGTTCTACTAATATAGTAAATCGCCCACTCGATTCCCTTTTCATCATGTTGGGCTAAAAGCGCACCAAGGGTGGCTGTCGTTCTTGAGATGTATAGAATCAATGGTTTCCCTACAATTGGTGGCATCAACACAGGTGGTGTAAGCAGATATTCTTTGATTTTTCTGAATGCTTGCTTGCACTTGTCGTCCCATCTAAATGCTACTCCCTTGTGGAGAAGGTGTGAATAGGCAATCTGCTTATCTGCCAGTTGTGCTATGAATCTTCAGATGGAATGGAGTCTACATTGTAATCTTCTAAGTTTATTTAGTGTTCTTGGCACTCCCATATCAAGGATTTCTTTTACCTTTGTGGGATCCACTTTTATCCCTCTCATTGAAACTATGAACCCCAACAACTTTCCTAATTGTACCCCAAATACAAACTTCTTTGGATTGAGTCTAACCTTGTATTGTTCTAACCTATCAAAGATTGCACTTAGAGTTCCTATATAATCATATCTCTTCTTTGATTTGGCCAGTATGTCATCCACATAGTCTTCAACAATTTTTTGAATCATGTCGTGAAAGATCAGTGTCATGGCTCTTTGATATGTAGCTCCTGCATTCTTTAGCCCAAATGGTATCACATTCCAGTAGTAGGTGCCCCAAGGACATATAAAGGTTTTTTTATGCTGGTATTCCTTTGCTATCATTATCTGATTGTATCCCGAGAAGTCATCCATTAGGGACATCATATCATGTCCTCCCATCATGTCCACTATCATGTCAATGTTGGGTAGTGGAAAGTCATCCTTAGGACATGCTTTGTTTAGATCTCTAAAGTCCATGTAGATGTGAATGCCCCCATTTGGTTTTGAGATTGGCAGAAGATTAGATACCCATTTTGGATAGTCAATCAGTCGTATGAAGCCAACATCTAAGAGTTTCTATAATTCAATCTTCATGAGCAAAGCTATCTGTGGGTGCATTTTTCTTAACTTTTGTCTAATTGGTTTCACTCTAGGGTGAATGGCCAAGTGATGAACTAATACTTCAGGATCTAGACCTAGCATGTCAACATAAATCCATGTGAATTTTACCTTTATTTCTCTTAGGAATTCTACCAACAATTCTTTTTCTTCTATTTGAAGTGTTTGAGCATAGAATGTGATTTGCAGTTTTGTTTCTATTCCCAAGTTGACAGAGTTGCACTGTTTTTCCAGGACTGCTGACTTTTCTTGATGTAGAGCAGCAGGGGTTAGATTGATTCCTTCATCCTCCGGTGCCTTGGATAGGTTTTCACCATTGGATGTGTCCTTTATTTTTAGTGTTTTGTGGTTAGAGAATGCCACAGTGTGGTTTTCACTCAATAACCTCGAGCTTATTCTCGATATTTTCCTTTTGCGACTGAAGGACTCAATCGTCTCCCCATAGTATGCTTGGGTGTCTAATTTGATGTTGAAACCTAACTTATGATCCCTAGATAGAACTGTATCCCTTAGTCCCATTAATTCTAAGAGCGCCTCATCATTTTCGAATGAGTCGAGAATTGGTGGTCCTCTTTGATCATGATCGATAAGTTGTGGGTGTACTAAGGTGATTTGGTGGGTTTGTTGGTTTGCATTAGTTGTGGAGGCACTAATCATTAGCAGGGTGGAATCCTCAAAGAGCCTAGGGAGACCTGCTATGGTATCATCATCATCACTACTAGAACAAACATCGGTGACGTCAAAAGTGAAGTTATCAAATGGGATACCTAGGCATAGTGGTGGTCTAGGAGTGGTTGTTGTTACTTGAGGAGAGGACATGAGTGCCCTTCTAGGAGTACCTCTACCATGTACAGTTATACTTGGAGGAGTATACCCAAGGCCAAGGTTCTGCATTCTTATTTCTACAATGATGGGCTCCAACCGTCCATCACTGTTTCTTCCAAGGCTTTCATTCTTGTTATAACCCATACCAAACATCATGTGTAACCCTCTGTTAGTTTCCTCCATGGGCAGGGTGGGGGTGGGTCTTTCATCTTGGTATAATGTATTTGAGATTTCCTCCTCATCCACATTATCCCGACTGAGATCCCCCCAATGGAAGAATCCAAAAGGTTCTTCTCTAACAGTGTGGACAAGTGTTTCAACTGGCTGGGATTGTCCATGCGACCTAGGAGATTGTGGTAACTCTCCTACAACAAATACATTTATTTTCATTTTTTAGTCACCACATCCATTGTCCTGGATCATTTTTTTTATTTTGGATATGTCAGGGATGGCGGGTGTCTATGTCACAAAAGTGGAAGCAAGGTTGGTTGGGTCAATATATGATGTAGATGGGCCTTCATCATTTTTTGGTACTTGAGGGATTTTATAAAACTTGGCTTCCAATTTTTTGCAGTATGCAAAAGGTTCAGGATCCCCATATACAGTAACCTCCTCATTCTAGTGTGATAACTTGATGCATTGATACATCAAGGCCACTGCCTTCATTCCATGGATCTAGGGGCATCCAAGGAGGATATTATATGGTAGGTCTAGGTCGAGGACCTGACAGGTAGTCTCCATAGTTGTCGGTCCTACTTGGATGGGGATCTTGATAGTGCCCTGAGACACTCTTTCTTGGTCATCATATGCCCTTATCATGATGCTTTTTTTTTATTAGTGGAATCCTCGGCAAATCCCAATTTCTTTATAAGCTTTACAGAACAAATATTAAGGCCTGCACCTCCATCCACTAGTACTCATTTTACTTTCTTTTTATGGACTAGCACTTGGAGGTGGAGTGCATGGTTATGAGATGGCTGCGGAGGGAAATCTTGGTCTGAGAATGTAATGAGATTTGGGGTAACTATGTTACCCACCATAGCCTGGAGTTGCTCTGTGTCAAGGGTGGCGAAGATGGTGGATGTAACTAATGCTTCATCAAGGATATTTCTATGGGTGGTGGATATTTTCAATAGTTCCATGATGGAGATTTGAGTGGGGGTTCTCTTCAGCTGGTCAATGACATTGTAGTCATAGGGGATGGCTTTAGAAATGGGGTCTTAGCTAGTGCTCTGGTGATGGTAACCTTTCCACCATGTGTGGTGACTCCACAGTCATTGTTGGCTCCCTTGACATTTATGACTATGACCATTTCATCAACACACCCGACTATCTCCTCATACACTACATAGCACTAGCATACTTTTTCTTTCCCTTATTGCTCCCTTTATTTTTTTACTGATTGTTCCCTTGGTTGTAGTTTGGCATCAGATTCATGTATATTTTCAAGTCTTGGTTTCCAAGTGGCAGCTCGATATTGATGATTTTATCCTCGATGAGGTCTTGGATGATGTTTGTTAGCCTCATGCAATTAGCATTGGTATGTCCTTTGACTTTATGGAAGTCACAAAGGATATTTTTGTTATACCATGGTGGTTTGGTCATGGGTTCTGTGTATTGCTCTGAGTTAGAGACTTTGATTAGATTCTCTTTAACCAGTTTCTTCATTATGGACTCAATCAATTCACCAAGAGCCGTGAACTTTCTTTTGGGGGGATACTTGCCTCAGGGAGGTGGTCCTCCTTGGTTACCCAAGTTGTTGATTTTATTGGTGGGATTCGATTGTTGTTGTGCTACTACCGCATTAGTCTGCACATTGTTGCAATTATGATGGGTTTGGGTATTCTGCTTAGGGGCACTAATGACCACTTTAGCATTGACCACACCATCGTTTGTGATATTTTTATTCCTTGAACAAGTTCAAGGTTTATCATTGTAGTTGTTAGATGGGCAGTCATCCTGTGGTGGAGTGAATGTTGGTGTCCCTCCTCACACAATAAGGGATCTTTCAATGTTGAGTGCCTTTGGGATCAGTTGGTCATATGATGTGATGCACTGCATTTTCAAGTAGAATGCCAAGTTTTCATCTAGATTGGCTATGATGGTTCAAACTTGTTGTTCTTCTGGCATGGTCCACTTGCTCTGATTGGACTTGGATCACCATCTTTGCAAGAAGAATGTGAATAGCTCCCATTTTTTCTATATCAGTGCAGATAGTTCTTCCAAACTAACATCCGCACCCATATTGAAAGTATAATTCTTAAGGAAGGCTTCCATGATTTTTTTGAATGTTTTAATGCCCGTGGCTAGGTGAGAAAACCATTCCATGGTTGGACCAGTCAAACTACAAGGGAAGAGTCACATTAGATACATGTCATTGTATGCGACCTCCACGCAATGTACCTGAAATTCCCTGACATGGTTTTTAGGGTTACCCATTCCATTGTACTTGTCAAATTTGGGGATCTTGAATCCCTTTGGATATAGTATCATGGTGAGAATTTTGTCGAAAGGGTAAGGGCACAAGTTTCCTGGTGTTCTTGTTGTTTTTCTTTCTTGTAAGTCCAACACTTGCTGCGAAAGTAGTTTGATTTGTGTTGCAACATCCTTGCTTGGGTCAGGAGGTGGAATGAAGGAGTTGTGAGGTGTTTGAGGTGATTTATGGGTGGGAAGAGTACTAGTGGGCATTTTCTACAAGCTTTGTTGTGTGTTCAAAGTTTATTGGTATGCCTGCATTTACGTCAACAGCGCTTGTTGTTGATTTTGTTGTTGTTGTTCCCATGAAGCCTTTTGTTGGTCAAACCATTGTTGTGCTAACAAAGCTTGTTGTTGGTCTAGTTCTTGTTGTTCCAACAAAGATTTTTGTTGGTCGATCTGCTATTGTGTCAATAAAGCTTGTTGTTTGGCTTGTTGTTGTGCTTGAAATTCTTGCAGGGCTTGATGGTAAGGTTACAAATGGATATCTTGTAGTTGCACTTGGTATTGGGATTGTGCCTATTGTTGGGCTTGTGCTTGTGCTTTTTCTTGAGCCTGGGCATGAGCTTGAGTTTGAGCTTGTGCTTTGGATTAAGCTTGCACTTGAGCTTGGGCTTGAGCTTGTGCTTGTTCTTGAGCTTGCTTCTTTTGCTTGAGTACTCTCTATTGGTTGGCCTTTTGAAGGGTTTGGATTAGGGTGGTGAATGAATTTGTTGTGTTGGATTTTAGTGGGATTGGTGGTGGAATGGGGATCATGCCAACCATTCTGATGAGTGAAGGGATTATGGTGGTGATGGGGATTTGGGTTGTTGGGGAGGTAGTTGAGATGTTTGGTCCTTAAGATGGTATGCTTTGGGATATTTGAGGACCAATTGATGTAGTGGCTTGAATGGTTGTCACTTTTTGTTGTGATGTTGTGGGAAAGAAGAGGGAACTTGATGTGATGTTCACATTGCCTGGTTCTGAGAAACTATCGATGTTGAGAGGAGGAAAACCCAATTTGAGAGGTGACGTGTTCATGAATGGAAATGGGGAAAGAGATGGAATGTTACATTGGAAAAAAGGATTAGCAACATCAGTTGTTCCAAAAAAAACCCCTTCTCCAAGTGGTAGAGAAGTTTGTACGTTTTATTGACACACTGATGTTGCACAGAATGAAGATGAGCTAGCGTGGTTATGGAAGGTGTGCGGGACGTATGGGTGGGATGGATTTTTCAAGACAGAAGTACTCAGCATGGTGGTGATGACTACCTCTTTGTTAGCCACAAGGTAATGCCTTTGCAATTCTTGAAACATGGCACTCCCCTTGTTTACATTCGGTGAGGTTTGTGTGATGGACGATGTGGTGTAAGGTATTTCTTGATTGAAATTTGACATTGAGGATGCATTTGTAAGTGGCATATTTGTAATAGTGCTTATGTCAAGGTTGAGAGGAACTGGACCCCTCCTTCTGCTAGCATATTTAAGTTACCATAACTAATTATTTTACTACATGGACAGAGGCTCTTTCTTGCAAACAATGTACTTCGGATGTGGTAATCAATTTTCTTGAATCAAGAATTATTAATTGTTTTGGTTGTCCGCTACCTTTGGTTTCTAATAATGGTCCTACATTTGCATCACTGAAGTTTTCTAATTGGGTGTATGATCATGGGATTTTTATTAATTTTTTGTCCAATTATTACCCCCGAGGTATTGGTCTAGCCGAGTCTTCCAACAAGAACTTACTGACAGTTATTTGTAGGTTGTTAGAACAAAATCCTAAGGATTGGCACACCCAGCTCCAATTTGCTCTCTGGGCTGACTATACTAGACAAAAGGCATCCATAAGAACCTCTCCTTATCACCTAGTGTATGGTTTGGAACCTATGTTTCCTATTCAATTGAAAATCCCTACCCTGCAGTTCATTAATGAGTACTATAATGAAGAAGATAAATGTGAAGCTTGTTTGGCTAAACTATTGCATTTGGAAGAAAAAAGAGATGAAGCTGTATAGAATTTTTCTAAACATCAGGCTATGGTAAAAAGATGGTTTGATAGGAGAGCTAAGGTAAAGGCCTTTAGAATTTTTTACTTAGTTCTTTATTGGGATAAAGCCCATGATCGTAAGGGAGAGCATGGTATATTTGATAAACTTTGGCTTGGCCCTTACCAAATTTTTGAAATTTTGCGAGATAATGCTTTTCATTTAACACCCTCACTTGTGAGGATATCCCTCTGCCTATTAATGGGAAGTATCCGAAGCATTATTTTCAACCTTGAACGACTTGCAATTCATCCTTTACATAGCTAGAGTAGGTTTGCTTTTTGTTCGCTTTGTTTCTGCTTTGCTTTGGTAGATTAGGTTTGCTTTAGGGTGTTGTTCTTTTCATTTTTGTTTTGCTTTTGGGTTCCTAATTTCTTTGGGCTGTTGCACCTATGCACCAGGGCTATTTTTTTTGGGATTGTTTTGAAAATTTCTTTTATAAACTCTAATTAGTTTTTTCAGAATCAGGTGGTGGAATTCTTTTATCTGATCTTCTTTGTACTAAGAATTAGAACCACTTGTTTTAGATACACTTTGGAATATTTTTGGGTCTCACATTTCATATTATAATACTAAAAAAAAAAATTGGAGTTGCATGAGGTTCTTGAGTAGTTTGGCCTGGTGAAAAATCTTATGTTCTGCTTCAGTGCCACTGTGTTCCTCATTCCTGAGCATGAGTTTCATTACTTACAAAGGTGAAGAAGTAAAGTTCTATAAAATGATTAAAAAAAAAAGAACGGAGAAAATTTTGAAAATTAAAATGAATTTCACCTTATCAGGAGTATCCTAGTATCTCTATCGAGGCTATGGATGCCTAACTAGCAGCGAGGCTCTATCTAGGTTGCTTTTGAAGTTTGAATCCTATGTAGCTTGGTCAAGATTACTTTGGTTCTTCTTGCACTTACATGATAAGGATCAATGCATAATACACACACTTGGACCCTGGTATAGGAAAAGGTCTTCTTACTTGTGATTTTTGAAACTTGGTTCTTAGAATTCTTGATGGAAGAATCGAAACCAGAGATTCTAGGTTCTTGATTCTAGTTTATCCTTGAAATGCTCTGGAGCATTTCCCCAACGGAGTTGCCATTTGTTGTGCAGTTTTTTGCACACACGTCCCACTGAAGGTGGGGACCCTCTTCTTTTTCTTTTTGGTGTTTTTTCTGTTCTTTTCTAGGGGTTTTTTCTTCTGTGGTTTTGTGCTTTAACATCCAATCTTGCCAATTGAAGTGGCGTTCTTTTGAGCTATGTTGAAAATATGAAGTTTTGGCTTTATCTCGAGTTTTTTATTATTTTCGAGAAAATCCACTTGGGCTGGATTCTCCGGGTTCCCCTTCATTCTCCAAATTTCCTACTTTTGCATTGCTTTCGGGAAAGTCCGCATATCCCGGATTTCCCCGAAATCTGTGAAGGTGTCGAATCCCCGAAAGTCTCTTATGGTCGTGGTTGTCTTGTTGGATGCATTAATGCTTAGAGGAGGTCTTGGGGCTTTGATATACTGATTCTTAAGAAGTAATTGATCATTTGATTTTTTCATTTGCTCTCATTTGGGCTTGTGTATTGAGGTTCTTGGTGTTTGTTGGATATCTGGATTTTCGAGGCCATTTGGATTGTGTGTTTGCATTGAACGGTTGTATCTCGACTACACCAGTTTCAACCTTTGTGTTTCCATGGTATGTAGATATGTCATTTTCTCTGTTGGTTTCAATGGCTTTTCTTTATTTGCTTGGGGAGTCCTTCATAGGTTTCCTGGTTTTTCTAGATGCACGTCATCATTGAATGCTTTCGGGTTTTCATTTGGTGCACCAGTCTATTTTTATTGATCAATTGTGTTCGTTTTATTCTGGTGTTGCTTCTTATTTGGGCATTGGCTTGCTAGGGTTTAATAATCTCCATTTTGGTATATGAGTAAGTTGTCTATGCTTTCATGATAGACATTTAGGGTTCTTGACCTAGGGCATGGCCAATCCTCTTCATTTTTTGTGAAGAGTGTCTTTAGTTCACGTTTTATTCATCAGGGTCCTAAGTTGAGTCGGTTTCGGAGTTCCAACTTGAATCCGGAGTGATTTCAATTGATTTGGTGAAAGTGGCGAAGATGTAGACAGGTTTGGGTTTTTGAGGTCTTCACGAAATTCCACTTCCCTCAGATTTCCTTGAATTCTCTATCTCCTCTCGTTTTATCACTTTTTCTCGAATTTCGTTTGGTTTCGCCAAAATCTGTTCCATCTGAATTTTCCCAAGGTCTACAGTTGGTTTGTTTTACCGATTTCAAGCTTTGATACTATTATATCTAGATTTCACCAAAATTTGCTCCATCTGGATTTTCTCGAATAGTCTATGTCTCTTTTTTTTCCCTGAGTTAATTATAACTAATGTTAAGTTTTCCAGAATCCATCTCCGGCGGATTCTTCTAGGTGTTTTTGGGGAAATGTTCAATTTGATGGTTATAAATGGTGGGTTTCTTGGTAATCTATTTGATTGATTTAAGGAGCTTATGCTAAGTATTCTCAATGCTTTTTCCTTAATTAATTTGATGATTTAAATGATGTTATGGGGTTTTGTATGTTTGGTTCACAGGAATCCGCCTGGTCCTGATTTTCCTAAAAATCCCTCCCAGTGCAGAATCCGCGAGGGGAGCCAAATCCTAAATTTTGAGATAATGATCTTCTACACTTATTCCTTCTTACGGATCTAATTGTCATTACTTCTATGTGTTTACAGGAAGGATCAGGACAGAATATTGTTGGTCAAGGCAAGCGACAGGTAACCGAACCTGGTGCAAAGGCTTCTACCATCTTGGATGTAGAAAAGGTTAAGTTGGATATAAAGAGTAGAATTCTTGAGAGCAAGTTGACCTCAATTTGGTCGGGGATCATAGATGCGAATGTAGGCATGTGGGATTACGAAGAATTCAAGGTTGAGCTATCAGCACCAAACCTTCCTCTATTGTCAAGGAGAATGGTGGAATCCGGGTTGGCTCATGTGGCAAGTTTCCCTTCTACAATGCAGTGCTATGAGCTAGTGCTGGAATGTGCCAGAAATTATGATAGGGGTACACAGAGGATTATTGGCCCTCAGGGTAGGATTCTTGTTGGATTCAGTCTTGTGGCCATTGCTGTAACTTTTGACATACCTGATAGATCTCATGTGGTAGGCTTCGACCTAGAGGTTGCTAGGAAATATTATGAAGAGAACATTTTCAAATCTCAATAGGTGATCAACTCTTGGCTAGAGAAGCCTAAATCTCATTTCTCTAAGTTGCCTAAGCAACTATTTAGGTTGAAGTTCAAGAGGGAGTATTAAAATGCCATCACCCTTCTCAGTAGATTGATAGGATTGAAGAGTGCAGGTATTTTTGAAACATGGATGTTCAATGTGATTGCCATAATGGAACTGGGGATAGACTATCATTGGGCAGGAGTTATTAGTAATATGATCCATCATCAGTTGTGTAATGTCTTGTAGACCAAGACTTTCACTATGACTTCTTACCTAGTGTATTCATTGGCCCGACTTCATCCATACAAGGGATTGAGCACTAGAGGTATTTTTGGGCAAGATGCTATTAATGAAGTGTATCCATAGTTGCATTTGACTGGTGGAAGCTAGTGTAGGTCGAATGATGCCTTCACAATGTACATTACCAAATTGCTCTAGGGTGCAGAGCATGTGAGAATCTTGGATAAGGCAAAAGAATTGATAAGAAGGTATGGAACCTGGTTTATCTATTTCCCAACCTTCTCATATATCAGGGTTGATGTTTTTCAGAGGGCCCCCTACATACTCCCTAGATATCTCACTGATCATGTTGTATTGTTGGAAGTCACTAGACAAATCTGTGACTTTGACAATGTTGTGAAGGGAGAAATGCACAAGACAGGTTTTGGGAAAGATTTCCCTTTGAAAATAGGAATAGGTGAAGTTTGTGCCTCCATTCAGTTTGCTCATGCTTTGGAGGAGGAGATGGGTACTCTTGGGCTCTCTTTTCATTCTAAGAGAGCAAGGTTTGATGTTACTGGTGAGGCTTAGATGAAGGAAAATAGAGATTATAGCCATAAGCCTCATATTGAGGATTACTAGATTAACCTTGCTGATGAGTTTGAGGTGAGAAAGAAGAGGTTTTCCAAGTTTCCAATGGATCTGGTAAGATTATATAATGTAAAATCCATCCCGGACTAGGTGTAAGAAGATGGAAATGTGATCCAGGGTCATGTGTATGAGGTGGTGAAGGATAAACCATTGGGAGAAGTTGACTGGTTAGAGGAGGAGAAGATTGAATTAGATCAGGTTATGGCCCTAGTAATTAAGTATACCAAAATTTGGTTGAAGCACAAAATGCTGGAGCAGGAGATCGAGGGTGTTCCATGCACCTATGAGCTGATGGGAGACTTGGAGTCTCATTCTGCTTCTGAGCCTTCACTTGAACCAGATCAAAAGGACAAGGAGAAAGTAGAATCTCCTTTCGGAATTTAGGTAAGGGAGGTGCAGGCTGAAAAGGCTGTAGAGGTGACCAAATAGAGGCAGCATGTTGCCAAGAAGAGGAAGTATGCCTCTAAGAAGGAAGTTGAGAAAAAATAGGAGGAACAAGAGGTTGAAAGTGTTCATGCACTAATGAAGAAAATAAGAGTCACAAGGACATCCCAAAAAGTGGAGGAAGTTCCTAGGGCTGACAGGGAAATTGAGCCACTAGTGGTAGAGGTGGAGAGATCAAGGGAGAAGACACAAGTCTATATGAGGAGATCAAGGAATCCTTCCCGAAGGGATACTGTAGCCAAAGAGGGTGGTTCAGTAAGTATCCCTATTGCTGAATAGGTCGGTCCGTCCATTCCTCAACATGTTGGTAGCATAAGGGGAGAACCAAAACAAGATGAAATTCCTAAGAATTTGGGTGAGGAAGAGTTCCAAGAAGGAGACCTCTTTAATGCAGAGGTAGAAATTGATAAGGTGGTTCAGTCTCCCTTGGTGGCACATGCAGACTCTCTTGCAAGGGAACAAATAGACAAGTCTCCTCAAAAGGAGGAGGAAATACCAGCTAGAGCCCCCTCACCAATGGAGGTTGAAGTGGAGGAACAGGTATGACAAGAAGAGAACCCAATGGTGGACATTCCTAAAAGTCCAAGTGTTGAGAGGGATGTAACTACTGATCAGCAGGAGAAAGAACAAGATAAACAAGACACAGTGCCTGCTAGGTCTACCATTCTAGATTGGCTTGAGAAGGAATTGAAGAGAAAAATGGTAATAGTGGAGGATGATCCTCCCAATTGGGATGCCCTCATGGCTAATGTAGAAAGGGAAAAGACCAAAAAGAGGGCAAGGGTTGTATCCCAGATTGAGAGGGATGGATCAGGTAATCGAGTGGCCCATATTGCTACCCCTGCTCCAAACAAAGATAGGGATAATGTGACTGCCCAGGACTATAATGTGTAGACTGTTGATTTGGGACATGCTACTGTTGAGCAAGATATTCAAGAGTATGAGGGTTTTAGTGTAGTCATTGTGGGAAGATTGAAGAAACTCATACAAACTAGGCATGAGCTAGAGAAGGAGAATGAAAAACTTAGAAAGTACTTGTAGGATTTGATGAAACCTTTGCAAGCTATTGGCTCCTCCTCCTCTGCTACATGATTCCTACCCCAAGAAACAATTTTTGAGTTAGAGAGGATGAAGGGTACTTCACATGTTGTGGTTACTTGGTTAGAATATGTCCAAGCTAAGGGAGGTGAGGCCATTAAGGGCATATTATCCATTGGAGGGGATGCATTGAGGTTGATTGATTGGTTGAAGACTGCATTGGCATAGGATAATGTGGATACCAGCCTCATGTTGCAGAAGACTTCAACAATCATGGGGTTCGCTGAAGATAAATTAGTACAGTGTAGGACCCTTCCTTTTCCAAGATTTTGTGAACCTTGGTAATGGTTTGAAATCCTACAAATGAGGCAAAAGGCCTTGAAAAATATCCACAAATAGGCGAGGAAAATTGAGGATGCTCTGACTAGTGTTCATGAGAGGTGCATTTCATTCTCTGAGATCATGACTGGAAGGAAGAAGTTTGCTCCAAAGCATCTCAATTTGGAGCAACTTAGAGAATGGTGGAAAGATGTGTATTCTCTAGTCAGTGAAGGGCCAATTACTGAACATTAGTTGGATGATGCTACAACTTATATTGCAGTCATTGACAGGTATTTGGCCAACAAAACTGATTGGGATGGTACAATTAAGCAAGCAAGAGAAGATATCAAGACTCTTGAGAGAAAGATTAGGGTTTTTCCTGTGCCACCTATTGTTGAGTTGGATAGGGTCCTGTTGGCCATACATGGTGAAAAAGATAAAGCTAAGGACAAGGATGGGGAGTGATTATATAGAGTTACATTGACATTTGTGCTTCCCATTCACATGTATTGTGTCGACCTTTTGATATCTTTCCGATTTTGGATGAAATTGGTGCCAATGTCACATTTCATATGGTTTGAATGTCTTTCAAGCCAACCTCTTGTAGGTCATGTTTTATTGTAAATTATAATTTGGGCCGACCTATCTTATGGATTCTCTATAAAAGCAGGCATGTTGCCTCATTTAAAAAGAGAGATTAGAAAATAGATATAGAAGATAGGCAGATCAGGAGGAAGTAGCTAAATGATATTAGAGCAAGTTAGGGTTTATTTTCAACCAAATGTTGTAACAAAAAACTAGAATTGCTGCCATTTTTGGATGATTTAATATAAGAGGGATATTGTGTTTGGTATCTATCTTCTGGAATCTCATCTGGCATGGTTCTTGTTATTCTATGTTTAAAATTGCCTAATGTTTATGGCTAAATGATTTGATAATTCTTAGGGTTGCATGTTTAGAATTTTTGCAGCAATCTCTAGTCCATAATTTTTGCAGTTAGTTGATTATTAGCTACTTTACAAAGTTAGCCTGGACTTATATTTGTGCTTAGTTCAATTATGAAGGTTTATTCATCTCAATTTCTGTAGGATTGACATAATGAATGTTTATGATTTGAAAATATTTCAATACCTTAAAATATTGCACTATTTCTATGGAATTGTAGATTCATCTAGGTCAAGCAGAAAATAGTTTATGAGAGATCAGTCCATTTTGAGAATTTTATCCTTTTGCATTTAGGGTTAGAAGTAATTTTAACATTATCTCTAAAAAAAATTATCTTTTGATGTTTCTTTATTATTTGGATTCCAATCAAGTTTCAAACTATCATTTTAGTGTCTATATTTGTTAAGATTTGAAATTGAGTGTTGCTCGTAGTAAGGTCCTATTGTGATTACCAGCATTTTCACATTTATCACTGAGTATTTTTACTGCATCGTCAAGACCTGAAATTAGAGACCTTGGGGTTATCTCTTTACCATAGAGATTTACCTTTCAAGAGAGATAGGATATTATATTCTATCTAAGTTGTTGCTGTGCAGAAAGCACCATCAACAGATTGGTGCTAGAAGGAGGGCCTTTGAACAAGCAAGCTGGAGCATTTCTTAAATGCCATCTCTCTTGAGAGACTTAGAAGAAGAACTAGATCCACTCTAGGAGAGAAAGAATTTCAAGAATTACATGCCCCCATTAGGTCAAGAAGGACCAAAGGAGGGGAAGAATCATCATCAGCTCATCTACTTCCATCATCTCCATCATCTTCATCTTCATCTGAATTTGAGGGTATTCCCATTCCACAACCACAACTTGTGAACCCCTATACCTGCAATTGCACAAAGATGACAAACATTGTTAGTGTTAGATCAAAATGCAAGAAAATATGAAGGATTCCCCATGAAATCCACCTATTTAAGCTAATATTAGGAAATGAAGAGCAAAAATCAAATGATATGAAAATAAATCCTAATCTTAGCCAATAGAATGATGATCTTATGGGGGAATTGGTGCCAATGATGTGTTACAATTGGCCCTTTCCCAATTCCTAAGTAGCAATGATGTGATTGATGAAGAAATGATCAAATCTCCAAACAGATTTGAGCATAACCTTGGTGCAAATGTGAAAATATAGTGAATGCTTGGATGAAATGAGCAAAATTAGTTCTTAATGGAAGAGAGTAACTTTGCATGTGAATTGTGGATGAGAAATGAGGAGAGGAGTCTCCAATTTATAGACTATAATTTAGAAGAAGTGAGAAAGATTGAGCAATGTGGGACAAAGGATAATCCAATGGCATTGTGCCACTTGTCCACATGTGATTGGATGAGGAATGAGCAAATTTTGGCCAATGTGCATGATAAATGCATGATAAATACATAAATTTGAATTTGAAATGTTGAGTTGACTTGTTGAAGGGGGAAGGGAAGTGAATTAAATGTCACTTGTCTCAAGGTCAAGGACATGTAAGAGGCATTGAATGTCTTGTTGGAAGGACCAAGTCCACTTGGCCTTTTTGAGTTCAAATGAGGGAATATTCCCTTTTGATGCTTTGTGAGGGAAAATAGAAGAATTAATAAATCAAAGTAATTGATTTATTGTGTCACTTGCATTCTCTAGAGGATTTTAGTGAGAGGGGTTAACTTAATCAATGTTTTAATTAATTTAATGAAGAATTAGGTGATGTGACAATTTAGACTTAGATTTATGAATTGATTTAAGTCAAAAATTTAGAGAAAATGATTTATTAAATAAATGATTTGATTTATTAAATCAAGAAGGAATCTATTAGATTAAATTAAATAAGGTTTTAATTTATTTAATTTAATAGGAGGACTTTAGAGATTTTAATTAAATAAAATGATTTATTTAATTAAACAGGGATGTAGGGTTAATTAAATTAAATTGATTTTATTTAATCACTGACAGAGGAAGACTTAATCCAATAAATAGTGATTTATTGAATTAAAAGATAGAAAGTGATGAAATGCTGAGAATGTGATTTAAGAGGAAACGTTGTTAGTAATCAGGATCAGGTGTGCCAAAATGAACTTGTACATCTTCCATGTCTACATTTTGCCCCTCTTTGAAGCAATGTAATTGTTGCATTGATTCAAAGATGATCTTGCGAAAAAGATGAAAAGCTGTTTGACAAGCTCGAAATGCCCCAAAATGCTAGAAAAATGCTTTAAAATCCTAGAAGGGATGCAGAATGACTCTTGGTTGAACAAAAATGGGTTCAAGGGATGAAAAATCTAGCTGGAAGGTCAAATTAGGTCAAAAAACCCTAATTTTTAGGCTTAAATAGACCTCGAGGGGTCATTTTCAATTCATTTGCAATCTTAGCCTTTAGAAAATTTCACATTTGAGCTCTAAGTTTTGGTTGAAATGGCACAACAACAGCTTCCCAGGCATGTGTCGGAGAGGTTTCAGACACACCAACAGCCAATCGGCGTAGGACCCGTGGTATGTACCCCTATCCAACTTTTAAATTTATCATTTTACGCACATTTATTAGGGTTTAAGTCCTTCACAAACTGTGCGGCACTATATGGCACCACGGAGAATGCATTATTGCCACCGTGTGGTCCGCTAATGTACCACATATGCGAAGTGCACCACGCAGGCCACTTTTCATTTTAGCCTTTAATTAAACCAAAGTCTGCCACATGTCCCTACTCCACCACATGACATAGTTAGGAATTTAGGTTTTGCCTTAAGCAGGACTGCATATGAAAATTGCGTCGTGCGGGCCACTTTGGAACTTTCAAAATGATAATCCCCGCCACAGCGGTGCAGTTTGTAACTTTCCAAACTACGCCGCACCCGAAAACAGTGCCGCACTTGCCAGTTTAGGGCGAATTTTAACATGAAATGCAAATGAAACTTTTTCTTTCTGATGCGATGGGCTTCCCTATGCAAGAGGATCCTGGTGTACTTTACTCGTGGGAGCACTGATGGCCAGTGCTTAGCAGATTAGGGGATATGCATGATTTGGTCCAGGAGCACCTCGGTGCCCTTGGTCTCTGGTATGTTGCATACATCCCTCCCGTTCGGGCTCATTTACGCATGCTTATGGCTCTGGCACAGCAATGGCATAGTGAGACCTCCTCCTTCCATCTTCCTACCAGTGAGGCCACTATCACCCTTGAGGATGTATGGCGCATCCTTCGATTGCCTATTCACGAGATCCAAGTCATCTATGATCTAGATGCTGGCAGAGAGGCTTGTTACGGGGTTATGGAGATGGTTGAGATTGAGTTTTGTGATGGTCAGATCAACTTAGAGCTGTATTGCGGTCCTGTGCACATATATAGATTGATCATTACTACTATCATTTTAGGCCTTGTAGTACCTGATCGGTGGGGCTGATACTTCAATCCAGGATGGAGACTAGCATGGGATCAGATGGTTCACCGCAGGGAGTGCTTTGTTTGGGGACTGGTATTACTGGCGTCCCTCTATAGGGATCTTCACGAGTTTTCTTATTTGGACAGCAAGTTCATCGAGGCTGGAGGCACCTTACTACATATCTCGGCATGGGAGAGGATCTGAGTGCTTCACCCAAATATCACACCAGTTGTCCTTGAGACAGATGATCCCCTTGTTTGGCGGTATGGCAGGGTGACTATGCACTTTTCTTTTACTAGTGCAGGTGGTATTTTGCACTGGCAGTGAGTTCTTGATGAGATGAGAGAGTTCATCTGAAGACCGTGGATGGGTGTTGGTCCATGGAGAGATGATGTTCAGCAGCTCTTCTTTTCCTAGTAGGACAGGTTGATGGAAGGCTGGGAGCACACCATGATTGAGAGGTATCTTCCAAATAGGGTTGCTCGTTAGTTCGGGGGGGTACAGGACAGGCCCGATGACCAGTATGTGGCCATCTTCACACACATGACCAAGGAGACAGCATGGGGCCAGTCCATTCTGGCAGGCAAGGTGGTGTCCTCTTTTAGGTAGTTAGTAGCTCGACTATGGCCCTATGATCAGGGGTCGACAGATGCCGGGGTCGATCTAGCTTACAGGGCATGGTTCAGACCTCCACTCAGATTGACAATTCCAAATGTAGTTATCCCACGACACCTATGCAGGGGTCAGCCAAGTGGTAGAGGGTGAGGTAGAGGATGAGGTGGGCCACCTCCTCATCAAAAACCTCTTAGGGATGGGGCACTAGATGGTCAATCGACGGTAGATCCTCAGCATCAGCAAGCAGGGCAGCCAGTAGGACAGCGAGCAGGGCAGCCAAATCACCGAGATGTGCTGATTTAGCAGCTATAGGGGTAGGTACAGGCTCTAACAGCTGAGCGAGATGAGGCTCGACAACGGGTTGCTATGGTTATAGCAAAGAGAGACCTGGCACAATCCGAGAGGGATTAGGATGTGGACCGATGAAGACAGTTAGAGAGTGTAGCGTCCTCATCTCGGGGCTGATTGATCGATATTCATGACTACAAAGAGGCCATTAGAGAGGCCAAGTACTATCAACACCATTACTGATAGGTAGTACCATCTGACTACAGAGTGCCAGACTTTTCCTAGCAGATAGGGAGGTGACTGGCAGAGGCTCATGGTGAAAGGTAGGATGGGGAGGGCAGCAGCCAATAGGGCCCGCCTCCCTTTTGATCACATGATAGTTTGATTTATTTTTTGATATATGGGCTATAGTATTTGGGCCTTATTGTATTATTTACTCGATGTACACCTGATCTGATTTGTATCATAAAAGTATTTTTTGATGATGTATATGAGATGATTCACCCTTTTATGATATGCATGGTGCACATTTATGATATGTCGATGTATAATATGTAAATGTATGATGCTTATGAGATGTTTCTTCATGCTTTATGTTATGCAATGTATGTAATGGATGCACTTTCTTTTTGTATATTTTTCGCGTTTTAATTATGTAATGCATATTAATGATGGTAATGAATGTAAATGGTGGTGGTTGTAAATAATAATGGATGTAAATGATTATGTATGATGTAATGTTGTTTTAATGGATGTAGGGTGTATGCATGGGTGATGCCTTGATTATTGTTATGATACCATGTTAGTGTGGAAAAAAGATAGAAGAAATGCAGAATTAATGAATTAGTTAGGATGGAGATGGTGATTGATATTGCTAGGAATTGAGATTCTCAAAGGGCCAATTGCTTTATGTTTGATAACAAACATAGGTACGATGCATCAAGGTATTAAGGACTAGGATGGCATTTGTACCTAGCGTGATGGACTTTGACTTGACAATCATATAGGAGTATTCTTGTTCACATTTAACATACATACTTCATTCGGGATGTAGTTCAGATATTCTAAACATCTTGAACCAAAACACAGAAAAGCAAGCTTTCCTATGTGGTCAACAAGATATCTAAAATATCCTCCCTACAAACAAAAAAAAATATGCATAACTAAGTTATTTTACAAGCATATCCCACAAGCATAGCAGATAAAAAGATAATGATCATTGCCCCATTCCTTTCTCTCTAAACCTATTTTTTTTAGGCATCATTGAGAGGTCCTTGGAATGTGCAAAATAAGATAAGTCAAAAACAACAAATAAAGTAAACAAACAAGCTAATGTTCTTAATATCATTAGTCAAGACTAACTACTATTAGGGGTACCTGATGCTTATGTCCATCGTAGGAAAGCTTCATCCTAGGACATGTAGTGATCAGGGTTTTGATGGAACTGATTGGGTGATAAGCTATTGATACTCTGAGTTGACCAACTTGCTTGCTTACTGACTTAGACTTCCAATACTTTTGACAATTGGGTGCTGATTTTGGAACCTACTAAACTTACTTCTGACTGACCCACCAAAGGGTGACAATGATGACTGACTTTATTATGAGTGAGACGGTCACGGGTGAAAGCGAGATGAAATGGATGCACCATTTTGGTTTTTTTTGAAATGCTTTGAGGCTGTTTTTGGAATTTTCCCATTTATCAATGTTTTTGGTATTTTCAAGATTTATGACAAACAAACTAACTTAAAGACCTATCCTAGGGGTCTCGGGAGCTCATCCATAGATTAGCCTTGCCTATGTTATATATGCAGAGACCACGTAGTTCGACTGATGATAGATTGGATGATGATAGGATGGACAATCGAATTGCCTTTTTATTGCTTAAAGGATTGACTTAAGATGTAGATTAGATGGGAAAATGGTTTTCATTGTGATGGACACCTAAGGACTAACCCTAATTGTAAAATAGATGGGAAAACGGATTGCCAATGCGACGGACGCCTAAGGATTGACCCTAATTATAAAATAGATGGGCAAACGGATTGCCAATGTGACAGACGCCTAAGGACTGACCCTAACTATCTCCGGGGATGATCAAAGATCAACCTTGCCTACATTCAAGCTCAGAGATGATGTAGTTAGACAAGGTGGAAGACTAACATGACTCAATGATGAAATTTTGAATATTTTTTGATATTTCGACATGTTTTTGGATTTTTGAATGATTTGGATGTTTTTTATTTTTTCTAAAAAATTTGAAGAAGATCACAAAAACATACACGAATCCGATCTGATGTTTGTGGGAACATACCCCCAGCGTGATGCAATAGACTACTTTGATAAAGGCAGGACAAACTGACCTTAGGAATATGCCAAGTAGTACTACGGTGGAAAATGATATGGACACCAACTCAAGCTATGGTATAGATGCAAGCGGATGGGTGGATGGATGATTTGGGATGCAATGGAATGAATGAGTCATGCAAATCCTAGTAGATGGGGGGATGCTTTATTTACACTTGGTGCCTATTTGCCAGGTTTTCACCAAGGTACTTGCCCAAAGTGCCACTGAAGTGGTTTTCACTAGAGGGCGAAAATTTTCTCTTTACTATTTTCAATCCTTTTTCTGATTTTTTTTTTTGGTTGTCACCAAGATGCCTGTTCGCTAGGTTTTTATCAAGGTGACCATTTTTTCAGGACTTTTTCTGATTTTTTTAATTTTCTGGTTCTATACCTTGCAAGATTTAGGCATAAAACCTTTTGAGGTGCAAACTATTTATGGGCTCCTGTAGAGACTCGCCTTCTGGTGTCAGCAATTGATATGCCCCCAATTTGTAACTTGTGGTGATGATGAAGGGTCCCAGCCAGTTGGGCTCAAACTTTCCCTTTGTGTCCATGTTTGGCACATTCTTTTGGTTTTCTTTCAGCACAAGGTCACCAACTTGGAAAGTGTGTTGCCTGATCTTCTTGTTGTAGCTTCGTTTCAGGTGATTATGGTAGACCTGTAGATGATTCAAGGCATCCATGCACTATTCATCTAGTAATTCTAGCTCATTCAGTCTTGTAACCTTGTATTCCTCATCCATGATGAGATTTTGCAGTGATATCCTCGGTGACGGGACCTCGATCTCAATGGGGAGGATGGATTCTGATCCGTATACTAGGGAGAATGGGGTGGCGCATGTTGGCATGCGAATGTTGGTGCGATAGTCCCATAAGGTGAGATTTAGCTGTAGATACCAGTCACGACCAGAGTCATTGACTGTTTTCTTGAATATTTTCAAGATGGTTTTGTTCATAGCTTCTGCTTGGCCATTGCCTTATGGATAGTATGGAGTGGAAAAGCAATGTTGGATTTTGAATTTTTCACTTAAATAATGGACATTTTGATTCTTGAAAGGTGTCTCATTATCAGAGATAATGGATTGGGGAACACCGTATCAGAAAATGAGGTAGTTCAAGATGAACTTGGATATTACTTTCCCATAATATAGGTCATGGGAATTGCTTCGACCCACTTTGTGAAATATTCAATGGCAGTGATGATGAACTTGTGGCCATTGGATGAGGTGGGTGAGATTTTACTGATGAGATCAAGCCCCCACTGTGAAAAGGGCCAAGGTGTACCAATGAGGTGTAGTTCTTGAGTTGGTGCATGAATGAGGTCTCCATGTTGTTGGCATTGCAGGCATCTTCTAACAAAGTTGTGTGCCTCTCTCTCCGTTGTTGACCAGTAGTATCTGGTTCTTAGCAATTTCTTAGCCAAGGTCATACCACTTGAGTGTGATCCACATGTGCCATTATGTACCTCAGTTAGAGCAGTCGTGGCCTCCTTGGGTTTTAAACAATGTAGCAAGGTTCCCTCGATACTTCTACAAAAGAGGGTCTCTCTTAGGATGACAAATCGTGAAGACCTTTTGACAAAAGTGCGTTTTAGGTTTGGGGTGATGTCAGTTGGGAGGATTCCTAACTTTAGATAGGTGTATATTTCATGATACCAAAGGTCACCTAGACCAACAATTTCACACGCGTATTTTGTCTTGGGTACCTCGAAAGTGGGTACGAGAAGCTGCTCTACCAAGAATTCATGTTTCGAGATGTTGCGGGGGATGTCTAGTAAGGATCCAATGGTCACCATTGCATCGGCTGCTCTATTGTTTGTCCTTGGTATCTGCTCAAAGGTGATGTCAATGAATGATTCTTTGAGGCTTTCTACCACCTTTTTGTATGGTGCGAACTTATCATCCTTAGTTTGGTATTCACCATTGACTTGGTTGATGATAAGTTGTGAGTCCCCATAGACCTTTAGTGCCATCATTCGCCACTATGCTGAAATATTGAGTCCTATGGTCAAAGCCTCGTATTTTGCAATATTGTTGGTATAGGGGAATGCCAGTTTATATGATCTAGGTATACATTCTCCTTGCAGGTGGATGAAGAACACACCAGCTACTAATCCATGTTGTGTGTGGGAGCCATCGAAGTACAATTTCCAGTGGTCAGCTGCACCAAGGTTAAAAAGGGACTCATCTGAGAATTCTGATATGAGTGGGTTATCCGTGTAGAGGGGAGCTTCTGCCAGCTGATCTGCAATGACTTGTCCCTTTATGGATTTTGGTTCTACATACTCGATATCATGTTTGGACAATATCATTACCCACTTATCCATTCTACCTGTAAGCATTGCTTTTGACAATAGATATTATAGAGGGTCTATCTTGGCAATCAACTTGATTTGATGAGCTAGCATGTAGTGTCTGAATTTTTGAGCTACAAATACCAGTGCTAGGCAAGCCTTTTCTATTGATGTGTAATTGAGCTCGTGCCCCACCATTGTTTTGTTGATGTAGTATATGGCCCGCTTAGCTCCCTTTTCATCATGTTGGTCTAAAAGGGCACCAAGGGCGACTGTTGTTGCTAAGATGTGTAGACATGAAAAATGTACAATTTAGTTTGGCACACTTGATCCTGATTACTAACAACATTTCCTCCAGAATCATACTCTCATATTTGCATCATATTATGTCTCTTAATTTAATAAATCATTGTTTATTTGATTAATTCTTTCTCCTCCATTGATTAAATTAATCAAATTAACCCCATGTTTCTGTTTAATTAAATAAATCATTTATTTAACTAAAATTCTCTAAAGTCATCTTATTAAATTAAATAAATTAAACCTTATTTGATTTAATCTAATATATTTCTCACTAGTTAAATAAATCAAATCATTTATTTAATTAATCCCTTCCTCTCAATTTGATTTAAATCAATTCATAAATTTAAGTCTAAATTGCCACATCATCTAATTCTTCATTAAATTAATCAAAACATGATTAAGTTTATCCCTCTCATTAAAATCCTCTAGAGAATGCAAATTGCATAAATAAATCAATTTAATTGATTTATTAATTCATCTATTTTTCCTCACATGGCATAAAAGAGGAATATTCTCTCAAATTTAAATTCAAATTCAAATGAGCTTGGTCCTTCCAACAAGGCATTTAATGCCTCTTACATGTCCTTAGCCTTGAGCTAGACCTGGCATGTCTACATAGGTCCACACAAAATTTACCTTTCTTTCTTTTAGGAATGTTGCCAACAGTTCTTGTTCTTCTATTTGAAGTCTTTGAGCATAGAATGTGATTTGTGGCTCTGTTTCTATTCCCAAGTTGATAGAGTTGCATTGTTCTTCCAATACTGTTGATTTCTCTTGATGTAGAGCTATAGGGGGGAGATTGAATCCTTCATCCTCTGGCACCTCAGAGAGGTTTTCACCATCGGATGCGTCCTTTATTTTTACTGTTTTGTGGTTAGAGAGTGCCACAGTGTGGTTTTCACTCAATAACCCCGAGCTTATTCTCGATATTTTTATTTTGCGACTGAAGGACTCAATCATCTCCCCATAATATGCCTATGTGTTTAGTGTAATGTTGAATCCAGCCTTGTGATCCCCACATGAGACTGCATCCCTTAGTCCCATGAATTCTGAGAGGGCCTCATTATTTTTGAACGAGTCTAGAATCGATGGTCCCCGTTGGTCGTGATCGATGATTTGGGGGTGTACTAAGGTAATTCGGTGGGTTGGTTGTTTTGACTCAGCTGTGGAGGCACTTATCATTAACAAGGTGGAGTCCTTGAAAAGCCTAGGGAGACTTGCTATGGTATCCTCATCGTCACTACTAGAACAAACATTAGTGGCGTCAAAGGTGTAATTGTCGAGTGGGATCCCTAAGCAAACAGATGGTCTAGGAGTGGTTGTTACCTGAGGAGAGGACCTGACTGCTCTTCTAGGAGTACCTCTACCACATACGGTTATATGTAGAGGAGTATAGCCTAGGCCAAGGTTTGGCATTTTTCTTTCTACAATGATGGGCTCCAACCGTCCATCACTGTTTCTTCCTAGGCTCTCATTCCTGTTATAGCCCATACCAAACATCATTTGTAACCCTCTATTTGTTTCCTCCATGGGTAGGGTGGGAGTGGGTCTTTCATCTTAGTAGAGTGTGTTCGAGATGTCTTCTTCATCCACATTCTCCTAACTGAGATCCCCCCAATGGTGGAATCCAGAGGGTTCTGCTCTAATAGTGTGGACAGGTGTTTGAACCAGTTGGGATTGCCCATGTGACCTAGGAGATTGTGGTAACTCTCCTACAACAAAAGAATTTCTCTTCATTCTATAATCACCGCATCCATTTTCCTATATCATGTTCTTAATCTTGGATATGTTGGGGATGGCGGGTGTCTCTGCCATAGAAGTGGAGGCAAGATTGGTTGGGTCTATGTATGAAGTAGATGGTCCTTCATCATTTTTGGGTACTTGAGGGATCTTGTAAAACTTGGCTTCTAAGTTTTTGCAATAGGCAAAAGGTTCGTGATCCCCATGTATAGTGACCTCCTCGTTCTGATGTGAGAACTTAATACATTGGTAATAATTTGAGGCCACTGCCTTCATTCCATGTATCCATGGGTATCCTAGGAGGATGTTGTATGGTAGATCTAGGTCAAGAACCTGATAGGTGGTTCCATAGTTTTCGGCCCCACTTGGATGGGGATCTTTATAGTGCCTTGAGACACTCTTTCTTGGTCATCATATGCCCTTATTGTGATGCTTTTGTTTTTATTGATGGAATCCTTAGCGAATCCCAATTTCTTTATAAGCTTTAGCGAACAAATATTAAGGCATGTACCTCCATCTACCAGAACTCATTTGAATTTATTTTTATGGATTAGTACTTGGAGGTGAAGTGCGCGGTTATGAGATGGCTACGGGGGGAAATATTGGTCTGAAAAATAATGAGATTTGGGGTAACAATGTTACCCACCATATCCTGAAATTGCTCTGTGTCAAGGGTGGTAGCAATGGTAGACACAGCTAGCACTTCATCAAGGATCTTCCTATGGGCAGCAGAGATTTTGAGTAATTCCATGATGGAGATTTGGGTGGGTGTTCTTTTCAACTGGTCAGTGACATTGTAATCATAGGGGATGGATTTTGTATTAGAAACGGGGGTCTTATCAGGTGCCCCAGTGATGGTAACCTTTCCACCTTGTGTGGTGACTCCATAGTCATTGTTGGCTCCCTTGATATTTATGACGGTGACCATTTCGTCAATGCATCCAACTATCTCCTCGTATACTAGATTAGCACTAGCATAATTTTGCTTTCCTTTGTTATTTCCTTGATTATTTCCTTAGCTATTCCCTTGGTTATGATTCGGCATCAGATTCGTGTAAATTTTTAGGTCTTGGTTTTCGGCCAGCTATTCGATGTTGATGACCTTGTACGCAATGAGGTCTTGGATGATGTTTTTGAGTCTCGTGCAATTGGCGGTGGTCTGACCTTTGACTTTGTGAAAGTCACAAAGGAGATTCTTATTATACCACGGTGGCTTGGTCATAGGTTCCATGTACTGGTCGAAGTTAGAGATTTTGATTAGATTCTCTTTGACCAACTTCTTCATTATGGACTCAATCGATTCACCAAGAGCTGTGAACTTCCTCTTGGGGGGAAACTTGTCGCAGGGAGGTGGTCCTCCTTGATTACCCAAATTGTTGACTTGATTGGTGGAAGGTGGTTGTGGTTGTGATACTACCACATTAGTCTGCACATTGTTGTGATTATGATTTTGTGGTTGATGATGGTTTTGGGTATTCTGCTTAGGAGCATTGATGACCACTTTAGCATCGACCACGCCGTCGTTCGTGATATTTTTATTCCTTGACCATGTTCGAGGTTTATCATTGTAATTGTTAGATAGGCAGTTGTCCTATGGTGGAGTGAATTTTGGTGCACCTCCTCGCATAGTAAGGGCTCTTTCGATGTTGAGTGCCTTTGGAATCAGTTGATCATACGATGTGATGCACTGTATTTTGAAATAAAATGCCAATTTTTCATCTATATTGGCTATGATGGTGTAAACTTGTTGTTCCTGTGGCATAGTCCACTTGCTCTAATTGGCCTTCGATCACCATCTTTGTAAGAAGGATGTGAATAGCTCTCCTTTTCCTTATTTGAGTGCAGATAGTTCTTCCAAACTAGCATCTGCACCCATATTGAAAGCGTAATTCTTAAGGAAAGCCTCCACTATTTCCTCGAATGTTTTGATGCCCGTGGGTAGGCAAGAAAACCATTTCATAGCTGGACCAATCAGGCTTCGAGGGAAGAGTTGCATTAGATACATGTCATCATATGCGACTTCCATGCAGTGCACCTGAAATTCCCTGATGTGGTTCTCAAGGTTGCCCATTCCATTGTATTTTTCAAATTTGGGGATCTCAAATCCCTTTGGGAATGGTACCATGGTGAGACTCCTATTGAATGGATAAGGGCACAAATTGCCTAGTGTCCCTGTGGTTTTTCCTACTTGTAAGTCCAACACCTACTGTGAGAGCAGTTTGATTTGTGTTGCGACATCCTTGCTCAGATCAGGGGGTGGGATAAATGAGTTGTGAGGTGTTTGAGGTGTTTGATGCGTGAGGATATTACTAGTGAGCATTTGCTGGAAGCTCGGTTGTGCATTCAAAGCCTGATGGTATGCCTTCATTTGCGTCAACAATGCTTGTTGTTGATCTTGTTGCTGTTGTTCCAACAATGCTTGTTGTTGGTTCATTTGCTGCTATTCCCATGAAGCCTGTTGTTGGTCAATCTTCTATTGAGCTAGTAAAGCTTGTTGTTAGTCTAACTGTTGTTGCACCAACAAAGCTTCTTGTTGGTCGAGTTGTTGTTGTGCCAACAAATCTTGTTGTTGTGCTTGAAATTCTTGCAGGGCTTGTTGGTAGGCTCGCAGATGGATTGCTTACAATTGTGCTTGGTATTGTGCTTGGGTTTGGGCTTCAGCTTGCGCTTGAGCTTGTGCTTGCACTTGAGATTGTACTTGCACTTGAGCTTGGGCTTGGGGTTGAGCTTGTGCTTGTGCTTGTGCTTGTGCTTAGACTTGGGCTTGAGCTTGCGCTTGTGCTTGTGCTTATGCTTGGGGTTGAGCTTGCGCTTGTTGCTTTTGCTAGAGTACTCTCTCTTGGTTGGCCCTTTGGAGGGTTTGGATTAGCGTGGTGAATGATTTTGTCATATTTTCTTTTGGTGGGATTTGTGGTGGAATAGGAATCGTTCCAACTGTTGTGGCAGGTGGAGGGATTGTGGTGGTGATTGGGATTTGGGTTGTGGGGGGGGTGGATGAGATGATTGGTCCTTGAGATGGTATGCTTTGGGACACTTGAGGACCAATTGCAGTGGTGGCTTGTATGGTTTCCACTTGTTGTGATGATGTGGGCAAGAAGAGGGAATTGGGTGTGATGTTTTGATTGCTAGGTTCCAAGAAACCATCGATGTTGATAGGAGGAAAACCCAATCCAAGGGGTGATGTGGTGGCAAATGAAAATGGGGGAAGAGGTGGAATGTTACCTTGGAAAAAATGATTTGCAACATCAATTGTTTCAAACAAGCTTCCTTCTTCAAGTGGTAGGGAACTTTGTATGTTTGATTAACAAGCTGGTGTTGCACAGAATGAAGATGAGCCCACATGGTTATGGAAGGTGAGTGGGACGTATGGGTGGGATGGATTTTCTGGAATGGATGTAGCTGGTGTGGTGGTGATGATTTCTTGTTTGTTAGCCACAAGGCGATGTTTTTGCAATTCTTGGAACATGGCACTACCCTTGTTCACATTTGGCGAGTTTGGTGTGATGACCGATGTGGTGTAAGATACTTCTTGATTGTTGTTTGACATTGGGGATGTATTTGAAATAGGCACATTTGTACTAGTGCTTGTGTTAAGGTCAAGAGGGGGCATGACCCCTCCTCTTGCTATCATATTTAGGTATTTGAACATAGCACTAACAATTTTGTGGTTCTCTGGATTTTGAACCATTTCCATGATTTCGGTTTGTGTCATCCCCACATCTTTGTCTCTGATGTCCTCTTGATGACTCTCCTCTTGTGGATTTTGTGATGATAAGGGAGAGTTTCTTGGGGTATTGCTTGATCCTGCTAGGTTCACTTTGGTGTTTAAATGACTCATGTCCATAGAAGTTGATATTTCTCTGATATTCTCCATGTTCTTCTTATGTTGAGATCTTGTTTGGACCATAAAAATAGGGATGAGTGAGTCAAAAACCTTTTTGAAGAACTTTTGATGGTATATGATAAAATTGTAAGGGATTTTGAATTGATTGATTGCGATAATTTGACTAGATGCGTTAAGTCAAACAAGATTGTTGTGAAGTTGTATTCCCTAGGAAGTTGCGTTATCGTAGGGGAACTTGCACAAAATGGATGAATTGACTAAATGTGTTAAGCCAATGTAATTGTGACCTAATACACTTTAGGAAGTTGCATTATCCTAAAGAAAATTTGACCAATGGTTGAGACAATGTTGGCTAGGTGTGTTAAGCCAACATATGGTGATGTTGATTTAGCCCTCTAAGTTTAGCATGATGATTGTTTCTAGAGTTCACAAAAGGTTTTGATGATGAAATTGGATTTGGTTGATGGAGGAATGAATGGGAATGATGACTTTGATCTTGAACCTTAATCTAGACATGACTCTCTCTATAAAACCTCGATATTGAAGAAAATGCTAGACTTCCTATGGGAGAAAAGCAAACCTTTGAAAAATTTTGGGATTTTGTTGACAATAAAATGCATACAATGTGGGATTATTCCTTGAGGATTTTTTGTAAAATTTGTATACAAGTCTCTCCCTTACTTCAAGGAGCATCTCAAGGAATTGCTCATGGATTTTTAGACTTACTTTTTTGAACTTTGGCTTTGGGATTTTGATCTTGCGGGAAATCATTGGAAACAACACATATGTAGTTCAATTTGTCTCTTTATCTTGGTTTAATGAAATTATTTTTATCCAAGCACTTGCTTGCTTAGGTTTCAAACTATATGTCTAGTGTCCCACTTTATTTCTCATACCACAAGGTCTTGTGTGTGTAAATCAAGGAAAATAGGGAAAAAGTTCCTTATGTTTAACCTTATTGAAAACAAATGATGATAGAGTTTGTGCACTTAGAAACCTCTAGGAATATGATTCATAGGGAAAGCAAGAGTGTCCAACTTCGTCAAGAGGTATTTGTTTCCCACAAGGTGTTTGAAATTTGAAGGTTTTTTGTGAATGTTTATTTTCAAGCATTTTGAGGACCAAGCAATGTGTTCTTTCCAAGCACTTTTACACTCTTAGGATGATGAGGCAATATCTTGTTGGGTTCCCACTTGGATAAATCCAACTGCGCATATCTTGTGTGAATGGCTAAATTCTTGACCACAATAGCTCCCCTCCACAACACTCACTTATTCAGGTCAGCCAAGCATTAGTACCCATGAATCTCCCATGGCATACTTTCCATTTCCACAACAAGACCACATGTATAATGTGGGGCGGCTTCAAAGGACATAACCTTTTGAACAACAAGATAGACAAATTTTTGGCCTTTTTCTAAACAAGGGGTTCTAATTCAAGCATTTTGTTCATGGGGGATTATCCAACATCGGCGAGAGTCCATTGTTGTCCATCTCATCGGAATAATCCTCATGATTCTTGAACTTTCCTCAACAATCCACACTTATATACCGGTTGGAAGTCATTTGGCTTTAGCATGTTCCCAATTGGGTCATTCCCTTGGGTGAGTACTTTTTTCCCACAAGGTAGGCCCTCTAAGATAAACAATAGTGAACAAACATTATTCGTAGTTTGATTAAATTTTGTTTAAAAACAAAACGAGAACACTCACGATAAGTTTCATTCACACGCATGTTTTGTTCATTTTTAAGTGCCCAAATCGAAATGTGGAGGAAATCTTTTTAACTTAATATTACCAAAAAATAATTGATTCTCAAGATTGCAATGAAGCACGAGAGAAGCGCATACACATTTTAGATAAAATTAATTTGTGAAAAAGATTGAAAAACATGGAAAACATTTGTTCATTTTAAACTTCAAAGCAATGATGACTTATTTTTAAGCACCAAATGGAAATGTGAATTTTCCTTGTTCAATTGTTACCTTTTAAACAAAATCTAGTGTGTTGGCCTAAAGTTATTTTTAGCCCCTTGGCAACTTTTGAAAGGAAATTTATTTTTGTTAATTTTAGAACCCAAAGTAAAAATAATCTCCTACAATCAAAGAACTTTATCAAATCCTTTATAGAGTGTTAAAAAACACTTTAGTGTTTAAAAAAACTTTGTACAAAACTAAACATGGTGCCATATAAAAAACAAGTTTTCTTGTTCTTTTTAAACCCAAAGTAAAATTAGTTTTCCTAAGGCCAAAGATATTTAACAAACTTTCTTGAGTGTTAAAGAACACTTTTAGTGTTTAGGAACACTTTGGTTTTGTTAACATGGTACCATTATGGACTTCTTTCTTTGCTTTTCTTCTTCTCTAACCTGCAAAGTGACAAAAAAAAAACCAAAGAAAACTAATACAGCAGACCAAGTTAATGCTAAAAAATTAACAATTTATTCAAATTTTAAAAATAGACTGTTCTCGCGGTGGAGTTTAGCAAGTGTGGTGCTCTTTAGCGGGTTCGGTACTATTTACAAATATAGGCGGTGCTATATAGTGTTGCATGGTTGATTGTATGTGGTGCTCTATAGAGACAAAGACCGTGGGTGCGGTGGAGTTTGGCACACGGTGGAGTTTGGAAGTGGTAGAAGTTGGCAAATTTTCAAATTTGAAAAGCAGGAAGCAGTTGTGGTGCTATATGGTGCCATGGGTTTGTAGGGGTGCAGTGCAATACAGCATCGCATATGAGTATGTGGTGCAATATAGGACCGCCTGAACTAGCCGCGGTGCAGTAACCTGTATATGAGCAAAAATGAGAAAAAACTGTGAAATTTTTTAAAAAAATGTGATAAATCTTGTTGTGCCCTCCTTCTATAACCAAAAGGTGAACCCCTATACCTTTAGTTGCACAAAGATGACAAACATTGTTAGTGTTAGATCAAAATGCAAGCAAATATGAATGATTCCCCATGAAATCCACCTATTGAAGCTAATATTAGGAAATGAAGAGCAAAACTCAAATGATATGAAAATAAATCCTAATCTTAGCTAATAGAATGATGATCTTATGGGGGAATTGGTGCCAATGATGTGTTGCAATTGGCCCTTTCCCAATTCCTAAGTAGCAATGATGTGATTGATGAAGAAATGGTCAAATCTCCAAATAGATTTGAGCATAACCTTGGTGCAAATGTGAAAATATAGTGAATGCTTGGATGAAATGAGCAAAATTAGTTCTCAATTGAAGAGAGTAACTTTGCATGTGAATTGTGGATGAGAAATGAGGAGAGGAGTCTCCAATTTATAGACTTCAATTTGGAAGAAGTGAGAATGATTGAGCAATGTGGGACAAAGGATAATCCAATGGCATTGTGCCACTTGTCCACATGTGATTGGATGAGGAATGAGCAAATTTTGGCCAATGTGCATGATAAATGCATAAATTTGAATTTGAAATGTTAATTTGACTTGTTCAAGGGGGAAGGGAAGTGAATTAAATGTGACCTGGCTCAAGTTCAAGGACATGTAAGAGGCATTGAATGCCTTGTTGGAAGGACCAAGTCCACTTAGCCTTTTTGAATTCAAATGAGGGAATATTCCTTTTTTGATGCTTTGTGAGGGAAAATAGAAGAATTAATAAATCAAAGTAATTGATTTATTGTGCCACTTGCATTCTCTAGAGGATTTTAGTGAGAGGGATTAACTTAATCAATATTTTGATTAATTTAATGAAGAATTAGGTGATGTGACAATTTAGACTTAGATTTATGAATTGATTTAAGTCAAGAATTTAGAGAAAATGATTTATTAAATAAATGTTTTGATTTATTATATCAAGAAGGAATCTATTAGATTAAATCAAATAAGGTTTTAATTTATTTAATTTAATAGGACTTTAGAGATTTTAATTAAATAAAATGATTTATTTAATTAAACAGGGATGTAGGTTTAATTAAATTAAATTGATTTAATTTAATCATTGACAGAGGAAGACTTAATCCAATAAATAGTGATTTATTGAATTAAAAGATAGAAAGTGATGAAATGCTGAGAATGTGATTTAAGAGGAAACATTGTTAGTAATTGGGATCAGGTATTCCAAAACAAACTTGTACATCTTCCATGTCTACACAACCAATCATAAATTAGCCATTACCACCCCCACTTCCACCAATGGCTATTTTTGCTACTAATCCATCCCCATTGATCTTCAATAATTACAATGCTATGCTTAAAAATCTTGAGCATTTTTGCTCTAAGTTTCATACTCATGATCCTAACAGATTTACAGAAGAGCATATTAGGATTTTCCAGACTTGTTTGAGAGATAGAGGGATTAACCATGAAGATGTTGCATGTAGACTGATCCCCTATTCTCTGAGAGAAGAAGCCTTTTATTGGTATAATCACCTACCTGTTGCTTCCATCCATAATTGGATTGATTTGGAAGTTGCATTCCTGCAAAAGTTCAAGATTCACATCAGTGCTAATGACCTATACTTACATTTTACTGGGGTAAAAAGAGAGATTAATGAGCCCATAGGATCATTAAATGATAGGTTCCATCGAGCATATACTAGACTTCGGGCACCTTATTCTAGAAATGAGAATACTGCTTTGGAGATATACCTTGAGGCCCTAGATAGCCTTACAACCACCTTCCTGAAACAAAGGACCAATCCTCCAAATACTTTTCTTAATGCATATGTGGAGGCAGTGAAAGTCAGCATAGACTTAAGACAACATTTATCAGGACCTTTGCCATCCTTGGGACCTATTGCTCACCCTAGACAAATCCAAGCCCTTAATTAGGCCTTGACCAGTCATGCTCCAATAATGAATCATGTACCATCACTACCTTTGGTTCCTCATCTAGGTCCACCTCTAAATCAAGCTCAACCTACAACTTCTTATCCCCAACAGAGAGTTAATCGACCCTTACAGCAGCAACAAGCTGGTTTCCCTACATATTTGCAGAATTTAGAAGTCTTGAATTAGGCTATTGGTTCTGGGAATATACCTAGATATCCTTTGGGAGGTAATCCGACACCATCTAACAATCTGGATAAGGAGAAGTTAGACGAATTATCTAAACAAGTGAAAAGGTTGAATACAGAGGTAACTTATTTAAGAAATCATAATAGCCAGCTTCAGGCTGCTCAGAAGAATATATAATCCAGTTATGGCAGGGAAAACAGGAATTTTGAAAGAGGTCAATACTTTGATAGGAATCAAAATTATGACAGAGGGCAGGTTTCTGGTTAAAATTTTGATAGAAGACAAGGCTCTGGTCAGAATTTTGATAAAAACCAACAAGGTAGACAAGGATTTGATAGGGGGCAACAACCTAGGTAGAATAGATCTTGGAATACTAGGCCTAACAATGGAGGGATTCCTACTCCTCTGGATCAACCTGTTACTCAAGAGAAACCTCCAAATGGTGTATACCTAGCAGAAGCAGCTTTGTATGGATGGTGCAAACTCCATAAAACAAGTCAACACTCTGAGTTAGACTGTGTTGAATTCTAGGCTACAGCTTTTATCTTTCAGTATGAAATGGAAAATAATTCTACTAGGCAAGAAATTGTACCTTTAAACCTTTATGATTCTCTAGTACTAGTACTTAGTCATGCTCCATTCCCAAAAAGTGAGGAAAATGAACCAAAAGAAGTGTCTAGTACACAGGAGGAGGTAGAGGAGGTGTTGAATGAAGATGAAATCTCTTAGTTGTTTAATGAAGAAAATGAGAATGATAATGGCCCTTTAGATGAGGAAGAAGTTGGTGTCGAAGAAGTATGATTTAAGAAATAGGCCTAATAGGGGTCCACAGGCCAGAGGTCCTTTTACCACTTCCATTCCCCCTAACAATTTTAGTACTCCACCTGATCCACAAGCTAGTAACAATTCATTTTATCCTCAGGTGCCAACACAATACCTGTCAAAGGGGAACAACGCTAAAGTTTCTAAGGATAAGCAGGCCAGTGGCTACAAGGAATCTTAGGTTGACCTGAATATGAAGCAATTGGGTGAATATGTGACTAAGGAATTCAAGAAGGTAGATAAGTCTTTTTGATTTTGAATTATTAAGAGTTCCTGCTATTAGAAATGCGGTTTTGGGATCATTCAATTCAAATACAACATCACAAGGGGTAGCCACGAATGAGGCTACTACTAGGTCTTATAATTCTCAAACAGCCAAAAGTCAGGTCCCACCTTTGGACAAGAGGGGAGATAAAGATAAAGGTCAGGTTGTACAAGCCGATACTCATCTGAACTTATTTTAGGGTATGATGGAAACTCCTCCTTTCCTAATTTATGTTCGTATCTTCAGAAAGAACTTGCATAATTGTCTTCTAGATTCATGAGCCTCTACAAATTTTATGCCTTTTGCTATTTGCAAAGCATTGGGTATCACTCCCATAGCTTCTCAAAAGAAGGTTACTCAGTTGGATAAAACAGAGGTGAGTGTGGCTGGAGAATTGAACATGATCCCTACACAGCTTGCATCAGATCCTAGGGTGCAGCAAGTGATCAATATCCAAGTTGTTGACATTCCTGATACTTATGGATTGATCCTAGGTAGGGATTTCACTAAAGCTTTGAATGGATACACATCCACAGATCATTCCCACATGTGGTTACCATGGAAAGGAGTTCCAAATCATATCAGAATTGAAAGGGAACCTAGAATGAAATATGTGATCATAGAGTACCAAAATATCTCAAATGAGGTATTGGTGTTTGAATTTAGCAGGGGAAATTATGTGTTGGTTGCATCAGTTATGAAGGATGAAGAATTTTTTATGTTGTAGGATTATTTAAATGAACACCTTCTGGAGAGAAGTGGTCCTGAGACTTTGATTAAACTAGAGAATGAAATAAGTGATGAAGAAGACAGACAACTTGGTTTGTTGGATAACTTTTAGGAATTCATCCAAAAGTGTATGGAAGACCAAGTGCAATTAAAAGGAAGCATGATGTTTGAATAATTGTTGCTTCCAAGTTGGTGTAGAGTACATGATGCCTCTCATTATGAGTTATAATGTGACTTCTGTCAAACTGATGTCAGACAGATACAAAAATGCATTAATCCAGTTCCACCTACTAGACTGAATGTGCAGGAGGGATCAAACAGTGATAAAGATAAAAGCTCAGTACTTCCTGAAAAACTCCTTATTCCTGGTAAAGAAACAAGGTAAATTGAAGCTGAAAGAACCTAATGGTTGTTGGACACTAAGGTTTGATGGATCTAAATCCAAGCAGGGTGTTGGAGCGGGATTTGAATTGATTAGTCCTAAAGGAAAGAATTACTTTGCTGCTCACAAACTCCAGTTTCAATGCACTAATAATATTTCTGAATATGACGCTTTGATCCATGGCTTACTAATGGCATCAAGAAAGAAAGTTAATATATTGCAAGTATTCAAAGATTCTGAATTGGTGGTCAAACAAGTAGGAAAATAGTGCTCATGCCATGACAGAAGAATCACCAACTACAAGCATAGAGTGTGGGATCTCATCGAGGGTTTTGATGCCTTTAATATCCAATTGATCCCTTAGAATAAAAATTAGGTTGTTGATTATTTAGCTCAAGCTGCTAGCACCTTACAGCCGTTGTCGCTTTCAGGATTGAAGAAATTTATAGTTGAGCTCACTCCAGTCCCTTCAGTGCTTGACAACATTACAAACTTTCAGGTATTTGAAGATGATAAGCATATTCTAGACTTTATTACAAGTTGTGATGTGTTTGACTCCCAAGTTATTGATGAGATAGAGCCTCAGGAAGCAGAAATTGACTTTTGAGGAATCATTTTTCTAAATACTAATACCATTCCAAGAGGTATGGTGCAACTTGAATGGATTTTTGACTTGGATAAAATAAGATATCAAGAACAATAGACTAAAAGAGAGTCCATTAGCATCCAATGTGAAACATATAATAAACATATGATACTTCAATCATCACACACACCATTCCTCTAAGATCAGATGTCAAACCATTCAGACAGAGATAGAAACCAATCAATGCTTTGTTGGAACCCATCATTCAGAAGGAAGTACAAAAGTTGTTGTCAGCCTGCATTATATTTCCAGTAAGACACTCTACTTGGGTGGAAAACTTGGTTCCAGTAAGGAAAAAGAATGGAGAAATCAAACTATGTGTGGATTTTAGGGATCTAAATAGAGCATTAGAAAAGGATAATTATCCAGTTCCTTCACTAAATGAATTGCTTCAGATTGTCAATGGATCGCAAATGATGTCCTTTTTGGATGGGTATTCTGGATACAACCAAGTCATGGCATAATATGAGGATAGACACAAGACTGCCTTTACTACCAAATGGGGAACTTTTTCTTATAGAAGGATGCCATTTAGACTAATCAATGTTGGAGTTACATTCCAGAGAGCCATGGAAATTGCCTTTAAAGATATAATTGGCAAGTGCATCATTATCTATATGGATGATCTGACAGTTTTTTCTAGGAAATGAGGTGATCATATAATGAACTTATGTAAGGTGTTTCAAAGATGTAGAGAGTTTGGTATTTCACTTAATCTAAGAAAGTGCATTTTTGGAGTCGTAGAAGACAAGTTACTAGGACACATTATCTCATAATAGGGTATTGCTATAGACCCTAAAAGAATTCAAGCTATCCTGAAGATTCAACCTCTTGAAAGTAAGAAAGAGATGAAGTCATTCTTTGGTAAGATTAACTTTGTTAGGAAATTTATCATAGGATTTGTAGAGATAGTCAAACCATTGAATGTTATATTAAAGAAAGAAGTGAAGATAGAATGGAGCATAGAATCTAAGGAGGCATTTTCAGAAATCAAAAGAGTTATTATTGAAGCTCCTGTATTGGTGAGTTCGGATTACACTAAGCATTTTTATATATATTCATTCACTTCTGATCATTCTTGTGCTGCAATGTTAACTCAAAAATCCAATCAAGGGGATGAACACCCTATAGCCTTCATGAGTACTCCTTTAAAAGATGCATAATTGAAATACGACAATGTGAAGAAACAAGCCTACGCTTTAGTCTGAGCAGTGAAAAAGTTCAGGCATTATATCTTGAGGAATAAATTTTTTGCCATAGTGTCTGATCCTACAATAAAGTTGTTATTGATGCAGAATGAGTTAGGTGAACGAAGGGCCAAATGGGTAACCATGTTGCAGAAGTATGATATGGAAATCTAGCCCATGAAATTGGTAAGAGGAAAAGGATTTACAAAGACAATGGCTTAAATAGGTCTTGATCTCACAGCCCAACATTATTACCTACAAGAGGTGTCTCCAGGAGACTGGTATGATAAAATTATCTTTTATCTATTGAATCAGTAGTGTCCTGATCATCTTAACACGATTCAGAGGTGAGCCTTGCACTTGAAGAGTGAAATTTTTATGATGAAAGGAGCTATACTATATAAAATAAATCATGAGGGTGTTTACTTGAGATGTTTAGGGAAGGATGAAGTTACTAGAGTGATGATTGAATTTTATGAGAAATATGGCACAGGCCATGGTTTTGCATCATCCACTGCACAACAAATCTTGACGGACAGCTATTATTGGCCTACTTTTTTCAAAGATGTAAACCAACATGTGAGAACTTGTCACATACGTCAGACTACAACAAGTAAGGAAAAACACGCCGCTCTTCCGCTTCAGCCAGTCATAGAGGTAAAACCATTTGCTCAGTGGGGCATGGACTTCATAGGTCCAATTAATCCTTCATCTTATGTAGGCCACAGGTATATTCTTACCATAACTAATTATTTTACTAGATGGATAGAGGCTCTTGCTTGCAAACAATGTACTTCGAATGTGGTAATCAATTTTATTGAATTAGGAATTATTAATCATTTTGGTTGTCCGCTGTCTTTGCTTTCTGATAATGGTCCTGCATTTGCATCACTAAAGTTTTCTAATTGGGTGTATGACCATGGGATTGTTATTTAGTTTTCGTCCAATTATTACCCCTAGGGTAATGGTCTAGCCGAGTCTTCCAACAATAACTTACTAATAGTTATCTGTAGGCTGTTAGAACAAAATCCTAAGGATTGGCACACCCAGCTCCGATTTGCTCTCTGGGCTGACCATACAAGACAGAAGGAATCCATAGGAACCTCTCCTTATCACCTGGTGTATGTTTTGGAACTTGTGTTTCCTATTCAATTGAAAATCCCTACCCTGCAGTTCATTAATAAGTACTATAATGAAGAAGATAAATGTGAATCTCGTTTGGCTGAACTATTGCATTTGGAAGAAAAAAGAGATGAAGCCCTAGATAATTTTGCTAAACATCAGGGTGTGGTAAAAAGATGGTTTGATAGGAGAGCTAAGGTAAAGGCTTTTAGAATTTCTTACTTATTTCTCTATTGGGACAAAGCCCGTGATCGTAAGGGAGAGCACGGTAAATTTGATAAACTTTGGCTTGGCCCTTACCAAATTTCAAAAATTTTGGGAGATAATGCTTTTCATTTGAAAACCCTCACTGGTGAGGATATCTCGCTGCCTATTAATGAGTAGTATCTGAAGCATTATTTCCAACCTTGAATGGCTTGCAGATCATCCTATACATAGCTACAGCAGGTTTACTTTTTTTTTGCTTTGTTTCTGCTTTTCTTTGGTAGATTAGGTTTGCTTTGGGGTGTTCTTCTTTTCATTTTTGTTTTTCTTTCTAGGTTCCTAATTTCTTTGGGCTGTTGCACCTATGCACCAGGGCTATTTTGTTTGGGATTGTTCTAGAAATTTCTTTTATAAACTCTAATTAGTTTTTTCAGAATCAGGTGGTGGAATTCTTTTATCTGATCTTCTTTGTACTAAGAATTAGAACCACTTGTTTTAGATACACTTTGGAATATATTTGGGTCTCACATTTCGTATTATAATAAAAAAAAAAAAAAAATTGGAGTTACATGAGTTTCTTGAAAAATCTTATATTTTGCTTTAGTGCCACTATGTTCCTCATTCTTGTGCATGAGTTTCATTACTTACAAAGGTGAAGAAGTAAAGTTCTATAAAATGATTAAAAAAAAAGAGAAAATTTTGAAAATTCAAATGAGTTTCACCTTATCAGGAGTATCCTAGTATCTCTACCAAAGCTATGGACAACTGGCTAGCAGTAGAGCTATGCTTGGAAGGAAAAAATTGATAACCTTGTTGGGGCTATGGACCCCTGACTGGTAGCAAGGCTCTATCCAGGTTGCTTTGAAGTTTGAATCCTATGTAGCTTGGTCAAGATTACTCTGGTTCTTCTTGCACATACATGATAAGGATCAATGCATAATACACACACTTGGACCTTGGTATAGGAAAAGGTCTTCTTACTTGTGATTTATGAAACTTTGTTCTTAGAAGTCTTGGTGGGAGAATCGAAACCAGAGATTTTGGGTTCTTGATTCTAGTTTATTCTTGAAATGCTTTGGAGCATTTCCCTAGTAGAGTCACCATTTGTTGTGCAGTTTTTTGCACACATGCCCCACTGAAGGTGGGGACCCTCTTCTTTCATTTTTTGGTTTTTTGGCTCTTCTTTTTTGGGGGTTTATGCTTGCTTGGGTTTGTGCTTTAATGTCCAATCTTTCCAATTGAAGTGGCGTTCTTTCGAGCTATGTTGAAAATCTGAAGTTTTGGCTTTATCTCGGGTTTTTTATTGTTTTCAAGAAAATCCACCTAGGACGGATTCTCCCAGTTCCCCTTCATTGTCCGAAATTACTACTTTTGCACTTCTTTTGGGAAATTCCACACATCCCAGATTTCCCCGAAATCCGTGGTGGTGTCAAATCCCCAAAAGTCTTTTCTAGTCGTGGTTGTCTTGTCGGATGCATTAATGGTTAGAGGAGGTTTTGGGGGTTTGATATATTGATTCTTGAGAAGTAATTGATCATTTGAGTTTGTGCATTCGCTCACATTTGGGCTTGTGTATTGAGGTTATTGGTGTTTGCTGGATATCTAGATTTTTGAGGCCATTTGGATTGTACGTTTGCATTTCCTGTGCGTGGGTTGTATTTGGTTTGCATTGAATGGTTGTATCTCGATTGCACCAGTTTCAACCTTTGCATTTCCATGGTATGTAGATATGTCCTTTTCTCTATTAATTTTAATGGCTTTTCTTTGTTTGCTCGAGGAGTCCTTCATAGGTTTTCTAGTTTTTCTTGATGCATGCCATCATTGAGTTCTTTGGGTTTTTCATTTGGTGCACCAGTCTATTTTTATTGATCAAGCGTGTGCGTTTTAGTCTTGTGTTGCTTCTTATTTCAGAGTTCGCTTGTTAGGGTTTCATACTCTTCATTTTGGTATATGAGTAAGTCGTATGTGCTTTCATGGCAGATATTTAGGGTTCTTGACCTAGGCCATGGCCAATCCTCTTCAAATTTTTGTGAGAGTGTCTTCAGTTCACGTTTTATTCATTAGGGTCCTAAGTTGAGTCAGTTTCGGAGTTTTGGCCTAATTCCAGAGTGATTTGAATTGATTTGGTGAAAGTGGCGAAGATGTAGATAGGTTCAGGTTTTCGAGGTCTTCATAGAATTTCGCTTCCCTCAAATTTCCCCAAATTCTCTGTCTCCTCTCCTTTTATCACTTTCTATCATATTTTGTTTGGTTTTGCCAAAATTCATTCCATCCGAATTTTCCCAAGGTCCACAGTCCGCGATCGGGTCGTTTTACTGATTTTGAGCTTTGATACTGTTATATCAAGATTTCTCCAAAATCCACTCAATCTGGATTTTCCCGAATAGTCTATGTCTCTTCATTTTCCCTGAGTTAGTTATAACTAGTGTCAATTTTGCCTGAATCTGTGTCTGGCAGATTCTTCTGGATGTTTTTGGGGAAATATTGAATTTGATGGTTATAGATGGTGGGTTTCTTTGTAATCTATTTGATTGATTTAAGGAGCTTATGCTAAGTATTCTCAATGCTTTTTCCTTGATTAATTTGATGATTTAAATGATGTTATGGGGTTTTGTATGTTTGGTTCACTGGAATCCACCTAGTCCTAATTTTCTTGAAAAATCCTTCCCAGTGCAGAATCTGTGAGGGGAGCCAAATCCTGAATTTTGGGATAATGATCTTCTACAATTATTGCTTCTTATGGATCTAATTTTGGTTATTTTTATGTGTTTACAAGCAGGATTAGGATACAATATTGTTCGTCGAGGCAAGGGAAAGGTAATTGATCCTAGTGCAGAGGCTTCGACCATCTCGGATGTAGAAAAGGTTAAGTTGGATATAAAGAGTAGAATTATTGAGAGCAAGTTGACCTCAATTTGGTCAGGGATCACAGATATGAACTTAGGCATGTGGGATTATGAAGAATTAAAGGTTGAGTTGTCAGCACCAAACCTTCCTCTATTTTCAAGGAGAATGGTGGATACCGGGTTGGCTCATGTGTCAGGTTTCCCTTCTATAGTGCAGTGCTACGAGCTGGTACTGGAATGTGCCAGAAATTATGATAGGTTCACATAGAGGATTATTGGCCCTTAGGATAGTATTCTTGTTGGATTCAATCCTCTGTCCATTGCTGAAATTTTAGACTTACTTGATAGATCTCATGTGGTAGGCTTCGACCTGGAGGTTTCCAGGAAATATTATGAAGAGATCAATGTCAAATCTCAACAAGTGATCAACTCTTGGCTAGAGAAGCATAAATCTCATTTCTCTAACTTTCCTAAGCAACTATTCAGGCTGAAGTTCAAGAGGGAGTATTAAAATGCCATCACCCTTCTCAGTAGATTGATACGATTGAAGAGTGCAGGTATTTTTGAAACATGGATGTTCAATGTGATTGCCATAATGGAACTGGGGATAGACTATCATTGGGCAGGAGTTATTAGTAATATGATCCATCATTAGTTGTGTAAAGTCTTGCAAACCAAGACTTTCACTATGACTTCTTACCTAGTGTATTCATTGGCCCGACTTCATCCATACAAGAGATTGAGCACTAGAGGTATTTTTTGGTAGGATGTTATCTATGAAGTGTATCCACAGTTTCATTTGACTGGTGGAAGCTACCAGAGGTTGAATGATGCCTTCACAATGTACATTAACAGATTGCTCCAAGGTGCAGAGCATGTGAGAATCTCGGATAAGGAAAAAGAATTGATAAGAAGGTATGGAGCCTGGTTTATCTAGTTCCCAACCTTCTCATATATCAGGGTTGATGGTTTTCAGAGGGCTCCCTACAAAATCCCTAGATATCCCACTAATCATGTTGTATTTTTGGAAGTCACTAGACAAATCTGTGACTTTGACAATGTTGTGAAGGGAGAAATGCACAAGAAAGGTTTTGGGAACAATTTCCCTTTGAAAATAGGAATGGGTGAAGTTTGTGCCTCCATTCAGTCTACTCATGCTTTAGAGGAGGAGATGGGTACTCTTGGGCTCTCTTTTCATTCTAAGAGAGCAAGGTTTGATGTTATTGGAAAGGCTCAGAAGAAGGCCAATAGAGATTATAGCCATAAGCCTCATATTGAGGATACTGGATTAACCTTGCTGATGAGTTTGAGGTGAGAAAGAAGAGGTTTTCCTAGTTGCCATTGGATCTGGTAAGATTATATAATGTAAAATCCATCCCAGACTAGGCGAAAGAAGATGGAAATGTGATCCAGGGTCATATGTATGAGGCAGTGAAGGATAAACCAGTGGGAGAAGATTGGCTTAGATCAGGTTATGGCCCCAGTAATTAAGTATACCAAAATTTGGTTGAAGCACAAAATGTTGGAGCTGGAGAGTGAGGGTGTTCCATGCACCTATGAGATGATGGGAGACTTGGAGTCTCATTTTTCTTTTGAGGCTTCACTTGAACCAAATCAAAATGGCAAGGAGAAAGTAGACTCTCCTTTCGGAGTTCAGGTAAGGGAGGTGCAGGCTAAAAAGGCTGCAGAGGTGGCCAAATAGAGGCAGCCTATTGCCAAGAAGAGGAAGCATGCCTCTAAGAAGGAAGTTGAGAAAAACCATGAGGAAGAAGAGGTTGAAATTTTTCATGCACTAATGAAGAAGAGAAGAGTTACAAGGACATCCTGGAAGGTGGAGGAAGTTCCTAGGGCTGACAGGGAAATTGAGCCACTAGTGGTAGAGGTGGAGAGCTCAGGGGAGAAGACACAAGTCTATATGAGGAGATCAAGGACTCCTTCCCCAAGGTATACTTTAGCTAAAGAGGGTGTTTCAGTAAGTATCCCTGTTGTTAAGCAGGTTGGTCCCTCCATTCCTCAAGATGCAGGTAGCGTAAGGGGAGAACCAAAACAAGATGAAAGTCCTAAGAATTTGATCGAGGAAGAGTTCCAAGAAGGAGACCTCTTTAATGCAGAGGTAGAAATTGATAAGGTGGTTCAATCTCCCTTGGTGGCACATGCAGACTCTCCTACAAGGGAAAAAATAGACAAGTCTCCTCAAAAGGAGGAGGAAATACTAGTTAGAGCCCCTTCACTAGTGGAGGTTGTTGTGGAGGAACAACTACGGAAGGAAGAGAACCCAACGGTGGATATTCCTAAAAGTCCAAATGTTGAGAGGGATGTAACTACTGATCAACAGCAGAAAGAACAAGATAAACAAGACATAGTGCCTGCTGGGTCTACCATTCTAGATTGGCTTGAGAGGGAATTGAAGAGAAATATGGTAATAGTGGAGGATGCTCCTCCCAATGGGGATGCCCTTATGGATAATGTAGAAAGGGAAAAGACCAAAAAAAGGGCAAGGGTTGTATCCTGGATTGAGAGGGATGGATTAGGTAACCGAGTGGCCCATATTGCTACCCTTGCTCCAAAAATAGATAGGGATAATGTGACTACCTAGGACTATAATGTACAGACTGTTGATTTGGGACATGCTACTATTGAGCAAGATATTGAAGAGTATGAGGGTTTGAATGCAGTCATTGTGGGGAGATTGAAGAAAGAAGTAAAAACTAGGCATGAGCTAGAGAAGAAGAATGAAAAACTAAGAAAATACTTGCAAGATTTGATGAAACCTTTGCTAGCTATTGGCTCCTCCTCCTCTGCTACGGGATTCCTACCCCAGGAGATAATTTATGAGTTAGAGAGGATGAAGGGTAATTCACATGTTGTGGTTACTTGGTTGCAAGGTGTCCAAGCTAAGGGAGATGAGATCATTAAGGGAATATTATCCACTAGAGGGGATGCATTGAGGTTGATTGATTGGTTGAAGGTTGCATTGGTGCAGGATAATGTGGATACCAGCCTCCTGCTGCAGAAGACTTCAACAATCATGGGGTTCACTGAAGACAAATTAGTACAGTGTAGGATCCTTCCTTTTCCAAGAGTCTATGAACCTTGGGAATGGTTTGAAATCCTATAAATGAGGTAGAAGGCCTTGAAAAAGATCCACAAATAGGTGAGGTAAATTGAGGATGCTCTGATTGGTGTTCATGAGAGGTGTATTTCATTCTTTGAGATCATGACTGGAAGAAAGAAGTTTGCTCCAAAGCATCTCAGTTTGGAGCAACTTAGAGAATGGTGGAGAGATGTGTATTCTCCAGTCAGTGAAGGGCCAGTTACTAAACATCAGTTAGATGATGCTGCAACTTAGATTATAGTCATTGACAGGTATTTGACCAACAAAACCAATTGGAATGGTACAGTTAGGCAGGCAAGAGAAGATATCAAGACTCTTGAGAGAAAGATTAGGGTTTTTCTTGTGCCACTTGTTGCTAAGTTGGATAGGGTCTTGTTGGTCATACATGGTGAAGAAGATAAAGCTAAGGACAAGGAAGGGGAGTGATTATATAGAGTTACATTGATATTTGTGCTTCCCATTAATTCACATGTATTGGGACGACCTTTTGATATCTTGGTGGTTTTGGGTGAAATTGGTGCCAATGTCACATTTCATATGGTTTGAATGTCTTTCAGACTGACCTCTTGTAGGTCATGTTTTATTGTAAATTATAATTTGGGTCGACCTATCTTATGGATTCTCTATAAAAGCGGGCATGTTGCCTCATTTAAAAAGAGAGATTAGAAAATAGATATAGAAGATAGGTAGATCAGGAGGAAGTAGCTAAGTGATATTAGAGCGACTTAGGGTTTATTTTCAAGCAAATATTGTAACAGAAAACTGGAATTGCTACCATTTTTGGATGATTTAATATAAGAGGGATATTGTGTTTGGTATCTATCTTCTGGAATCTCATCTGGAATGGTTCTTTTTATTCTATCTTTCAAATTTCTTAATGTCTATGGTTAAATGATTTGATAATGCTTAGGGTTTCATGTTTGGAATGTTTGCAGCGATCTCTAGTTCATACTTTTTGCAGTTAGTTGATTGTTAGCTGCTTTGCAAAGTTAGCTTGGACTTATATTTGTGCTTAGTTTAATTTTGAAGGTTTATTCATCTCGATTGTTGTAGGATTGACCGAATGATTATTTATGATTTGAAAATCTTCCAATACCTTAGAAGATTGCACTATTTCTATGGAATTGTAGATTCATCCGGGTCAAGCAGAAAATAGTTTATGAGAGATCGGGTCCATTTTGAGCATTTTATCCTTTTGCATTTTCAATCTTAGGGTTAGAAGTAATTTTAAGATTATCTCTGAAAACTTTTATCTTTTGATGTTTCTTTATTATTTGGATTCCAATCAAGTTTCAAAGTATCATGTTAGTGTCTATATTTGATAAGATTTTAAATCCAGTGTTGCTCGTAGTAAGGTCCTATTGTGATTACCAACATTTTCACATTTATCACTGAGTTGTTTTACTACATCATGAAGACCTAACATTAGAGACCTTGGGGTTATCTCTTTTCCATAGAGATTTATCTTTCAAGAGAGATAGGATATTATGTTTTGTCTAAGTTGTTGTGCAGAAAACACCATCAACAATAGTTTGAAAAAGTGGCAAAGTTTGGAGTGAAAGCGGTGCTATATAGCGCCGCACGATTGAATTTGTGTGGCACTCTATAGAAACAGAGAGTGCAAGAGTGGCACGACAGAGGCAAGCAACGAAGTTTGGAAGCGGCCCGATTTGGAATTTTGAATTTTTTAAGCAAGAAAGATGAAGCGGTGGAGTTTGGAGGACATGCGGTGCGATACAGGGTCGCGGCACTAAAAGCAGCACAATATAGACCCGTGCAATGCAGTTAAGAATTTTAAAAAGAAGACAGGTGGGGAGAATTTGCGGTGATGTTTGAGAAATTAAACGTGGGCCCATATAGCGTCGAGCCTCTGGGAGTGGCGAAGTACTGCGTCATGGTGCTGAAAGTGGTGCAATATAGCGTCGTGTGGTCAAGTTTGTTGTGTCTAAAAAAAAATGTTAGAAACCACAGAATTTTTGAAAAATGTGATTAAATTTTTGATTCAAGCCCTCCTTCTAGTGCCAAAATGTGAAGGCCTAAACCTACAAATGCACAATAGCAACAAAACACATTAGTTGTTATATCATATGCATGCAAACAAGTATGAGAGATTCCCCATAAAATCCATCTATTCAAACTAAACTAGGAAAATGAAGAATACAATAAAATTGAAACAAAAGAGATTCAATCCTAATTAAGATAATAGCATGATGATCTTATGGGGGAATTGGTTCCAATGAAGTGTTGTAATTGGCCTTTTCCCAATTCCTAAGTAGCAATGGTATGTGATGGAGAAATGGTCAAATCTCCAAAACATAACCTTGTTGCAAATCTTGAAAAGTGATGAGTGATGGGAAAAATTGGCTCTCAACGTGAAGAGAGTAACTTTTTCATATGATTGTGGATGAGAAATGAGGACAGAAGTCTCCAATTTATAAACTTCAATTTGGAAGAGGTGAGCAATATTGAGCAATGTGGGACAAAGTATAATCCAATGGCATTGTGCCACTTTTCCACATGTGGTTGGAGGAGGAATGAGCACATTTTGGCCAATGTGCATGATAAATGCATAAATTTGAATTTTGAAATATTGAAATGACAAGGTGGATGAAAAGTCAAATGGAGTTATGACCACTTGGCTCAATGCAAAGTACATGTAAGAAGTCTTAAATTCCTTGTTGGAAGGACTAAGTCCACTTGGCCTTTTTGAATTCAAATGAGGGAATATTCCTTTTTGATGCTTTGTGAGGGAAACTAGATGAATTAATAAATCAAAGTATTTGATTTATTGTGCAAGTTGCATTCTCTAGAGAAATTTAATGAAAGGGGTTAGCTTAATCATGGTTTTTATTACATTAATGAAGAATTAGGTGATGTGACTTAAATCATTTATGAATTGATTTAAGTCAAGAATTGAGAGGAAATGATTTGATTTATTTAATCAAGCAGGAACATGTTAGATTAAATCAAATAAGGTTTAATTTATTTAATTTAATGAGAGGACTTTAAAGAATTTAAAAAAATAAAATGATTTATTTAATTAAACAAATATGTTAGGTTAATTAAATTAAATTGATTAATTTAATCAGAGAAGGTGAAGATTTAATCCAATAAATAATGATTTATAAAACTAAGAGATAGAATGTGATGAAATGCATGAGAAAATTATTTAAGAGGAAATGTTGTTAGTAAATCGAGATCAGGTGTGCCAAAACAAACCTGTACATTTTCCATGTCTACAATATCAAACCTTGAGGCCTTATACATTATATCTAAATCACTGTCCCTAGGGATCCACTTTTCAATCAGTGTTATTACTACCTCCTGATCCCTATCAATATTCTTTATTTTATTTAATAATAAAGAATATAAATAATACACAGATGTCAATCTATCATCAACCTTCTCATTTAAATGCCTTAATACAGCATTAACTACCTCCCCCTACTTTAAAAGTACTCCCTCCTCACTTACCTTCAAGGAAGCCTATAACTCTGAAATTTTTTGCATTAGTTGCTTCTTTGTAGGTTCAATAGATCATTATATTTCTTCATCAGATGGCTCTAAAGTAGGGTTGAGGGAAAAATTTTGTTCAAGAGACCCAGATGTAGAAACAATGGGAGAAGTAAGAGGCTCTGCTCTTCATGTGGAAGGCAATGTTCTAATTTCTGGAGCACTTGATGCCTCCCTAATCTACCTATACTTCAATCTATCCACCTCAGTCTGTAGCTCAACATTCCTTTATTGTACCTTTCTATACTTTCCACTTATGAAATTTTACTTCTCCATTAGGCTTTTATTTCCAGCCTCCTCTCTTCTAGCAGTCTTTTGAACTAGTTTGGCCACATTCATAGTCAAGTTAGTGGCCTCTATGGTTGAGGTCTGTGAAGGTCTCTTTATTATCAAACCTCCTCTTAAATTTGGGTTAATATAAGTAACATTGGGATTTCTCCCTTGAGGGGCTAAAGCCCAAATTTCCAAAGTTCCATATTCTTCACTGAAGGTAGAATCTTGTAATGTTTCCTTGACCTCTTCTTCAGAATCTTGCAAGGGATGCTTGGAGTTTAGAATAGCATTGAAAGATACTACATTTGCAATGTCTCACTCAGAAAAAATCAATACACCAGCTTGATTTACTAGTTTTCTTCCCTTCTCAGGAGTGATGCTCTTGAATTCATCCATTAACTCAGCTTTCACTTCATCATCATTCTCCTGGTCAAACCTATCAAGTCTCGATTATCTTCTCCTCTTGCATTTATCCTGATATTCTTCCAATTTCATTCTCCATACTAGTTGCAAGTAGATTGGAGTTTTTACAAATGCATTATCATCTAGAAAATCCTTACATGCTTTCATTCTTGCATCTTGCACACATTTTCCTTTCATATCCAAATCAGAGAGAACCAATTTAGTTGGCCTAGGAGGAGAAGGCATACCCATCTACATGTCCTGGTTAGTGACAACAATTTCACCCACCAAATCCTCTTGTGATTTCTCAATCTTTTACCTCTTAGGGCTTGGCTCTGATGGTGGTGGTGAGGGAATATTCTTGGGTAATGATTCCAAATCAATAATCTTGATTGCCCAAGTTATTTTGATCTTTGGACCTAGTTGTGTAGGCAATTTCATTATTTTTTTTCCTTTTATATTCTCTTCTTCCTCATCACTTCTATAATTTCTTTTCCTTCTGTAGATAGGACAATTATTTGAAGGTTGGTAGGTTGGCCTCTCTTCCAATGGCCTGGCATCTTGCTCCTGTATGCCCAGATCCAATTCTAGGTTTATCTTCTTGGCCATCAAGGTTTCCATGATTTTTTTTAAGTTGTCCATCAAAAAAATAAACTTCTTATGATATGGATTGAACTCCATTAATGGATCATATTTTGGATTCATTTTGTGCACAATGGCCAATAGCTTATCATAAGCTATCCATTTCTCCTTATTCAATTCTTTCCTACTTATATCAAACTCATTTCTAATCAGGTCCTCAGGGAAGTTGAACTCATGCACAAACTTACCACCTTTTATCCTTTATCTGAAAAAGGTGAAGAAGCCCTTAGGATCATGTTGTCGCTTGGGACCACACCTCAAATGGTATTCTTCAAAGAATTTTCCAAAATGTACCCAGTCTCCTTTCAAAAGGAAAAAATTTGACACCACAGTATAATCTGGGAAAAATGTTCCTTTACCTTTCCCAATAAGGTTATCCTCATGGATACAACCAATCTACCACATAACTTCTGCAAATCTCACTCTTGGTGGCACATTATATGATAATATATGAGGGGTCCCTTGAAAACCATATACCCTCAAGAAAGTGCTAACTAAGTATGGAATAACATCACTCAACTTGTGGCAAACCTTCAACTCTGGCTTCCTCATCTTTGGTTTGAGGAAATCATGTAACTCCTTAAGAATTCTAGGCACATTCACCATCATCCTGGCTCTCAATCTAGAATAAAAATAGTTGTTGAACTGCACATATCTTCCACTCTCCTTGTTATATGACACATCTATAGTTCATACCTGCACTGGAAATATTTCTCCATTAACTGATTGCCTTAACTCCATCTTCTCATAGAAGAAATCAGAATTCTTATACAAGAACATATACATCAACATGGAATACTAGAAGAATGGAGTTCCTGCATCATTTTTTTGCAACTTCAACAGCCCTTCATGTATCTTTTTGGCCAAAAAGGAAGCAAAATCATATATCACTGAGAAATTAGGGTGTTGTATTTGCACCCCCATGAACATATAAGCAATAGGCATCACAATGAGTAAAAGGTGGCCAAGAAATGATTTCCAAAATAGTTTAGTCTGAAAGGCTCTCTGTCATTAGGGCTCATATAGAATTTTGAACTTCTTGCCTCTAGCCAAATGAGGTGGGAGCAACTTAACTTTGAAAAGTGACTTTGACCTCCCATACTCCACTTTCATCTCCTCAAGATCAATAGGAACCGATAATTTATTGGACTCACTTAGATCAAAAACCTATTGAAAATCCTCTTTGTTAATGCTCAACATAACCCTTCCATCATTATCTATAATCACCAGTGTGACAGATTCATATCATGCAGCCACTGCCCTAAAAAAATCCACATCAAGGAACACATTCAGTACCACCAACTTCCCCATATCATACATCCAACCATTTGAAAAGGGGTGGGGAAAATTCCTCTGTCCAAACCATAATCTGAACATTTCTAAACCTATAAGAGGAACCCTAACATCAACAATGTTGGAACAGTTATACACTAATCCCTCCCCTAAGGTTTTTCCTCACATCAAGATCAACCCCTTCTTCCTATCATTCGTTGAAAAGGGCAACTGATCTAGGAAATCATCATATATGGTTCTATTTAAATAATCAACCTGGCCATAATGTTTCTTTGATGGTGTCATCCTAGGTAAACTAGGGTTTCCTTGTTGTTTCAAACCTCAAACAAACTAGGGCCAAACAAAAATACGAAAGTATAGAACAGAACCTTGCAATTTCCCACATTTCAATTAACCTATAGCCCCAAAAAAATTATCAATAATCCCTCCAACAAGTACACAACAAATTTCTCCCCAAATTCAAATTTAAAATAACCAGGAGATACAGAAAATTGACTCACGGCTTTGTGTTTGCAAAAACCCAAATCTTTGTTATAACAACACGTAACTTCGTCCTTGGCCCTGTGAATGCTCTGCAAAGATGTTTGAATTCCTTATGATGCAATAAGGTAGGAAAATGGTCATTTTATTTTGATCAAATCAATCCAGTAGATGTCTCATCTATGATTAAATCTTACTTGCATGTCGCTCTAATGGCTCCAATTGGATTTGATGCAAATTCAAATATTAGTTGTTGATCCCTCACTTTGGTTGTATCATCAAACGACTACCTTCAAAACACGCTGACATGATCTCCATCATGGAAATAAGGGCCCACCATATTATGCATCACCAAGGAAAGCCACGTGGCACCCATCTGTGATATCGCGATCAATAAAGACCTTGCAAGTTTTGATCACCCGATGGCGGGTAACCGTAGATGTCAACCATTGACAATCTTGCTCGTTTAACATAGTCGCCATCTCTTTCATTAACCATCGATCACCTTTCCTATTGAGATTATAAAATCTCCATTTATTTGAACCATGTGCATCTCATAACTGCTTTAGTAAGCCGCTACATAATGTATTAAAGCCAAATAAATGTATTAAATTATTTCTATCATCTCTTTTGGCTTCACCAGATGAGACATGTGGTGCTCACCTGTGATATTGCAATCAGTAAAAATAGTGTAGTGGGGTCATCACGAGATTGCAAGGAGTGGCTAAGATCAAAAAATCAATTATCTATGGTCACGCAAATTTATCCCTCTACAAAATATAAAACATTTATTAAAGGTACAAGGGGACATCACAAGGCCGATGATAAACAATGAAATGAGTTGTTTTTAAATGAGGGAGCATGGAACCATCCCAGACTTAGGAAATAATAAAGTCAGGAAAAGGAAATAAAATGATAGATCAAAGGGACCCTGCCTAGATGAAGTGATGGGGTAGAAGTTGTTTTAAAACCCTCCTCAAAAATTAATGGCCAAACAAATCCCATCCAAGGCGTAAGATAAAACACTAGGTTTTTACATGAAAAAAAAGGTAAAACCCAAACCTTAAGCATTTCCCAAATGCTACAAATGACCAAAAACATAAGGCAAGATAAAATGGAACACAGAATAAAATTTGAAGTTCCATCAAGGTCAACATCTCATTTGGTCAGATAACTGCAAAGCAATTCAAGAATGCTCACATGTTTTATTGGTTGAGTAGGATGCATATAGAGAGGGGTGTACCACATATTTGGAGTTTTTAATGCTAGGCATGGAAACGGTGAGAATGACGGTGCATGTGCATGTGTGAAGAGAGATTTGGTTAAGGAAAAAATGAAGATCAGAGGTGGTGAAACATTTAGTGATGCACATTCTATTGTTGATTGGTGTACTTATGCAGTATTGCAAGGAGGGACACTTAATTCACAAGTGTGAAATTTATTTTGGTTGGTTGAGGAGGGCATAGTGGGAGACAAATTGGAATGTCAAACAATTAGAGAATCTTCAAATATGCATTCTTTTTGAAGTTCATATGCGATTGCATGGACCATATGGACACGAGAGTTGGCTTGTTTTTGTCAGAATTGTATTCAGTGTGATTGGGATCAATGAAATTCAAGTGAGTGGGTAGATACATGGATTCCATAGTACCTAACACCCTTATCTGTATAACAATCCTCTTTAGAAGATGAAATGGAAAGTTCACTTGACTACGACCATCTTTCAGATCTTGTACAACCAGTACATGTCTATGCAGTTGTAGCACCACTAGGGAATTAAGAGGGATCAGACTATTAGTCGGCACAATGTGTACAAGGGAAGAAGAATCTAATACAACCGATGATAAATGATGATGGGTTCATGTATCCTACAAGTTTGGTTATTTCTGGAACTTGGTTGCATTACCATTTTATCATCATTTAGGTTGTTTAGAATAATATAGATTTGTTATTCTATGCATCTTTTCTAGTTTGCATTAAAATTTCATCATCATTTATGTTGTTTATAATAATATAGATTTTTTATTCACAAAATAATAATGATCCTATAGGTTCAATTGTTGTTTCCAGAACTTGGTGTTTTTTGGTGACCTAATTCAAAATGTGTTTGGCCGACTTAGGAGTTTATGGAAGCATGGAATGGAATTGTGTTTGGCTTACTTAGGAGATTATGAAGAGATGGATTCGTATAAGTAAAATTTGATTCTATTTTATGAAATTAAGTGTGGTGAACACGAATCTGAAAGTCCAGACATTTTGCAAAATTATACAACTGAAGGCAGCAGACAGTGAGATTATATCTTGTGTCATTGTTGGTGACAGTTATTTCAGTGGTGGATTCCCTTTCACCATTATTCTAGTAGTGAGCCATTTTATGTTGGAAATGATCATTTCTCTTTTGGTAGTGATCCTTTTATATTTGGTTGTAATAGCTGGGAAATGAGCCCACTGGTAGTGGGCCTTACCTGCAGTGAGCAATTTGGCAGTGAACCTTTGTAAAAATCACCTTTATTGGTGTCACCTTAACCAATTTTTTATAATTGAGAATTATCATTCTCCATGGTTTTTCCCTTCTTTGGTTTCCACATAAATTTTGGTGTTCTTTGTGCATGGTGTTGTTATGTTCTTTCATGTTCATATCTGTTAGATCATTATTTGATCGATTTAAGTTTTCTTCAGATTAATTAAAGTCAAGAAAAAAAATTTATAATAACTAATTCACCCCCCCTTCTCAGTTATCCATATTGTTCAACACTTGGTTGCAAATATATATGATTAGAAAGAATGGTATACCTACATTTGAAGACTATGAGAAACATAAAACCATTCTCATGTATTCACACCTTGTTATAGCAATAAATGTTAAGTTATTGAGACATCATGCTAGACCAAAAATAAAGGAACTATGGAAAATTACTAGTGTTGGTCATGAAGCATTACTCGATACTCTAAAGGTAAGAGATGACCCTTCAGGCACACTTGAGTAGCGGATCATTTCTTTTATGGGACATGTATGATATTTTTCATCTTATTTTGATTACTATTTATAATAATTAAATTGATTGATCTACTAAGGTTCATTATTTAGGTTGTTTAAAATAATATAGATTTTTTATTCTAGTTTGTATTACCATTTCATCATCATTTAGGTTGTTTAGAATAATACAAATTTGTTATTCTAATAATCTTATATATTGTGATCATATAGATTTTTCATTTTAAGTATATTGTGATGTCCATGGCACGATGGACCATGGAGTTGCTGCAATAATATTCAAATATGATCCTTTGTTAGAGGTATGTGACAAATTAGTAAATTTGACATTATATTTTCTCTTCTATGGTCTATTATTGAAAATTTTCATAATGCTTCTATGTAGTTTAATTTTTATCTTGATGGTTAATATAGGTTCTTGTCACTCTAGAACGTCAATGTGCTATTGTTGTGGAAGAGTGTGATGATTATTTATTTGTGATTATTTTGTTATATTCCATTCCATAATTTTTAATTTTTATATATTAATGTATATACTTCTTATTCTATCAGTTGCATCTCTAGAGGAGTGAAGAGAGGAGGACTAGTGGACACATTTGAAATAAAAAAGAATCAATAGAAACTCCATCCAGCTGATCATGAAAGTAATGTGTGATATATTTCCTTCCCCTAGTGGGAAATTACTATGTATTAGGGTTGTTTGCTATATGCCTATGTGACATTTTGTAAATCCTATATTTGATAGCAATTCTTGAATGATGATATCATGTGTATTGTGTAAATTTTATCTTGAATGTTGTAGGCATGGGTATTGATCATGACTTGTGACTTATGACTTGTGTGTATTCAAGTGTATACTTTACAACATACGTGTATACTTTACAACTTACATGTATACTTTGTGACTTATGAGTATTCCAATGTATACTTTATGACTTATGTGTTTTCATCCATATACTTTGTATTCATGTGTGTACTTCATGAATTACATGTATTTGAGTAAATGATTCACTTATTCATTGATTTCTAGCATAAAATCACCAATCCACACATGCTGAAATTTTCAGTTTGGTTCCATGAGGAGTAGAATAAAATTTACACCCCTTTTCACCTTTACACTACATCCATCTGACCCTTTTTCCATTAACTAAAAACTTGGCACCACAGGAAAACCCCTTAGAGATATCAAAACCTAAGAGAGGTTATTATAGAGGGGTCCTACATAATCACATAGCCTTAGATGAATTGGTTCTAGATGAAATGGTTTCTAAGTAATAGCTCATCAAATATTGTTGCCTTTATTCACTTTGGACTCTCAAGGGATATCACCAATCTAGTGTAGTTGAGACTATTTCAACATGTTTGGGTTTGAAATAGACCATGCCTAGCTTAAACCCACCAATATAGACATGCTGGAACTATTGGTTTGGTCGCATGAGGTGTAGAACAAAATTTACACCCCTTTGCAACTTTACATTGCATGCATCTAACCCTTTTTCCATCAACTGAAAACTCGACACCATGAGCAAACGCCTTAGAAATATCAAAAATTGAGAGAGGTTATTATGGAGGGACACTACATGATCTCATAGCCTTAGAAAAATTATTTCTTGGTGGCACGATTTCCAAATAACAGCTTGTCAAATATTGTCACCTTTTTGCACTTTGGACTCTTAAGGGATATCGTCAATCCAATGTAGCTCAAACTATTTTAGTGTGTTTGGGTGTGAAACAAGACCATTCCTCATATAAACCCACCAATCCATATGTGTTGTAATTATTAGTTTGGTTGCATGAGGGGCTGAATAAAAGTTGCACCTCTTTGCAACTTTACATTACATGCATTTGACCCTTTTTCTATGAACTAAAAACTCAACACCACGATCAACACCTTAGAGATATCAAAAATTGGGAGAGGCTATTGTAAAGGGGTCCCACATGATCTTGTAGCCTTAAACATATTTTTTCTAGGTGACACAGCTTCTGAGTAAAAACTCCTCAAAGATTGTTGTCTTTTAGCACTTTAGACTCTTAAGGGATATTGTCGATCCAACATAGCTCAAATTTTTTTGGCATGTTTGGGTTTGAAATAGGACCATTCCTAGCCTAAACCCACCAATACAAACATTTTGGAACTATAGGTTTGGTCACATGAATAGTAGAATGAAATTTACAACCCTTTGCAACTTTACACTGCATGCATTTGACCCTTTTTCCATCAAATGAAAACTTGACACCACGGGAAAATGTCTTAGATATATTAAAAAACCAAGAGAGGTTACTGTAGAGGGGACCTACATAATCTTGTAGCCTCAAAAATATTGTTTCTAGGTGCCATGGTTTCTGAGTAATAGCTCGTCAAATATTGCTACCTTTTTGCACTTTGGACTCTTAAGGGATATTGTCAATCCAATGTAGCTCAAACTGTTTCGTCATGTTTGGGTTCAAAATAGAACCATGCCTAGCATAAACCCACCATTTCAGATGTGTTGGAATTGTTGGTTTGGTTGCATGAGGAGTAGAATGAAATTTATACCCCTTTGCAACTTTACACTGCATCTGTCTAACCCTTTTTCCATCAACTGAAAACTCAACACCACGAGCAAATACCTTAGAGATATCAAAAACTAAGAGAGGTTATTATAGAGGGGCCCTATGTGATCTCGTAGCCTCAGAAATATTATTTCTAGGTGACATGGTTTCCAACTAATAACTCATCAAATATTGTTGTCTTTTATCACTTTCGACTCTTAAGGGATATCATCGGTCCAATGTATCTCAAATTGTTTAAGCATGTTTGGGTTCACAACAGGACCATGCCTAGCCTAAACATACCCATCCAAACACATTGGAACTATTTTTTGAGTAGACTAACCTCCTTTTCATTGACGATAAAATATTCTTCTTATATTTTCATTCCTTTTCTATGTGGTTAATTTTAGTCTTCAGTTGTTTTGCTTCAATTTCAACACTTAGGACAACGACATCCCTTTGTTTGATGGATTTTTCATTTCTTAGGAAAACAAATTCATTTGTTCAAATCCACCTATAGAATCATCTCTCACTTTCTTTTGTTGCAAAAATTCTTACCAAATACAAAAACCTCAATTGTGTTAGATTGAATGGAATATATGACAACAATTGTGTTGTATCATGTTTGTTTGTGCATCAAGGTTGATTGACATATATGACAATATCATATGAGTGGTATTTCTTTTGTGTGAAATGTGCATTATGACTAGTGTGCATCAAACCCATATGGTATGCCTAGTTTTCTTATTCATGCATTATGGTTAGCAATATTCATTGTTGTACATTATGATAATACAAATTGCATGTGGAAGGTAAAATAACATGCATGTCATGGAGGGGTGATCCCACAATAGTGGTTTACAATTTTTGGCCAAACAGGACACTAAAATTATTATTTTTAACCAAATCTTCACATTCAGGCATCTATAGTGGCTAAACCGTGAGGAATTTGAAGATGGTGAAAACTAGAGTCTCGTTAGATTTTGTCTGTGGATTCTAAAATATTCTTTTCAAAAATTTTGGAATTAGATTGCACTTATTTTTCCATCTCCCATGAAAACTAGTTTTTTTCAGAAAATAACATTTTAAAAAATTGACACACACCGTATAATGCATAAAATTTTTTCCATGAAGGATAAAATTCTAATTCTTTCAAATTTAGATTTTTAACTCTAATATCTAGTGCTTCCACTTCGCTAAATAGTTTATTATTGAATATTTTTTCTTTAATCAAGTTTTGAAGTCAAACCAATTATAATTTAGACATAGCGCGACTGTATAACGCGTAATTTTTTTTTGTATATATCGAAATTAAAAAAAAAAATTGTTGGATCAAGGACTTCAATATCTGGTGCACTCATATTTTTCAAAAAAAATTGATAATCTGCTATTTTTTTTACATTTGTAGAACAAATACCTTCATTTCAATGAAAAACCTATGTTTAATAAAACTAAAAAAAATACATAATAAAACCAAAAAATATTAAAATTATATTCATTAGATAGCTCGTTCCGAGGACTAGCATAATAATTTCAAATTAATCTTAAATGAATTCATTTGATCTCCCAAAAGGTAAATCAAAAGTTATTTTTTATCAGCATTTTGATAGGTGTAAAGGAGACTCATTTATAAGTATGGTTTAAAACTAGCGAGGTTCTATCCAAGGGGGTTTGATATAAGGTGGTTTGATCAAACCCTCTTCAATTAGAATCCTTAAAATAGAAATTTTTAAGGCTTAAATCATTATATTTTCTAAAAATATGTGATTTCAGCAAAAATCAATTCCTCTTAGAAATTGTAAACTAGCTTTTTGGGATCACCCGGAGTTGTATTTGGTTTTTTTAATGGTTGTATCAAACTCATATGGTGTGCCTATATAGTTTTTGTTCATACATAAAGGTTGATTGACATATATGATGATATCATATGAGTGTTATTACTTTTGTGTGAAGTGTGCATGAAGCCCATATGGTATGCCTAGTTTGCTTATTCATGCATTATGGTTAGAAACATTAATTAATGTGAATTATGATTGAATAAAGTGCATGTGGAAGGTCAAATAACATACATGTCATGGATTTGTATTTTTTCTATTTAATGGTTGTATTACACGCATATGGTGTGCATATATAGTGTTTTTTCATGCATCAAAGTTGATTGACATATATAACAATATCATATGTTATTGATTTTGTGTGAAGTGTGCATTATGACTAGTGTGCATCAAGCCCATATGGTATGCCTAGTTTACTTATTCATGCATTATGGTTAGCAACATTCATTGTTGTGCATTACGATAATACAAATTGCATGTGGAAGGTCAAATAACATGCATGTCATGGAGTTGTATTTGGTTTTTTTAATGGTTGTATACTCATGGTGTGCATATATAGTGTTTGTTCATGCATAATGTTCTTGTTTATGTATCATGGTTGAAAGATAGTGATTCTTATTCACGATGATTTTATACCTTTTACATGTTATTAAGATTGAAGGTTTGATGGAATGAATGTTGAATTGAGTTGTAATGGTTTTGTTTGATGGTTGCATCACTCATATGGTTTGTATAGAGTGTTTAGCACTACTTAGTGACATTAATTTTTATCAAGATTATTAAATTAATTTTGAATTAACACTATAATTAAAAATATTTCATTAAGTTTTATGGGATTTGTTTGATTTTTTTAATCAATCAAAAGAATAAATACCATAAGACTATCATAAGCTACTCTTTTCAGATTTTTCCTTGTCTATGAGACAATAATTCTTTGAGGTATATTTTCAAACAATTCTTCTTAACAAATATTATATAGTGCTTCTCGTGCCATTTTTCATTAATTTTAACTTTTTTGAAAAAAAATCAGTTGCCCACTTTATTATAGGAGTTCAAAACACAAAATAATGTCAAATTTAAATTCATTCAAGAGAGCTTAAAATCATGTGTATTCTTAAATTGAGTGTTTGATAAAAAATCTTTGGTAGACATGTATGAAAAATATGGTACAATAAAAAAGGCAATGAATTGTCTGAAAAAACTCCTCAAAGAAATGTGGTATCATGGAATGTAATGTATGTGAACCTTAATATGAATGAACTCTAACATATATGGAATACCAATTATAATTCATAAGTTCTATTAAAATTCAATTTCATTAATCTATAACATGTTATTGATCATAACTTTAAAACATTATAAAATAATTATATGTTCCATTTTGAAGATTCAAAGTAGAAAGATATGCACACGAGGAACAAATTAGATCAAATTCCAATTATTATATATCAAAATGTAGAATAATTTTGTTTGTGCATAAACAAATTTGGCATATATGCCTATTCCTGGAAGAAGTTATACAATAATTTTTACAAATTGTGACATATATTCCATCTCAAAATCTATAAAACCCTAAATACGTATCAATATATATCAAATCCCAATCCTGTGTTGGACCATCAAAAATGAGCCTCCTTGAAGAACTTAGTGGCTCTGAAGTTCCCTGCACAATAACCATTCAAACCACAAATTAGATTAATAATATGAATGGTTGACAAGATAGATTAGTAAATAGAAACTTATATACTATAATTTATAAATTATCAATTTAACATAAAAATCACTATATTAAACTATATTATATCGAAAATGAAATTATTTTTTACCTCAAGTCTTGCTCTCTTTTCTGCAAGATGTTTTGCATGTGATTGTCCTTTCGGATGATTAGGAGTCCTCATATAAAGAAATGGTCCCACACTCGTCACATTGTTGAATCAGGTAGAGGACTATAATAAGTAAAATAAAAATGATATGAATTAATATATAATTGTTGAAAAATAATCATATTTACTAAACATATATCTACTCTTATCTAAACATAAATATTTGCAATATAAAATAAACACATACCTGATGTGATGCTTCTACACTAGATGGGCTCATGATGGATGAACCAGCTAAATATGGTTTCCTATATAACAAATGACAAGAATGTAACACAATTTAAATGTGCATACATAGATAATCATAATGTCGAGAATAAAAAAAAAATTACCTATTGTGCAACTTCTTCCTATGGGTTAGGCTTAGTTAACATGGTTGTAAAAGTAACAGGTTGTTGCATAAAAAGATAAGATTGCATTAGACTGTCAATCTATGTACATGTATTTAAACATAGTAGATTTCAATAATTAACATCTAAATAACAATTATAATGATATCATATACCGAGTACCTAGGAAAAATGAAATGGTTGATTGTGTAGCCTCCTACACTTGGGAAATCTGGTCCTCTGTCAACAATTGTTAATGATTTCAACACATAAACATATATTAGTACAAATATCTCATAAAATATAAAATAATTTAGATAAAAAACACTATAAAATTACTTTAATTCGTGTTGTTCCTTTAGCACACACGCCCCATTCCGAATGGGGACCCTCTTTTTCACTTTTGTCGGGTCACTTTTATCATTGTCTCATTTTTTGCGCCCCTATTTTTGAGTCCTAAATGGTCAATGATTCCTAAATTCATCATCTTAAGTTGACCAAGTTTCACCATCCCCAAAATTTCTAAGTCTTCGGCCTTCACGGGGTCCCCTTGGTTGTTTTCCTTAAGAACTTTAAATTGTCATCCCTTGCCCTTTGTGGGTGCGCCCTTGTGGGATTCCCCTAGTAGGATTCCCTTGACCCTTCACCATTTGTGTGGTGGTTGATTCAGTCTATTCATCCACCTTGTGGACTCTGTGACCTTCGTTGTCATTTCTCTAGCCTTTCTGGCGGTGAATGCCTGGCTACCGCCCACCGCGCAGGCCCCACATTTCTCGTCAAAGGCTATTTGAAAATTACACTCACTGACTTCACCTATCATCGTATTGGAATTCAATTTCAGCATGAAATTCTATAAATAGGTGAGTTGAAATGTCATTATCACCAACATTCCTTTCTAAAACTTTGTTAGAGTCCTCCAGCTTCTACCATCTCCACGCCCACAAGATCCCATCACCGTTTGTGTGTTGCAATCTTAGACTTCATCAAATTCTTATGGGGTTCCCAAGTAAGTCTTTCATCATCATCTACCTCATGGTTTTTTCTTTAAAATTCATAAATTTTTCAAACTTTTCAAAAGGTAAAACCTCAAAATAGGTAGAAAACCTCACAGTGCACAAAACCCATGTCGTCAAAATCTTAAAATCCTTTGAATTTCAATTGATTAGACTAGGAAAAACTCATCACCATGACCATTATTCTTAGCTAGGGTATACAATCCCTTGTGGCCCACAATACCCTCACCATTATTTCTTTAGTCATTCATTGATAAACTTTAAAATAGCGGCCATCACTACCAGTAGACCTTCGAATTGTCGCCACCTGTGTTAGGCCCGTTCTTGCGGATAGTCGTCTTCTCCCCGTTGTCACCCAATGAACTTAACAAAACCCTAAGTTATGTGGAATTCCAAAAACCTTCGTGGATCCCACCTGACAAGATTCTGTATGAATATTTTTGTTTTAGTCGCCATTTCAAAACATTTAGTTCGCCTTGGTCATCCACCTTGTGGGACCTGCCTCCACTTCCATCGAAATGAAATCAAAGCACTTGGATAAAATCTTCTTAGAGGTTCCCATCCATCATGGGTCTACTCATGTGGGCCACCTTATGTTGGTGGCTCTTTTCATTCACCATTTTCAAATTTCTATCACACACCACCCTCCCATTCTGCAGACACTGTTGACTATATTGTCATCGAGCAGATTTTTCCTTTTATAGACCCTTGCGGGCCAACTCCTACGGGCCACTGTCTATTGTTCACCACTGCCCATAACATCCAACTAAAACAATGAGAATTTTCCTTCCAATCACTTGGCGGATCCCAAGCCCCTCATCGTCATTTGTATCGCACTCCAAAAATTTGACTAAGTGTTGGTCCCTCTACAGTTCAGCCCTTGCGGGCTATTGTCTACAGGCCGCCCCATGATGATCATCATTTCAGAACGATTGAGTGTCCTCAGTTGTCTGCCTTGTAGGTTTTATGATGCACCTCTCTTGCTAGCCCATTTGCACATAACACAAATTAAAACCTGACTGCAAGCCGACCTCTATAGGTAGTCATTTGTGGGCCGCCGAACCCTGAATGCCATTCCAAACCAACCTAGTCGGACCTGCCACCCTTTGTGTGGAGCCCGATTCTTCTGCCGCTGACCAATGGAATGTCATGTGTCAATGACTCTAGTAGGCCCGACGGTGTGGACTACCCCCTACGGGCCACCGTTCAACCTTCTCCATTCCAAAACAAACACCATATAGCTACCTTTTGTGGGTCCCACCCGCATCCTTGTTGAGCTCGAACCTTAAAGATTTCTTTGTCAATAGTCTTTCCTACTTGTAGGTTCCACTTTTTTGGAATTCCATCTACGGGATTGCTACATGCCAACGCAATTTTTAAATCGCAGACCTCCAAATGGCCACCAGCCTGGGGAAACCCGCATCCCTGGCCCACATTGCTCAATTTACCTCAAACAAAAAGTGAATGATTATGTTTAAGAGATATTATGACCTTTGAAGATGAATTTCTTGAGCTAACATCTATTTTGCATTTTTTTTCTCACTCCCCTTGTTCTATATGTGAGTTTTCTTACTACACCTATGTTTGTAGGATTTATGGAACCAGACATGGGGCCATCGGGGGTGCTCGTCGAGAAAAGAAAGGGAAAGAAGTTTGCTAAGGCCCCAAGGGGGGAGGAGGATAAAGACCGGATGAAATATCAATTTCATAGGGTGGAGGTCACCTCCTAAGTCACCACAAAATGGGACAAGATTACACACACTAACCTCAGCCACATCAATATAGATGAACTCGAGAAAAGGGTCATAGTCAACCACACTACATAAAATACAAAAATAATTAGGAAGAGTGGGCTGGCCAAGGCAGTTGGTTTCTTGCCAGCTCTTGTGGCCTCAGAACCGGTGATGGCCTGTAGAGAGGCTTAACTAGAAAATAAGTCAAATGTCCGGTTGCACATCATGATGGATGCATCGAGATCCCAAATGGTGCAAATTTCCACCCTGGTGATGGACAAGGAAGAAGGGGTAACTTACAATATCTCCACCATTGATCTCAGTACAACTACAAGGGAGTAAAAGATTGATCAGCTCCAGGGGTCTGTAGCTACAATTTTTCATCACATGAATAAAGACCAGTCTTCCAAGGAGGAATTGAGAGCATAGGTTGCATTTTCACTACCTACATACAACAATGGTCCTCCACTAACGAGCAGCCAACAACATCGTCAAGCTCATCGTTGTTTCTATCAAAAGATCACATGGAAAAGATGGATAAAATAAAGAATTGGTCCAAGGCCACTGATAATTGGTTTCTCTAGGTAATTTACAATGGATATATGGGCATCATCCATGTCATCTACACAAAAAACAAGTTCTAGGATGCACAAAAGAAACTGGAGCGCATGGAGAAAGCCTGTCATCACTTCACTGAGCTATATAGGATCACTTATCCTAAGCTTGAAGCCATCCTTAAGATACTCAATAAATTATGGGAAAAGGAGTTAGGTCTAGCAAAGGACAATTAATGGCTAGTTGAAACATGGAAAATAGGCTTAGACCACAGGAAAGAAGTCTTGGAGCAGGTACTCTGTGAGGTTGAGCTTAATTTAGAATGGGCTAAGGAAAACAAGAGATATGTTGAAGATTAGCTGAAGCTCATGACTAATTATGATGTATACCTCCCTCTGAGTTGGATCCTAGGAAAATAAGGCCATATTTCCATAAGAAGATGGAAAACAGGACTACGGATGCATTAACATCATATTTCATGGAATTGTTTGCCATGGCTTTCATCCAATCTGAGCAAATGGCCAAGGCTATGTCCAAGTGCCTGAAGAATTGGGTGTTGATCACAAGTAATTTGAAAAAATTATCATTTTAGGTGCTTCAATAAGATATAATGGAATGGGATAAGCTTCGGGTACTGATTGGAAAGTTCGTGGAATATCCCACATTGAAAAAGGAGGCTCATAAGCTTGTCATTCATGATGAATTCCTCATTGTTTAGCTACAAAAAAGAGTAGTCAGCAAAAGAAAAAAGTGCTATAGTGTTGGGCACTAGAGGAAAAAATAGGCTAAAATACAAGAATGTATTTTAAATTATAATATATTGGGCGTAGGTGAAACCCTACTTTGTAGTGAATCTTGGCCACACAATGAGATTAAATCTTGGCCACTCATTTTTCTTTTTGTAAACTATAAATAGGGGTCCCCTCCTCTCATTTTTACATGAGCGTTGAGTTGTTGTAAAGGCATGTTGTTGAATTTTTAATATAAATTCATTGATTTTTTGGATTCTTGAGTTTCATTCATGATTCATGATTCTTCTCACCATAGTTGATAGATTTAAGTAGATTTATTTTTTTGTTCTATGTGTTTTATGTGCTTTAGTAGATTAGTAGGTGTTGCTCAATGATGTTGAAGAATTATGTTGTGTTGATGCCCTTCCCTATTCATGCTTTTTGTTATTTGTTGATGATAACCAACAGTGTAAAGCTAGTCTGAACATATATCAATTGTTGCACACAAACTTCATCTTTTATTCATGTTGTATTATGAATGAATGGTTGAAAATCTGAATATCCTAGGAGATAGCACTATTCTCATGATACTATAAGTTGGTTTGATTAAGTGGGGCTTATTTTAGGGAAATTTTTCCATTTTAATGCTCTGCATTATTACTATTTATTGGTAGTTTTAGATCCAGGCCCTTTTGAGTTTTCTTTGGAATAGTAGTTTAGGAAAATTTTAGACATCATTGTAAATCCAAATCTGATGATAAAAATGGATTCTAGATTGTTGTTTTAAACTTGCAAAAATTGCACATCAATTCCAATTCTTGAGAACTCCATTTAAAGAATAAATCTCCCTCCAACTTGACACACATAAGGCTGCCCTGTGATTATCAAAAAATCACATAAAATCAACTGAGATATTCCAAGAATTGTCAAAACTTGCCACCCGGGAGACCTTGGGGTGATTTTTTGCAACTTGATTATAGGAAATTATCTTTCAAGAGAGGTGGTGCACTTGTGAGTTGCCTGTGTTGAGAAGGTGCAAAAACACCCATCAATAGAACTGGCACTAGAAGGAGGGTTGAAATAATCATGTTAAGTTGGATCGAACCAGTTCATTCTCCCTTGAAATATTTCATAGATTTTAAAGATCCACACCAAACAAAGGGGAATTCCAATAGCTATTGTGAACCCCAATTTGATACCTGCATAAACAAAGCAAACAAACATGATATTAGATCATATGCAAGGTAAAACAAGGATTCCCCATGAAATCCATTTACAAAACTTAAAATAGGAAAAAATGAAGAATAAAATACGAAAAAGCATGTAAATCCTAATTAAGTGAGCAAACTAGAGATCCCATGGGGGAGTTGGTGCCAATGAAGTGTTGCAATTGGCTCTTTCCCAACTCCTTTGTGTGATTGTTGATGATTTGTTGAAGATTGATCCACTTTGTTGGTTGAATTCCTGCATAGCCTAGCTATGGATTTGATGAAAATAGATGAAACTAGATATGCTTGAAAATGGATTTGAGTATAGTAAGTTTACTCAAATTGTGGATGTTTGAATGAGAGGAAGAGTCTCTCATTTATAGATTCCCAAATTGGAAGAATGAGGGATTTGGATGAATGTGGGATAAAATACCAACCAATGAGAAGAGGCCACTTTTCCACATGTGATTGGAGGAGGAATGAGCACATTTTGGTCAATGTGCATGATAAATGCCATTGGATTCAATTTGAATTTTGAATGTGACATGTGAGAGGGAAAGAGAAATGAAGTTAATGTCACTTGGATCAATGCACAAGGACATGTAAGAGGCTTTGAATGCCTTGTTGGAAGGACCAAGTCCACTTGACCTTTTTGAATTCAAATTGAGGGAATATTCCCTTTTGATGCTTTGTGAGGAAAAATAGATGAATTAATAAATCAAAGTAATTGATTTATTGTGCAAGTTGCATTCTCTAGAGGATTTTAATGATTGAGATTAATTTAATCAAGATTTTAATCAATTTAATGAGGAATTAGGAGATGTGACAATTTAGACTTAAATTTATGAATTGATTTAAATCAAATTGAGAGGAAGAGATTAATTAAATAAATGATTTGATTTATTTAACTAAAGAGGAATATGTTAGATTAAATTAAATAATGTTTTAATTTATTCAATTTAATAAGAGGACTTTAGAGATTTAAATTAAAATAAAAAGAATTATTTAAATGAACAGAGAAAGATGATTAATTAAATTAAATTGATTAATTTAATCACTAGAGGAGAGAGACCTAATTAAATAAATAATGATTTATTTAATTAAGGGATGAAAGGTGTTGATAAGTTGAGAGTATGATTCAAGACGAAAGGATGTTAGTAGGATCAGAATCAGGTGCATGTATATTTTACATGTCTACATTTTGCCCATCTTTGAAGCAATGTACTTGTTGCATTGATTCAAAGAATAAACTGTTGTGATCAAAGTTCAAAATTTCTTGATTTTTCAGATGCCCCACTGTTGCCCCAGCGAAAGGATTACGCTGGTATACTGCCCCCTCAAGAGATCGAGCGGAAATGTATGATTTTCCAATTGAGATCATGATAAAATGCGAGAGGAGTGGTTCTATTGATCATAGGATGAAAGATAATTATTTGATGTAGACAAATTTGATGATGTATAGACAGTCATCGGCCATGGGTAGCCTCGTGTATATTTTGATACAACACATCGATTTTAGATAGAAATGTTAGTAGAGATAGAAGAATAAGAAGAATAAGATGGATGGAAGAGGATCCACACAAGTTCACATTATTACCAATGAAGATGATTTGCATTGCTAGGAGTTGGGATTTTCAAAGGGCCAATTACATTATGTTTGATAACACACATAGGTACGATGCATCAAGGTATAAAGGACCAGGATGGCATTGTACCTAGTGTGATGGACTTTGACTTTTCAATCAGATAAGAGTATTCTTGTTCACACTTGACATACAGAAACCCTGCTAGGATGGACCCAACAAAGAAAGTATTCGCCAAGTTATTTTACAAAAGTATCCAGCAAGCACAACAAATAAAAAGATAATGATCATTGCCCCATTCCTTTCTCTCTAAACCTGTTTTGTTTAGGCATCATCGAGAGGTCCTTGAAATGAGCGCAAAATAAGATAAGTCTAAAAAGACCAAGATAAAGTAAACAAACAAGCTAATGTTCTTCATATCGCTAGCCAAGGCTAAACTACTGTGGGGTACCTGATGCTTATGTCCATCATAGGAAAGCTTCATCCTAGGACATGTATTGATCAGGGTTTTGATGAGACTGATTGGGTGATAAGCTATTGATATTCTGAGTTGACCAACTTGCTTGCTTATTGACTTAGACTTCCAAGACTTTGACGATTAGAGTGTTCTCTTTAGAACTTGCTAAACTTGCTTCTGATTGACTCACCAAAGGGTGAAAGTGATGATTGACTTTATTATGAGTGATGATAATCATGGGTGAAAGCGAGATGAAATGGATGCACCATTTTGGATTTTTCAAATATTTTGAGGTTGTTTTTGGTATTTTGAGATGTTTTACAAATGTTTTTAGTATTTTGTGTCTCGGGGGCTGATCAAGGATGGCCTTGCCTACATTTAAGCTCAGAGACGATGTAGTTCGGACAAGGTGACTCTATTTTTTTATGTTTTCAGATTTTTTGAGATGTTTTTGATTTTTGATTTTTTGAATGTTTTTGATTTTTCAAATTGATTTTTGAATGTTTTTATTTTTTATTTTTTCAATGTTTTTTATTTTTGATTAATTTTTGAATGTTTTTTATTTTTTGCATTATTTTGACGATTTGGATATGGATACATGATGATATCAGTGCTCTCTCTTGGGATTTTGTTGAAAACCAAGCTTAATGTTGATCAATCAGATTGATGGATGGATAGTTTGACTAAGTGTGTTAAGTCAAACGAAAGTGATAATGCAGTTGTAAAATCCAGGAAGTTGTGTTATCCTAGAATAAATTTGTACAAAAAGGATAATTTGGCTAGGTGTGTTAAGCCAAACAAGGTGATTATGGATTTGATAATTTGGCTAAGTGTGTTAAGCCAAATAGAGAGATGATAATGAACTTGTAAACCCAAGGAAGTTGTGTTATCCTAGAGTAAACTTGTACGCAAGATGATAGTTTGACTAAGTGTGTTAAGTCAAACAACGTGATAATTGATTGGATTCGATTGATCAAGATTGATGAAGCTTGATTTGGAACAAAATTGCTTTGATGATTTGATGTGATACTGATGTACACATTAGATGCAACTGATATTGATTGTTTTGGATTGATGTTCGATGAAAGATAAAACTTGATAAGGAACATCTTCTTGTCAAAATATGTCATGGGCTAGTGATTTGGATTTTTGGATCACAAATGCTTTAACCAATTTGATTTCACATTTTCCAATGATTGGATCACTTCATAAGTTGGATGATATACATCAAGATTTATTCTCAGAGCAAGATGCAAATATCTGCCCCCAGTGTCTAGCAATGTTTGAACGACCATGGGTGGATTCTTGGATTCTTGGATATGGATATGGTAAGCGTGCAAAGGATGCCAAGGATTATCTTGCGATAAGATAAGGTGTTCGAATAGAGGAATTCTCACTCAGATAATGATTCAAGGATCAGATAATGTTGGATAGGATGGGATCAATGAAAATGACCCATGTCAAGATGTTTACCACCAGCAAGTGTAAAGTGTGCACCAAACCTTCATCAAGATCTAGATAAGGTAGATAGATGGAAATGGGTTGGATAAATGGTTCATGGATGAACAGATTTATGTTGGCTTTATTATGGATGTGATAATATGCCTTCTTCTGAACTAGCATATGCAGATGCTTGATTCTACACATGATGTCTGTTTGCCAGGTTTTCATCATGGTACTTGTCCAAAGCACCACCAAAATGGTTTTCGCTGGAGGACGATTTTTTTTTCTTTACTATTTTCAATCCTTTTTTGTATTTTATTTTTTTATTTTTTGTGTTTTTTTGAATTTTTTTGTTGTCGCCAAGATGCCTGTTTGCCAGGTTTTCATCAAGGTGACCATTTTTTCAAGACATTTTTTTGATTTTTTTGTATTTTCTTGAGAGATTTTAAGCTGATGTTGAACCACCTGATGGTGTTGATGTTGATGCTTCTGTCATAATGTGCCATCGACATCCTTCTTGAATAAGTTGCTTTGTCAAGACACGTGCACTTGAAAGCAAATTTTGAGATCCTTGATCTATTTTGTTGATACCGAAGTTAACTTTGTCTTTGTGTGCACATCGCGATAGATTGCCTTCTGAATCCTTATGATGAAGGGTCAATGACAATACATGGTCAACGTGAGACTTGGATATTGTGTGTAGAGGCATGGATGGAGTGTGTTTAGGGATAAAATATGGATTGGTTGACAATTTGGAGCCTTTGACTCTCCAAACTTTGGAAGATGAGCAATAATGGGTGGATATGGAAGTGTGCATGGAATTAGGACAAACTGCTTGATACACTTTGTATGTCGCTTGAGAAGCCTGCTTTTTCCTTTGTGGGAATCTTTGATGGATACTTGCCCCTTTTTATTTTTCCCCATAGTTTCTTTGACTAATGGAGTTTGATAGGGATAATCTTTCTTTGTATTCTTTGGTATCCACTTGTATTTTATTTTTCCTTCGTGCTTCATCCTTTGATTCAAATCTGTCTTTTGACGTTGGTCCCAATTTGTGGATGGGGTGATGGGTGGATGAAGATTTATGACACGACGGGTTGTAGTACTGGCATTGATTCCATCGTAGGGATTATTCATGCTCCTTATGTTGATGTTTGCTCGAGACGAAGTTGCCCCCAATTTTGTGGAAATATTACTGATATGTTGAGATCCCTTGATTGTCGAATAACCAAGGCCTTGACGTTTAGGATTGCCAAAAATTTGCACTGGTTCCAAGATACCTTGTTCATGCAGACCTAATCCTTTACCCTGATAATTCATTTGCTGAAAAAACTTATTTGCAATAGGATATGATTTACCTTGCAAACAAGGTGCTTCTCCTTCTCTACTCTGTGGCAGATCTTCAAAAGTGTCAGCTTCTTTAGTGATTTGATAGCTTTCCCTAAGAAAGCTAAGTGATCCAATTATATAACTGATGGGTGGGATGAATGCCTGATTGATATCTTTAGCTTGATCTTGTGAGATATCAGATTGTAGTGCTTCTTCAAGAGGTATTGATGATTCACTATCCTTGTAAAATTCTTCCTCATGATTCATTTCACAAGATGTTTCTGATTTGCGACTTATGTAGAAACCTTCTTTATGACCCATTTCTTATATGTCTCTACATTTCTCTATATCTTTATCATGTGTACAAATGTTAAGAGTAGGAGACTCTTGTTCGTTGGTAATGATTTCAAGAGTATGAGACTCTTGTTTTGAATGAAGATCATCCACGTGTCCATCCAAAGAAAGCATCTCATGGGTAGATGGAGGAGTATGTCCTATGTGGATGTGGTCATCTTGTATGGATAGGAGAGTGTCCATTATATCATTTTAGTAGCTTGGAGATGCAAATTCTTGATCTTGAATGATTTCAAAATTGCTTTTGACATGCTTTGGATCAAGTTCTTAACATGGGTCAATTTCAAAGAATGGATTGCTTTCTTGGATATCTTCAGTAGGCATTGGAAGCTTCTCAAATGTTATGAGGTCAAAAGATGTCCATATGTTTTGGAAAGGATCATTGCTAGACCTTGGTGAAAGATGTTCATCATGCTTTGGAGTGAATTTTTGAGATATGTCTTCTGACTCATTAGGTGATGTAGAGAATTTTTCAAAATTATCATTGGTCCAAGGATCTTGATCATCATTTTGAATGATTGTTGTGGGAATTTGTTGCAAGCTCCATTGTGGGATGAATGCATGATTTGTTGAAGATTGATCCACTTTGTTGGTTGAATTCCTACATAACCTAGCTATGGATTTGATGAAAATAGATGAAACTAGATATGCTTGAAGATGGATTTGAGTATAGTAAGTTTACTCAAATTGTGGATGTTTGAATGAGAGGAAGAGTCTCTCATTTATAGATTCCCAAATTGGAAGAATGGGGGATTTGGATGAATGTGGGATAAAAGACCAACCAATGAGAAGAGGCCACTTGTTCACATGTGATTAGAGGAGGAATGAGCACATTTTGGTCAATGTGCATGATAAATTCCATTGGATTCAAATTTGAATTTTGAATGTGACATGTGAGAGGGAAAGAGAAATGAAGTTAATGTCACTTGGATCAATGCACAAGGACATGTAAGAGGCTTTGAATGCCTTGTTGGAAGGACCAAGTCCACTTGACCTTTTTGAATTCAAATTGAGGGAATATTCTCTTTTGATGCTTTGTGAGGAAAAATAGATGAATTAATAAATCAAAGTAATTGATTTATTGTGCAAGTTGCATTCTCTAGAGTATTTTAATGATTGAGATTAATTTAATCAATTTAATGAGGAATTAGGAGATGTGACAATTTAGACTTAAATTTATGAATTGATTTAAATCAAATTGAGGAAGAGATTAATTAAATAAATGATTTGATTTATTTAACTAAAGAGGAATATGTTAGATTAAATTAAATAATGTTTTAATTTATTCAATTTAATAAGAGGACTTTAGAGATTTAATTTAAATAAAAAGAATTATTTAAATGAACAGAGAAAGATGATTAATTAAACTAAATTGATTAATTTAATCACTAGAGGAGAAAGACCTAATTAAATAAATAATGATTTATTTAATTAAGGGATGAAAGGTGTTGATAAGTCGAGAGTATGATTCAAGACGAAACGATGTTAGTAGGATCAGAATCAGGTGCATGTATATTTTACGTGTCTACAGCTACCACCCCCTACCAAGGCTAGAAGAGATATAAGAGGAAAATCATCCACCTCCGGCACATCGGAGCACCCCACTTCACATACATCCTCATCCTCTCCTTCCATCCATTCACCCTCATCTTCCCCTTCATACTTGGTAGCATCTTTCTCTTCCCAACTATTCCAAACTTCCTTTAAAGTTTCCCTCTCCCATAGCTAAGATGATGCCTTTCCTCCCAACATACCTCCTTTCCTAGGTGTTGTCTCGGTAGTTGTTGTTTCCTCTTTGCAACCTCAAGTCAATTTGGCACAACCCCCTCCACCTCCACCTCCCATGGCGTGGTTGGGAAATAATTTGTCTCCATTGTCCTTCAATGTTTATCATTTTATGTCAAAGAATCCAAAGAGCTTCTGCACCAAGTTTAATCCTCATGACCCATAGAGGACAATAGAAGAACACATCAAGATCTTTAAAATAGCTTTGAAAGATATGCAGCTTTAGTATGAAGAAATGGCATGTAGGATATTCTCTTACTCTTTGGGGGAGGAGGCCTTCTACTGGTATGTTAATTTTCCAACAGGAAATATAACCACTTGGGATATTTTGAATAATTCTTTCCTATAGAAATTTAAGGTCCTAGTTAGCCCTTCTGAGCTATACCAACAATTCATGGCCATCTAAAGAGAATTCAATGAGCCAATCAACACTTTTAATGAAAAATTTCATTGAGCATACATGAGACTACAAGTGACCTACATGGTTGATGATGCGTCTTCCCGATTGGTATACTATGCAGCCTTGGACAACCTCACTTCTGCCCTGGTGAAAAGGATGAACCCGCTACCTCGACATCTGATAAATGCCTATGTGGTATTGGTGTTTTTTCTTGTAAACCAGGTTTGTCTCCTAATCTACCTATGGAATTGCCAATTCCAATCAAGGGCAGCTCGGAGGACCTGGACCAACTAACGAGGAATTTAATAATAACCTCCTACACTTTGGGCTCTGCAAGACCCAAGAGGGTGGTCCCTATAATGTATTTATGATCTCTGCACCGAACTCATAAAGAAATTATTAATAATTCACAAATAATCCCATAAATAGCTCAACAAAATAGAATACTACTAGAGTGAATTGGCCCTTCACCAGTAATATCAAATACTTGGAGCATGAGATAGTTACAACATTATTTCGTAACTTATGATACTCATTTTAATTGCAAGTTGGTGGCAAGACCTAAATAAAGACATACAGAAATAGAGTTTTACAAACTCATAGAATTTAGATCATTGCCATATACCATTGGGGAGTCAAGTTCACAAACATTCAGAAATTAACAACAGACTCAAATACCTAGCATATATAACCCCTGGCAATATTGCATTGCAACAATGTCAATCCCTGTCCCAGCCCAATACTTCTTACTAAATCCTCCTACGAACATATCCATCTATGATTCCATCCAAGCATTTTAATTAACCCTTTGAGTTAAAGCCAAAACGAAAAAGCATACACATCATAATAATGACATGAACATCATAATCCTTGATCATTCTATTCAAAAGTGTGATATATCTGTATAGAGGAGAGATTTGAGCTCGAGGTATAACATCATAGCCCAAATGCTAGTACTGTTATGAACATTAGATCTTCATAAATTTAAAACCCATTATAGAAAATTCCCAAACCTAAATTTTCCTTAACATTCAAAAGAAAATTTCTTACAATCTGTTTTGCAACTATACCTAGACTCGATCTTTAAAAATATCTTACTTGCCAACCCCTACCTCTGGCCTTGAAATCCTTCTTATAGAAAATGAAGGAGCAAACAAGCATCAAGCTAGAGATTACACATGTCACTAGTTAATAGGGCCATTAGATGCCCACTCAAAATTATGAAAAAAAATCAAGTCCTGGAGCATCTTCCCGTTGATTTTTAACCTCCATACAATAGTCGTCGCATTGGTTACACCTCAAAACCTACGCTCAAAATTGACATAGAAATTGAACCATAATTAGTTATACTGTAACCACTGAGCTGTTAGTTGTCGGCAGTAAATACCATTTTACTCCTCTTCGGTTAAGTACTTGTCCACCCAATTTTGATATTCTTTATCCGTGGGCTAGTTAAAATTCACCACCTCTATCACCCTAGTATTGTAAGGTGTGAATTTCACCGCAACTTGGTTGGCCTCTCTTTCAAATGACTCCAAGAACATGCTAGTATTAATTATTTTATCCATGTTTCTTACCAACAAGTCATTATTTGAGTCATCACAAATCAATTTGATTTTTGCACTAATGACCTCTGCTGCCCTTTCTTGCCATTGTTGCAGTGTCTTAATGTTTCCCTACACATCTATTATATATGGCAGAAAAGTGCCATTCCAATCATCAAATGTTTTTACCAATTCTCCAATTTTCCTACTCAAATCATCAAGTAGGGCCTTGGAATCCCTTCAATGATTTTACAAAGCTTTGAGTAAGCTTTAATGATTGTGGCCTATTATTTAAATCAAAATTGGAAGCTTTAAACATAATATCTAAATTAGTGACCCGAGGGATCCACTTCTCAACCAAAGGTAGAACCGCTTCCCGATCTTTGTTAATATTTTGTAATCCATCCAAAAATAAAGAATATAAAGAATAAATAGATGGCAGCCTTGAATCAACCTTCTCATTTAAATGCCTCAAAATGGTGTCAACCACCTCATTGTGTTCAGCCATGGAATCATTCTCACTCGCCTTTAGGGCAGCTTGCAATTCAATGATCCTATTCATCATCTGCTTTTTGGTAAGATCTGTAGAATACTTTGTTTCCTCTTCAATTGGCTCTGGTACAGTGCTAGGAGCAGGCATCTGAATTGGAGATCCAGGAGTAGAAATAATTGGGATATTATGGGGAACTGACCCCGAAGTAGTAGGTGTTACTCTAACAATAGGGGCATTGGAGGATTCTCCCACCTACCCATATTTTAATCTATCTACTTCAAACTGTAGCTCGACATTTCTCTGTTGCATTTTACTATATTCCCCAATTATTACATTATACTTTTCCATCAGCCTCTTCCTTTCAACCTCTTCTCTTTTACCTATCCTTTGGGCCAATTTGGCCACATTCAGTGTCAAGCTTGTGGCTTCTATTGCTGAGGTTTCAAAAGCTCTTTTGATAATGAGCCCGCCTCTTAAATTCGGGCTAATGTTTGTCACATTTGGTTTTCTGCCCTGAGGTTCCAGTGCCCATATGGCCAATGTCTCATACTCCTCACTAGAAGCAGAGTCTTGTAGGGCTGCCTTGACTTCTTCTTAACTACTCTACATGGGATGCTTGGACTACATAATAGCATTGAATGCCACAGCATCAGCTATGTCTCACACAGGGAGGAGTAAGAAACCAACCTGAGTTACAAGTTTCCTTCCTTCCTAAGGAGTGATGTTTTTGAATTGCTCCATCAATTCATCTTTTACTTCATCATCATTCTCCTGGTATGACCTATCAAGTCTTGACTCCCTCCTATTCTTGCACCTGTCTTGATACTCCTCTAATTTCATTCTCCAAATCAACTACAAGAATACAGGGATTTTCACAAAGGCATCATCATCCAGGAATGCCTTTCAAACCTCCATCGTAGCATCTTGTACATATTTCCCTTTTATATCCATGTCAGTGAGCACCAATTCTGTTGATCTAGGAGGGGAGGGGATACCAACCAACATTTCCTGATCAGTTATGACTATTTCATCCATCAAAGCCTCTTGTGATTCTTCAATCCTTCGCCTCTTAGGGCTTGGCTTTGATGATAGCTCCCTAGGATCATCTCTAAGTGGTGAATCCAAATCCACAATTTTTATCCCTCAGGCTTCTTGACCCCATGACCCGGCAGTGATGATGTTTTCATTATTTGCTTTCCCTTTTTATCTCCTGCCTCTATATCACTACTATCATCTCTCCTCCTCCTATATAGAGGTCTGTCCATTGATGGTTGATAAGTTGGCCTTGTTTCTTCAGACCTCACCTCTAACTCCTATATCCCAAAATCGATTTCTAAACTAATTTTCTTGGTCCTCAGGATATTCATGATTTCCTTGAAATTTCTCATCAAAAAATCAATTCTTTTATGAAATGGAGTAAAACTCCATCAATGGATCGTACCTTAGATCCAGTTTATGCACCATGGCTAGAATTTTCTCATAAGCAATCCATTTCTCCTTATTCAATTCTTCATGGTTCAAAACAAATTCATTTCTAATAAATCTTCAGGAAAGTTGAAAACATGAGTAAATTTGCCACCTTTAATCTTCTGCCTAAATAAGGCAAAGAATCCCTTAGGGTCATGTTTCCTCCTGGATCTATTCTTCGAATGGTACTCATCAAAATATCAGTCAAAATGAACCCATCCTCCCTTAAAAAATACAAAATCAAAGACAACAGTATAATCAGGGAACAAAGTCCCTTTTCCTCTTCCTGTCAAATTCTCTTCATGAATGCAACCTAGTTGCCATATGACCTCTGCAAAACCCATCCTTGATGGTATATTATACATTAGAATATGAGGAGCTCCCTGGAAACCATAAACCCTTAAAACAGTGCTTCCAGAGTAAAGAATGATGTCACCCCAATTGTGGCACACTTTCAAATCATGTCTCCTTATTTTGGGTCAGAGGAAATCATGTAAATCCTCAGGAATCCATGGCACATTCACCATCAATTCATCCCTAAGCTTGGAGGCAAAGAAGTTATCAAATTGCACAAAAATGGCACCTCCCTTGTTACAAGACAGGTCTACACTCCAAGCCTGTACTAATAATTTCTCTCCATTCACCTCACGCTTCAACTCCATTTTCTCTGAAAAGAAGTCAACATTCTCATACAAAAACATGTGCATTAATAAGGAGTACCAGAATCTCCATATTGCAACTTCAACAAACCCTCATATATCCTTTTAGCAAGGAAAGAAGCATAGTCTTAAACTATAGAAAAATTAGGATGTTGAATTTGAGCCCCCGTGAACATATAGGCGATGGGCATCATAGTGTTAGGGTTGAAACCAATGATTTGGAAAAGTGAATAGAACATTGCCAAGAAATGATTAGCAAAGCAACTTAACCTGAAAGGCTCCCGGTTAGTTGGGCTGATGTGAATTGTTGAATTGCCTACCCTAGCTAGATGAGGGGGAAGCAACTTTGATCTAAATAGAGGTTGAGACCTAGAATATTCTTGCTTCATCTCCTCAAAGTCAATTTGAACCAGAAATGAGCTATACTCACTTAAATCAAAAACCTGATGAATTTTATCAGCATTCACATTCAATAGAAAACCGCCATAATTATCCCTGATAATCTATGTGATAAGGTCATATCGTGCAGCCACTGCCCTAAGCAGGTCAACATCCAAAAACACATTCAGTACCACAAGCTTTCCCATGTCATATCTCTAACTATTTGAAAAAGGATGAGACACATTTCGTTTCCCATACCATCTCCTAAACATTTCCAAACCTGTCATTGGCACTCTAGCATCTGCAATGTTATAGGTTTTATACCTTAATCCCTCACCTAGGGCTATCCCATTCATTAAGACCAAACCTCTCTTCCTATCGTTTGTTGACAAAGGGAATTGGTCTAGGAAATAGTCATACAAATTCTTATGTATATAATCAATACGGCCATAATGTTGCTTCAGTGGCGCCATTTTAAACAACCAGGGCTTCTTAAGAAAGATCAAAATCATAAACAAACTAAGGCTACCCAGAACCGAATTACAGCAAAAACTTGAAATTTCCCACAATTCAAAAGAAAAAGTAACCCTAGAACCGTAATCAAGAGAAAACGCTGATGATACAATGCAACACTCTACAAGAATCGCATTCAAACAGAGACAGTGATAAGGAAATCAACTCATGGAATTCATGCCTCGTAGAAAAATCAAACCTCTATTGCAATTTCTTTGAAGAACTCTATCTTTGGCTCAGGATCGCTCTGCAAACACTTGAATGTCTTTATGGCAATGAGAGTATGAATTTAAGTACATAGAAATGATGATAATAACTAGTAGGCGTCTCCACCATTAAAGCTTAATTGCATGCCATGCCAATGGCTTTAATCACATTCAATGCAAGTTTAAATCCCTTTCGTCAATTTCTTGTTTCTATCAGAACATCAAATGGCTATCTTCAAAAGGCTAACAACATTTCCATGTCTCTATCAAGGGCCCACCATAAAACACAGTGCCAAAAGAATACACGTGGCACTCGCCCATGATATTGCGATCACTAAACCCCGCTCGGTTTAGGATCACGTGATGGTAGGCAACCATCGATCTCCATCATCGGCGGTCACAATCATACATATCAGGGAGCAACAACAACACCTATCCATCGAGCAGCTTTTCCATAAACTTTAAGACATCGTCGTTGATTATAAACACGTGCATTTCCCATGTGGTTTAGTAACCCACTCAATAACGTTCTAAAGTCTAATGCACATATTAAACACTTTATTTACTCCTTCCAACACTGACAACTCGGGACACGTGGCATCCGCTTGCGATATCACGATCGCCAAATAGCCAACACTGATGTCATCGCGGGATGGCAGGCAATGGTCAAGATCAACCTCAAGAAGATCGACGGTCAGTAAAATAACCCCTACAAAACATTAAAATACTTAGAAGAAAATAAGGGGAAATGAACACTGCCTAGGGCAACGATAGTTGATGACTCAAGGTTGTTTTTAAAAGACAAGGCACGGATCAACCCAGACTTAGGTAAATAAAAGGATTGGGTGAAAAAAAATCATTTTATATTTAAAAGGGGCCCTGCCTAGACGATTGAATAAGACATAAGTTGTTCTTAAAACCTCCTCCAAAAAGTAACAATGAAAAAGACCCAACCCAACAATAGAACACCAAGGTTTAATGGAAGCAAGGCAGAACTCCAGTCCCAGGTACCCTCTAAATAACAAGACAAACCAGTAATAAGGGAAAACCAAGGATTTAAATTTTAGGCTCCATCAATGGCTCCAGTTGGGGACGTTCATTCCATTGGAATGAAGCGAGAATAACAGAATCTCAAGTAGAGCAGACCAATTGTAGAGACAACCAAAAGGATTATTCAGAAAAGACAAACCCCACAAAAACCAAAACCAACAACAAAACTATGTACAAACCTAAACCTATTGTTCATGGAAAAAGGTACCTCAACTAAAGTATAACTTCAAGAATTGTCCATGAACTAGCAATTCAAGAATATCACCTATCATTTCTTGGAGAAAGTATGAATCATCCCCCTATTTTTCATTTATCAAGAATGGACCAAGCCAAATTGCATCAAATTTACCATGTTTCCCGTTGTCTTCCAACCTAGCATTCCACATCAAGACCATATCTCCACTCTGGAAAGTTCTTGCAATTGTCCTCTTGTCGTGCAAATTTTTTACTTGCAACTGTAATTTCGCATTTCTTATTTGAGCTTCCCTTCTGGTTTCATCTAGCTCTATGAGGGCTTCCACTCTTAGTTGCATCTTGTCTTCTATCTCATTATCATACATCTAGACAAATCTATACATTTCCATGAGGTTATTCTGGGGCAACCTTGCATTTGTCCCATAGACTAAATCAAATGGGGCACATCCTATTGCTTTCTTCACAGTCGCCCTGTCTGCCCAGATTGCTAATTTTAGTTTAGAATCCCACGCCTTCTTATTTTGATCGAGGATCCTCTTGATAATCTTCATCAAGCTTTTATTTCTTGATTCTACTTGTCCATTTCCTTGTGGGTGGTAAGGTGATGAATAAGAAATTTGGATTCTATATTTTTCACAAAATTCCATGTACTCCTCATATCTAAAACACATTGCATTATTTGATACAATCCTTTCAAGACACCCAAATCTGGTCACTATATTATTCATTAAGAAGTCAATTACCACCTTACTAGTTGCTTTCCTTGTTGGAATCACTTCCACCCACTTAGTAAAGTAATCAGTGGCCACTAATATCCACGAATGACCCCCACTTGATTTGCAAGCTATCTCCCCTATAAAATCAATACCCCATTGCTGAAATGGAGACTGAACTACAACTAGTTTTAAAGGTAAGTTAACAAAAAAATTTAACTTACCAGAGAAACGCTGATAGACATCACATTTCTTCACTAGCTGATATGTATCCCTAAAAATGGTTGGCCACCAGAATCTAGTTCTCATTATTTTGTGTGCAGTAGTTTTGGCCATATAATGCCCTCCACAAACTCCACTATGCATTTCATTCAAAATTTCTTTAGCTTGATCCTGATCTACACATTTTAGCATAACACCTTCTTCATTTCCCCACCAGAGTTTTCCTATTATGATAACATACTTGATCGCATGTATCTTCAATGCCCTTTTTTCATTCTCACTCAACTCATCAGGACATTTCATCTTTCACAAATAATAAAACACACCCTTATACCAGTTAGAGTGCTCCATATCACATATGTGTGATCTATCCTCTTCTTCAAGCAAATTTATCTGATTAGCTTCCAGATTACTTTGGGTCATAAGCTTGGCCAATCATTGTCCCCTTACTAACTTAGTAATTTGAATTTCAATGTTGAATTCTTGGATCATATTAATCCATCTACACCTCCTTCCTAACACTTCTTATTGTGTAAAAAATTCTTTTATAGCAGCACTAGGCACATAGGCGATTATGGTAGCTCCCATCAAATAGGTACTGAAGGATTTGATTGCTTTTACTAGTGCATATGCCTATTTTTCATTTATGTCATACTTGAGTTTTGTTGCCTGTAGGGATTTGCTGAAAAATAATATAGGTTGCTCAAAACCTTTAGCATTCTTTTGTAATAACACAGTTGCAATGGTGTGGAAGGAAGCGAATGAGAAAATCTGCAAAGGTTTGGAAAAATCAGGGGTTTTCAACACAGGTGCTTCTTTGATAGCTCGCTTAATAGCATGGAAAGCTTGTGTTGATGCTTCTTCCCACTCGACCTTGGCCCCTTTCTTAAGCATCTTAGAAAAAGGGTGAACTACTTTAGCAAAGTTTGTAACAAATCTTCTTTAGAAATTGATTTTCCTGAAGAAAGATTGAATTCCCTTATTACTTCAGGGTTGCAAGACCTTATCTATTGCATTTACCCTCTCTGGATCAATTTTAACCCCATCCTTAGAAACAATATGCCCCAACAAATTTCCCTCCCTCACTCCAAAAGTTAATTTCTTGGGATTTAAGGAAATACCATATTCCAATACCCTAATGAATATTTTCTCTAGATGTTCACAATGATCATCCTCTTCCTTGGAATACGTTGTTAAGTTATCCTAATAAATCACCATGAAAAAATTAATGAATTCTGAGAATGCCACATCCATAGCTCTCTGGAAAGTAGCTCCTGCATTTGTTAAGCTAAAAGGCATTCTTACATACACATAAGTCCCCCAAGGTGTAGTGAAAGTTGTCTTAAATTGTTCAGATTCCTTAACCATAACTTGATTATAGCCAGAAAACCCATCCATCATGGACATTAATTCATGACCTGTTACTCTTTGCAACATAGCCTCCATATTCGGCAATGGATAGTTATCCTTTAGTGAAGACACATTCAAATTTCTGAAATCCACACATAATCTAATGTCTCCATTCTTCTTCCTCATGGGTACCAAATTAGATACCCAAGATGAATGTCTAATTGGTTTGATGATTCCTGCATCTCTTAACTTAGTGATTTTTTCTTGCATTTTTGGAGCCAAGGTGGGAATAATAGGTCTTTGCTTTTGCCTAAAAGGTTTAGCATCACTACTCAAAGGAATCTCATGTTGAAACAAATCTTGTCTATAAGCCTTAAGATCATCGTAATACCAAGCAAATACATGTCTGAACTTTCTCAACAAGTCAGTCAACATCTTTCTAACCCTTGGTGACAACTTCTTTCCAATATACACTTTCTTTGGTGATGCATCAATCCCTAGGTTCACTTCCTCCAAGTCATTAGGATGGGGTGCATCACGATTAGCCTTAACCCTATCCTGGTTATCAAACACTCTTTCAAGGACAAATAAAGCCTTAGGAATTGTGTTAGTTTTTAACTGAATAACTTCATTTCCAAACACAGTATCCCTACCATCAATGTTTTCAACAAAGGCTCCAAAATCTATTCCTTGAGTTTCATACTCGTCCACACAATTTAAAAATCTCAATATATCATCATCATTGTCAAAAACCTGCCAGTTATTAATATTATCAGGAATAGATGGTCTGGTTTGCACTTCAACCTTTGAAATTCCATAATAAGTCATGTCATTTGTCCTCAATGCAATATTTGCTAACAAATCTGCTACCTTATTGTGACCTCTTTCCATCCAATTTATCCCAAAAGCATCAAAACTCTCCAATTCATCCCACACAGCATTTTTGTACTGTTTCAACCTTTTATTCTTTGACATATATAGGGACCTGACTTGGGAGATCACAAGCTCCGAATCTCCAATCACTTTGAGCTTCTTGATCCCATGTTTTTGAGCCAACCTTAATCCTAACAACAATGCTTCATATTCAGCTACATTGTTAGTGCATTCAAATAACAGGGTAAAAGTGAATTTGAAAGTTTTTCCACTTGGTGACCTCAACAACACACCTACACCAGATCCTTCCTTGGAATTTGCACCATCAAAACATAATCCACAAATCATCATATTCTGACAAACTTTCAACTTATGTGTCAATTTGTGCAGCAAGCTTATCACAATTACTAGGGGGTTCCTTAGCCTTGAACTCATTTATGCCACAGTCAATAAAACATGTCAAATCCTTAGTCAGACTATGTTCAATCATATGAGGTACCTGGATTCTCTTTCAATCTTGACATCTTTTCCATCAATGCAAAAGGTAGAAAATGACAAATCACATTGCATGTTGCCTCCCATTGAGACACATCATTTTCTTGACAATAACATTCCAAAATGGGGGGTAATGTCTGCAACTAAAACAATCATGGCCAAAACCCTATCAGGATATTGGGTAAGAACATAAGGGAGAGCCTTGATGTTCCCAATAACAGGCACCTCTCTTGAATCCAATGCATAACATTTTCCTTGAGTAGTATCAATTGTCAAGCCCATTGCTTCCATACTCTTTACTGGCATAACATTATTTGATGCCCCTGAATCTATCATGCAATTTCTCAAAGTTTTCCCATTGATATGAACACTTAAGAAAAAATGTGTGATGTTCTCCAAACACATATTAACAGAATTCCCTAGGTATAGTGGGGGAATTTGAGTTAAAATTCCCTCTAGCTCTTTCACTTCTATTTCTTCCTTTTCCCTAGTTTCTTTACAATTTCCTTGTTCCAATTTATCATTAGGAATTCCAGTGATCAAGGCTATTGTCTTTTCTCTATGCTCATCTATTCTCATCATCTCGATCCATGGTACAGTAACCTTAACTTCAGATAATACTTGAAATATATCCACAGGTGTATATTTGGGAAAATTAGGAATCATACCATCATTAGTCTCATTCCTCTCCCTTTGTTGTTTTCCTTCAAGTTTCTTTTGCTTTTCCTCTAGAAATACTTTAACAGACTTGGCAATCACTTTGGTTTTTACCAATAGAGGATTAGCATCTTCATTGGGCCTTTGGATCTCAGTCTTCTTGGCCCATATCTTGTCAGTTTTGACATCCTTGATTTTGACAACATCATTTCTAATATCTTCTTTGATATCCTTGATTTTACCTTTCTATTCCTTAATGAAAAGACTAGCAGGCTTGCCCTGCTCACCACCCACAGTCCTATTTCTTAAGTGTAATGTACTTCTCATCTGAGCAGCCATCTCTTCAGTTAACCGGGCAATTTCATCTTCTGATGGTCTTCGTAAGGATACTAGATCCTCAGCCTATTCCATATTGCAAGCATGGTGGTCAAACTCACCTTCTTCATCAGAAATAACCTATTGATGGTATAATTCACTCTTCTGTCATTGACAATTCACATCAACCTCTTGCAATTCCTTATCAGAAGAAAACTCAATCTCATCAATATATGACTGGGCCATACAACAATCTACATCATTTTGCTCGAAATCAGGAGTATGCTGATGAACATTCTCTTCCTTTCCCTCTACAGCAAGCAGTTGGGCAACACCACAAAAATTTTAATCGTGTGGGTGTTCACATACCACACACCGTGGTCTATCTTGTGCCAGATTTACAGAATGCTTATGCAAAGGATCTAGTATCTGTTGATCAATTTTAGGCTTCTGGACAGGTAATATTGATTTTCCATCCTTCCAATTTGTATTGTAGGGATAATTTTCCAATCTAGGAGGCTTATCATTTTTATTATATTGTTTCTTGTCACCTCTAAGACCCTTCTCCTACTTAGCAATAGTATATTTTATATCCTTCAAAGTGCTAAGGACTTTATCCCATTTCTCATCATCTTTAATGCCTGCAGTGGAGGCTTTCTCAGTTCTATCTCTAGGATTCTTCAAAAGAGTAGGTTCTTCCCTCCTACCACATTTACCAGAAGCTCTACTATTACTTTCAATATTAATAGCTACCCTAAAAGCATCCCTCATGGTTTGAGGATCTTTATCTCGGAGAAGATATGCCATTTTAGCATCAAAAGCATTGAAATAAGTAGCCAAGCAAACATTTTCATCAAGCCTCATTACTTGAAAAAATTTAAACATTGCCTTTTGGAATCTAAGGTTAAATTTTGTTGTTGGCTCATTAGCCGATCTTTTTATAGTATTGAACTCATTTAACATAAAACTAGCATTTTTTTTGTCACCATATTGTTCTTTAAAGCATTTTTCAAACTCCTCCCATGAACCAATACTGGCATTTGGTAGACCCCTATACCAATCCCTTGCATCTTCTATCAAGGATTGGACAAATAATTTCATGACTACATCTTCATGTCCTACCTCATAATCATTTAACATATCCATGAAACCTTTCAAATGCTCTTAAGTTGAAAAGGCATTATTCCCAGCAAATTTGTTCATCTTTTCCCTTAACTCATCAGGAATAGGGTTTGGGTACCCTGGAATACTGTCAAAGAATAGTTGTCTATATCTTTCCAATTGTATTGCAATGATCCATCAATTTTCTGAGCTTTAGAACCATCTTGATGTGAATTAATTAGCATGGTGGCCTGAATCCTTGGGCTAGAACTACTTGTGATATTCTCCTAACTAGGTTTAGGATCAATTTTCAAAATCCCTTGATGACCTGATGAAGTTGTGGCTTGTGCTAGCTCATCCAGATTTGTCACTCTTAGGAAACTTATTTTCCTTCTTTTCTCTGCATTTGCAACCTCAATTTCGGTCTTCTCTAATTCTTCTGCTAAAGCTTCCCCTTCCCTTCTAACCTTTTCTAAGGCAATTTCTACTTGTGATGATATATGTATGAGGGGATCTTTTTTAGGCTGGTGGGAAACCATCCTTTTAGTTATTTTGATTCCTTCAGCTTTTTGTTTTCCCTTGTCCACAACAAGTTTAGGATTTGAATTATCTAATTGTGACTTAATAGGGTTCAAGGGTGTTGGGTCCGTAGGCTTTGTTTGAGCTTTAGCTTGACCTTCAAGACCCTCTTTAGACATTGGCTTAACTCCTTTATCAATAATTTTTTGCACAACCGGACCCTTCTCTTCTAGGTCCAGTCCACTTCGGTTCAAGAATTTCATGTTCACCAATTGTCTCGTTAATCTATCCCTTTCAATGATAGCATTCATCAATTTTGTTTCCTTTTCCTTTTCCTTTATTATCCTAAGCTCGGCTTTCTTTTGGATTTCTCTTCTTAAAGAACTAATATCCACAAAAACATCTTCAGGGTCAGGCAAAGTTATGTCAGAACTTGATGTCTCACTCAAATCTATCAGATTTGTGTCTTCTTGTCCAAATAATAAAGGTGTTCCATCATCTTCAGTAGGAGGAGGAGGCACATCACTAGTGCATTTTCTGTGATGGCTTTGACTTCTACTCCTACTTCTTCTCTCAGTATATTGGAAATTAACGGGCTCTTTATTATGACATGTTACATCCTCTTGGACTGGTGTATTAAATAATGCATCAAAAAATCCACAACTATTTGATTCAGAATGTCTAGATACATGCTCAAAAGTTTTAGGGATAGGATGTAAAAGCTTACTTATACCATGATGTACAGGATTCTAGGATGCGAGAGCAACGTTGCTATTCTCTGATTTCTTCTTTATCCAATCTTTCTTCTTTGTTTTAGGAAGTTCACCTTCCAATCTGGATGTTGGATGATTCTTCATGAATGACCTGGTACTTTTCATTTCTCTATGTGTTTCCAAAGATCTTTCAACTTATATAAAACTTCAAATAAAGTGCACACTGGTGTAGAGACTATCAGAGTCACCACCCAATTATCTTGGGAATATTCACTATTCAAAAACACATGATAATACTTTGAAAGATTCTTAGGACGTATCGTACTGACAATGCACAAGACACATTGCACGATGTATATGCAACTCTTGAATTAGTAAACTTAGTCTGGATAAAATAAACACAACGCCAGGGGCTCAACCTTCAAATCTCAGAAATACTATGGTGTACTCTACGCAAAATGGATAACCGACCCACTGACAAGAAGCATTTCAAGCTAGTTCCCGAGCAGAGTCACCATTTTGTTGGTGTTTTTTCTTGTAAAGCAGGTTTGTCTCCTAATCTACCTATGGAATTTTCAATTCCAATCAAGGGCAGCTCGGAGGACCTGGACCAACTAACAAGGATTTTAATAATAACCTCCTACACTTTGGGCTCTGCAACACCGAAAAGGGTGGTCCCTATAATGTATTTATGATATCTGCACCGAACTCATAAACAAATTATTAATAATTCACAAATAATCCCATAAATATCTCAAAAAAATAGAATACTACTAGAGTGAATCGGCCCTTCACCAGTAATATCAAATACTTGGAGCATGAGATGGTTACAACATTGTTTCATAACTTATGATAGTCATTTTAATTGCAAGTTGGTGGCAAGCCCTAAATAAAGACATACAGAAACAGAGTTTTATAAACTCATACAATTTAGATCAATTCCATATACCATTAAGGATTCAAGTTCACAAACATTCAGAAATTAACAACAGACTCAAATACCTAGCATATATAACCCTTGGCAATATTGCATTACAACAATGCCAATCCCTGTCCCAACCCAATACTTCTTACTAAATCCTCCTACGAACATATCCATCTATGATTCCATCCAAGCATTTTAATTAACCCTTTGAGTTAAAGCCAAAACGGAAAAGCATACACATCATAATCCTTGATCATTCTATTCAAAAATGTGATATATTTGTAGAGAGGAGAGATGTGAGCTCGAGGTATAGCATCATAGCCCAAATGCTAGTACTGTTATGAACATCATATCTTCATAAATTTAAAACCCATTACAGAAAAGTCCCAAACCTAAATTTTCCTTAACATTCAAAAGAAAAGTTTTTACAATCTATTCTGCAACTATACCTAGACTCAATCTTTTAAAATATTTGACTTGCCAACCCCTACCTATGGCCCTGAAATCCTTCTTATAGAAAACGAAGGAGCAAACAAGCATCAGGCCAGAGATTACACAAGTCACCAGTTAATAGGGCCATTACATGCCCACTCAAAATTATGTAAAAAAAATCAAGTCCTAGAGCATCTTCCGGTTGATTTTTAACCTCCATACAACAGCCGCCACATTCGTTACATCTCAAAACCTGCGCTTAAAACCGTCATAGAAATAGAACCATAATTAATTATACTGTAACCACTGAGTTGTTAGTTTCCAGCAGTAAATAATGTTTTACTCCTCTTCATCTAAGTACTTGTACACCCAATTTTGATATTCTTCATCTGTGGACCAGTTAAAATTCACCACCTCTATCACCCTAGTATTATAAGGTGTGAATTTCACCGCAAATTGATTGGCCTCTCTTTCAAATGACTCCAAGAAAATGCTAGTATTAATTATTTTATCCATGTTGCTTACCAGCAAGTCATTATCTGATTCATCACAAATCAATTTGATTTGTGCACTGATGACCTCTTCTGCCCTTTCTTGCCATTACTATAGTGTCTTAATGTTTCCCTGCACATCTATTATATCCGGCAGAAAAGTGTCATTCCAATCATCAAATTTTTTTACCAATTCTCCAATTTTCCTACTCAAATCATCAGGTAGGGCCTGCAATCCCTTCAATGATTTTACAAAGCTTTGAGTAAGCTTTAAAGATTGGGGCCTATTATTTACATCAAACTTGGAAGCTTTAAACATAATATCTAAATCAGTGACCCGAGGGATCCACTTCTCAACCAAAGGCAGAACCACTTCCCGATCTCTATTAATATTTTGTAATCCATCCAAAAATAAAGAATATAAAGAATGAACAGATGGCAGCCTTGAATCAACCTTCTCATTTAAATGTATCAAAATGGTGTCAACCACCTCATTGTGTTTATCCATGGCATCATTCTCACTCGCCTTTAGGGCAGACCACAATTCAATGATCCTATTCATCATCTACTTTTTGGTAGGCTTTGTAGAATACTCCATTTCCTCTTCAACTGGCTCTGATACAGTGCTAGGAGCAAGTGTCTGAATTAGGGATCCAGTAGTAGAAATAATTGGGATAGTAGGGGGAACTGACCCCGAAGTAGTAGGTGTTACTCTGACAATAGGGGCATTGGAGCATTATCCCACCTACCCATATTATAATCTATCTACTTTAGACTATAGGTCAACATTTCCCTACTGCATTTTACTATATTCCCCAATTATTACATTATACTTTTCCATCAGGCTCTTCCTTTTAGGCTCTTCCTTTCAGCCTCTTCTCTTTCTGTTGCTGAGGATTCAAAAGCTCTTTTGATAATGAGCCCGCCTCTTAAATTTGGGCTAATGTCTTTCAAATTTGGTTTTCTACCCTGAAGTTCTAGTGCCCATATGGCTGATGTCTCATACTCCTCACTAAAAGCAGTCTTGTAGGGTTGCCTTGACTTCTTCCTAACTACTCTACATAGGATGCTTGGACTACATAATAGCATTGAATGCCACAGCATCATCTATGTCCGACTCAGGGAGGAGTAAGACACCAGCTTGAGTTACAAGTTTCCTTCCTTCCTCAAGAGTGATGTTTTTGAATTGCTCCATCAATTCAGCTTTTTTTTCATCATCATTCTCTTGGTCTAACCTATCAGGTCTTGACTCCCTCCTATTCTTGCACCTATCCTGATACTCCTCTAATTTCATTCTCCAAATCAACTACAAGAATACAGGGATTTTCACAAAGGCATCATCATCCAGGAATGCCTTGCAAGCCTCCATCCTAGCATCTTGTAAATATTTCCCTTTTATATCCATGTTAGTGAGCACCAATTATGTTGATCTAGGAGGGGAGGGGATACCAACCAACATTTCCTGATCAGTTATAACTATTTCATCCATCAGAGCCTCTTGTGATTCTTCAATCCTTCGCCTCTTAGGGTTTGGCTCTGATGACAGCTCCACAGGATCATCTCTAAGTGGTGAATCCAAATCCACAATTTTTATCCCTCCAGGCTTCTTGACCCCATGACTCGGCAATGATGATGTTTTCATTATTTGCTTTCCCTTTTTATCTCCTGCCTCTATATCGCTGCTATCATCTCTCCTCCTCCTGTATAGAGGTATGTCCACTGATGGCTAATAAGTTGGCCTTGTTTCTTCAGACCTCACCTCTAACTCCTGTATCCCAAAATCCATTTCTAAACTGATTTTCTTGGTCCTTAGGATATTCATGATTTCCTTGAAATTGCTCATCAAAAAATCAATTCTTTTATGAAATGGAGTAAACTCCATCAATGGATCATGCCTTGGATCCAGTTTATGCACCATGGCTAGCATTTTCTCATAAGCAATCCATTTCTCCTTATTCAATTCTTGTTGGTTCAAATCAAATTCATTTCTAATTAAATCTTCAGGAAAGTTGAAAACATGAGTAAATTTGCCACCTTTAATCTTCTACCTAAATAAGGTAAAGAATCCCTCAAGGTCATGTTGCCTCCTGGATCCATTCTTCAAATGGTACTCATCAAAATATTGGTCAAAATGAACCCATCCTCCCTTAGAAAATTCAAAATCAGAGACAATAGTATAATCAAAGAACAAAGTCCCTTTTCCTCTTCCTGTCAAATTATCTTCGTGAATGCAGCCTAGTTTCCACATGACCTCTGCAAAACCCATCCTTGATGGTATATTATACGGGAGAATATGAGGATCTCCCTGGAAACCATAAACCCTTAAAACAGTGCTTACAGGGTAAAGAATGATGTCACCCCAATTGTGGCATACTTTCAAATTAGGTCTCCTTATTTTGGGTCAAAGGAAATCATGCAAATCCTCAAGAATCCTTGGCACATTCACCATCAATTTAGCCCTAGCCTGGAGGCAAAGTAGTTATCAAATTGTGCAAAGCTGGCACCTCCCTTGTTACAAGACAGGTCTGCACTCCAAGCCTGCACCGGTAATTTCTCTCCATTCACCTCTCACTTCAACTCTAGTTTCTCTGAGAAGAAGTCAGCATTCTCATACAAAATCATGTGCATTAATAAGGATTACCAAAAGAAAGGATTACTAGAATCTCCATTTTGCAACTTCAGCAAACCCTCATGTATCCTTTCAGCAAGGAAAGAAGCATATTTATAAACTACATAAAAATTAGGATGCTGAATCTGAGCCCCCATGAACATATAGGCGATGGGCATCACAATGTTAAGGTTGAAACAAATGATTTGGAAAAGTGAATAGAATGTTGCCAAGAAGTGATCAGCAAAGCAACTTAACCTAAAAGGCTCCCGGTCAGTTGGGCTGATGTGATTTGTTGAATTGCCTGCCCTGGCTAGATGAGGGGGAAGCAACTTTGATCTAAAAAGAGGCTGAGACCTGGAATATTCTTGCTTCATCTCCTCAAATTCAATTTAAACCAGAAATGAGCTATACTCACTTAAATCAAAAACCTGATGAACTTTATCAACATTCACATTCAATAGAACATCGCCATCATTATCCCTGATAATATGTGTCATAAGGTCATATCGTGCAGCCACTGCCCTAAGCAAGTCAACATCCAGAAACACATTCGGTACCACAAGCTTTCCCATGTTGTATCACCAACTATTTGAAAAAGGATGAGACACATTTTGTTGCCCATACCATCTCCTAAACATTTCCAAACCTATCATTAGCACTCTAGCATCTGCAATGTTAAAGGTATTATACCTTAATCCCTCACCTAGGGCTATCCCATTCATTAAGACCAAACCTCTCTTCCTGTCGTTTGTTGACAAAGCGAATTGGTCCAAGAAATCGTCATACAGATTCCTGTGTATATAATCAATACAGCTAGAATGCTACTTCAGTGGTGCCATTTTAAAGAACCAGGGCTTCTTAAGAAAGATCAAAATCATAAACAAACTAAGGCTACCCAAAATAGAATTACAGTAGAAACTTGAAATTTCCCACAATTCAAAATAAATAGTAACCCTGGAACCGTAATCAAGAGAAAACACTGATGATACAATGCAACCCTCTACAAGAATCGTATTCAAATAGAGACAGTGATAAGGAAATCAATTCACGGAATTTACACCTCACAGAAAAATCAAACCTCTGCTGCAATTGCTTTGAAAAACTCTATCTTTGGCTCAGGATCGCTCTGCAAACACTTGAATGTCTTTATGGTGATGAGAGTATGAAATTAAGTACTTAGAAATGATGAAAATGGCTAGTAGACGTCTCGTCTACCATTAAAGCTTAATTGCATGCCACGCCAACAGCTTCAATCACATTCGATACAAGTTTAAATCCTTGTCGTCGATTTCTTGTTTCTGTCAGAATATCAAACGGCTATCTTCAAAAGGCTGACAACATTTCCATGTCTCTATCAAGGGCCCACCATCAAAAGCAATGCCAAAAGAATACACGTGGCACTCACCTACAATATCGCGATCACTAAACCCCCCTCGGTTTAGGATCATGCAATGGCGGGAAACCATCGATCTCCATCATTTGCAGTCACAATCATACATAACAGGGAGCAACACCAACACCTATCCATCGAGCAGCTTTTCCATAAACTTTAAGACATCGTCGTTGATTATAAACACGTGCATTTCCCATGTGGTTTAGTAACCCACTCAATAATGTTCTAAAGTCTAATGCACATATTAAACACTTTATTTACTCCTTCCAACACTAACAGCTCAGGACACGTGGTGTCTGCCCGCGATATCATGATCACCAAACAGCCAGCGGTGATGTCATCACGGGATGGCAGACAACGGTCAAGATTAAGCTCAAGAAGATTGACGGTCGGTAAAATAACCCCTGCAAAACATTAAAATACTAAGAAGAAAATAAGGGGAAAGGGACACCACCTAGGGCAATGAGAGTCAATGACTCAAGGTTGTTTTTAAAAGACAAGGCACAAATCGACCCAGACTTAGGTAAATAAAAGGGTTGGGTGAAAAAAAATTCATTTTATATTTAAAAGGGGCCCTGCCTAGACGATTGAATAAGACATAAGTTGTTCTTAAAACCTCCTCCAAAAAGTAACGACGAAAAAGACCCAACCCAGCAATAGAACACCAAGGTTTCATGGAAGCAAGGATGAACTCCAGCCCCAGGTACCCTCCAAATAACAAGACAAACCAATAATAAGGGATAACCAAGGATTTAAATTTGAGGCTCCATCATGCAGAAGCAGCTAAAGCCAACACCAATTTAGGACAGCACATTGTTGGTTCGTTGTCTTCCCTGGGGCCAGTTTCCCATCCATATCGAGTTCAAGGGATTACCCAAGCCTTAGCACATTAGACGCCCTTGATGAATCAAATTTCACAAATTGCATTGGTGCCCCACACTAGATAGACATTCAATCAGGAACCTCTCATGCCTCAATAATTGCAGCCCCAATAGTAGCAGGCATATGCTCAGTTGCCCCAATTGCCAGTGTACCTCCAAAGTTCTGAGTTTCCACCTACTCGTCAAAATCAACCAAAAGTGTAGCTGGTCTTCATTCAGAATTTAGCTTCATAGCCAAACAACGTGGAGAAGGATTGGATAGATGAGGTGACCGAAATGATTAAGAAAATATTAACTAAAATGAGACACCTAAGGAATCAAAAAACCAGTTCCAGACCTTGCAAAGAAGAATCCAAGCCAAAATCAACCATGACAATCATGAAAACCAAGATGTTAGTGCTTCTTTTGGACAAAATTATGAAAAAAAAAAAGAATTTGGGGCAGAACTTTGACAAAAGGCCTTCACAAATGAAAAATCAAATGTGGAATACAAGGCCAAACAATGGTGGTTTTCCCACACCTCTTGGCCAACCAAGCAATAGTGAAAATACTACGAGTGGGTTATATTTAGTTGAGGTTGCATTATTCGGCTAGTGTCGCATTCACAAGATGAGTCGACACTCTGAATTAGATTGCCTAGAATTCCAATGTTGGGATATTGTTCCATACAAACCTTATGATTCCTCGATGTTGATTGTAAACTAGGCAAGGAGCCCAAAGGTGAGAGAAATATACCGGAGAAGGAGATCGCTGCCCCAAATGATGAAAAAGTGAAAGAGGTAAGTGTCAAAAATCCTTTATCTCAGCTCTTCAATTCAATAGATAATGGTCCAATAGATGAGGAAGAGCCTAGAGAGGATGAGGTCCAAAAGTTTCATCAAATCGCAACCCCATACGATCTAAGTAATAGACAAGAAAGTGGGCATGTAGGCGGCCCTTTTACAACCTCCACCCCACCTACTAACTTTAGCACTCCTCCTGACCCGAATGCTAGTAATAACCCAGGCTATCCTCATGTAGCTACTCGGTACTTTAACAAGAATAGGTAGCAATGTCAAAACCATAACCATCTTGTTGGTTCCTCCCAAAATACCCCTTTTGAGGTTGAAATTGAACAAATGGGAGAATGTGTGGCTGAGGAATTCAAGAAGGTCAAATTGAGTTTGTCTTCCTTTAAGTTGCTCAAAGTCCCAGCAGTCAAGAATGTCTTCTTTAGGATGATCAATGGGTCCCCTTCATCCAAGCTAGCCCAAGAAGTACACGCCAGGAGGGTCTCTTTTGATGATTCACACAATGAGCCTGTCGTCTGAAAGATCTTTAATAAGAAAGCAAATCCACCTTCAAATTAGCAAACAAAAAATAACCAGCCAAGGAATTATATTAGACTCAAGCCCAAAATAAGAGTAATGACAAGGATAAAGGTCAAGTATCACAAGTTGACATCTCAAGAGGGTTGTTTGAAGGAAAATTGGATACCCCTCCCTTCTTGATCACCTTTAGAATATTTGGGAAAATCTTCATAATTGTTTTCTTGATTCAGGAGCCTCTGCCAACGTTGTTCCCTTAGTGGTTTGCAAGGCCTTAGGAATAGTTCCAACTCCCTCCTGTTGCAAGTTGACACAACTAGATAAGATAGAGATCAGCATAGTTGGTGAGATTAATATAATACCTATGTAGATTGTTGTTGATCCAAGGATACAAAATAACATTAACATTCAAGTTGTCGATATAACTAACACTTATGGAATCATTTTAGGAAGGGATTTCACATGGGCATTTAATGGGTATGCTGCTACTGACTATTCCCACCTATTGTTTCCATGGAAAGGGCTGCCAAACCAGATCTGTATAGATCAGGAGCCACACATGAAGTTCATGAATACAAATTACAACAACATGAACGAGGTGTTTTTTGCTGAAATGGAACTTGGGAATTACTATCTTGTGGTGTATCTAGATGAACAAGAATTCCATGAAGAAGAGGTGATCAGGGAGGTCATTCTCATACTATGCAGTCCACCTATGGGCTTGACTCACAAACCTCAAAGTAAAAAAATTTTGATCGAATATGATGATGAAGATTCCTATGAGGATGTTAGTCTTGGATTGTTGGATGGCTTCCAAGAGTTCATGGATAAATGCATACAAGACCATCTCAGTCTAGGTGCAAAAATGGATTTTTAGGAACTCCTATTGCCTAGTTGGTGCAAGGTACACAATTCTACCCATTCTAAATTCGAATGCTACTTGTGCCACATAGAAATTGAGCACATCAAAGGAAAGGTGACCCCAAAGGATGAAGCTCAATTAATATTTCCAAGTCTATGTTACACCAAACCCACGCCACCTTCTTAAGTTTCTAAAACAAATAAACTATCAAATCAAAAGGAAAACTTTATGGATTCCAAGGCCAAGGATTCTTCCAAGTTTTGGATGTTGCACTTTGACGGATCCAAATCCAAACAAGGGGCCAAAGCCAGCTTTGAATTGATCACTCCAATGGGTAATTCATTCTTTGTTGCTCATAGTTTTCATTTTTATTGCACAAATAATGTAGCAAAGTATGAGGTGTTAGTTCTTGGTCTCCTAATGGCACTAAAGAAAAGGGTCAAAATCTAATAAGTATTTGGTGACTCAAAATTAGTTGTGAAACAAGTAAGAAAGCTTTATTCTTGTTATGATAGGATTCTAACTAATTGTAGGCATAGAGTATGGGATCTCTTAGAAAGCCTAGATGCATTTAATATTCAACTAATCCCTCGCTCCTAGAATTATACCGCTAATGCCTTGGCTCAAGCAGACAGCACCCTTCAGCCCCTATCATTGTTTGGCCTTAAAAAATTCACCTTTGAGCTCACTTCCACCCCATCTATGCCAAACAACCTTACCAACTTTCAAGTATTCAATGATGATAAACACATCCTGGATTTCATCACCAGATTCAATGTGTTAAAAACCCAAATAATTGTTGATACATAGCTCGAAGAGGTTGAGTAAGACATAAAAGGGGTCATTAACCTCAAAAACAACACTATTGTATGGTCCAACTTGAGTGGATATTTAACTTAGATCAGATCAGAGATTAGGATCTGCAAGCAAAGGACTCTATTAATAATCAATGTGACACCCATAATCTTGGAATAGTTGAGGAAGTCAAGAATGCATTCATTGGTAAGGTGTACACAATAGAGGAAAATAAAGGGATCATTGATGCTTTGTGGAAGTATCATGATGTATTTTATTGGAGTTACGAGGATTTGAAGACATACAACACATCAATCATCATGCACACCATTCCTCTTAATTCATACTTGCGACCATTTCAACAATGGCAACACCCTATTAATGCATCATTGAGACCAATTATTTATAAGGAATTATAGAAGTTGTTGTTTGCAAGGATCATCTTTCTAGTCAGACACTCCACGTGGGTGGAAAATCTAGTTTCAACCAAGAAAAAGAATGGTGAAATCAAGTTGTGCATTGACTTTCGCAACTTGAAGAGAGATTCAGAGAAAGACAATTACCCGGTGCCTTCATTAGATGAGATACTTTAGATAGTCAATGGTTCTCAAATGATGTCTTTTCTAGATGGATATTTTTGGTATAACTAGGTAATGGTACAATATGAAGACAGGCATAAAACAATGTTCAGCACCAAATAGGGAATCTTTGCATACAAAAGGATGCCTTTTGGGTTCATCAACATAGGTGCCACTTTCCATTGTTCTATGGATATTGCCTTCAAGGACATAATTGTTAAGTGCATTATCATCAATATGGATTAACTTACAATGTTTTCAAAGAATAGGGGAGACCACGTCTTCCATTTATGTAAGGTCTTCCAGAGGTGCAAAGAGTTTGGCATCTCTCTGAATCCAAAGAAGTGCATCTTCGGGGTTACCGAAGGCAAGTTGCTTAGGCATGTTCTCTTGGAGAAAGGATTATCCATAGACCCTAAATGCATCTAAGCCATAATGAATATTTAGCTACTATGCAGCAAGAAAGAACTGAATTTTTCCTTAGAAAGATAAATTTCGTCAGGAAATTCATCACGAGCTTTGTTGAGATAGTTAAGCCACTCAATTCTATGTTGAAGCAAGACACCAAGGTTGAATAGAAACCATAGGTGAAGCAGACCTTTGAGGAAATCAATAAATTAATTTTTTACATGTGTTGGTCAGCCCCAACTACCTAAAGTCATTCTATATTTACTTATTTTCTTCTGACCATTCCTGTGCTAGCATATTGACTCAAAAGGATGATGAAGGAAGTGAGCATTTGATTGCTTTCATGAGTGCCCCATTGAAAGATGCAGAGCTAAGGTACCACAATGTGGAGAAACAAGCATATTCTCTAGTAAGAGGAGTCAAGAAGTTTTGGCACTATATTTTGTGGAATAAGGTATTTGCAATCGTGCTAGATCCAGCAGTTAAGACATTGCTAATGCAAAATGAGCTAGGAGAAAGGATAGGAAAATGGGTCACCTTGCTCCAAGAATATGAAAAGGATATTCAACCCATGAAATTTGTAAGAGTAGAATCCCTTATGCATATGATAGTTAAAGTAGTAATTGAAGCAAGACCTGAGCTTATTTTTTAGCAATATCAACTCGATGATGTTTCCCCTAGGGAATGGTACGATGACATTGTTTACTATTTGTTGCATAACAAGTGCCTTCCTTGCTAATAGGGAGTCCAAAAGTGTTCCCTTAGTCTAAGGAGTCCAAAAGTGTGCCCTTAGTCTAAAAATCATTCCCTTCGGCACTAGTCATGGATCTAGTCCTTCCACTGCTCATCAAATCCTACGGGTTGGGTACTACTGGTCGATGGTGTTCAAGGATGCATACAATCATGTTTGAACTTGCCATATCTGCCAAACCACCACTATTAGAGAAAGAAATGTTTCTCTACCACTCCAACCAGTCATGGAGGTAAGGTCATTCACACAATAGGGTCTTGACTTCATTGGTCTGGTAAGCTCGCAATCCTCTGCAGGCCACAGGTACATTCTAACTGGCTTTGATTATTGTACTAGATGGATAGAAGCAGTTGCATGTAGGTAATGTACCACAGAGGTAGTTAATAACTTTATTGAAATTTTTATTCTAAATCATTTTGGTTGTCCATGTTCCCTTGTTTGTGATAATGGCCCCACCTTTTCCTCGCTAAAACTTGCTATTTGGGCCTTTAATTATAGAATTTCCCTTAAGTTTTCATCCAATTATTAGCCTCAAGGCAATGTCTTAGTTAAATCCATGCACAAAAACTGATCATTGTGATTAAGAAATTATTGGATAAGAATGCCAAAGACTGGCACACCCAGTTGCATTTTTCCCTTTGGAAAGATTGTACACTCCACAAGGCTTCCCTAGGTAATTCCTCATTCCACCTGGTCTATGGGTTGGAACCTGTATTTCTTGTAAACCTAAAAATTCCCACCCTCCAATTTATTAATTCTTATTATGAAGAGGGAGATCATCGAGAAGCTTGCTTAGCTAAATTGTTACATCTAGAAGAAGTCTATGATAAATCCATTGAAAACAAATTCAAACATCAAGGCGTAGTCAAAAGATGGCTTGACCATCGAGCCAAAGTAAAGGCCTTTAGAATTGTTGATTTGGTCCTATGATGGGACAAGGCCCATGAGAAGAAAGGTGGACATGAAAAATTCAACAAGCTATGGCTTGGCCCCTTTCAAATTTTTGAAATTCTAGGAGACAATCCTTTTTTCCTCAAGATACTAACTAGAGAGGATGTCCCAATGTCGGTCAATGGGCAGCATCTCAAGCATTATTTCATAGCCTAAAATTCTAAAGCTCACCTTTATAAATAGTTGTATATAGGTTAGTTTGGGTTTCTTTATGCTTTGTTGTTTTTCTTTTCTTTTGCTTGTTTCTCGGTTGTTTCATCTTGTTGAGTGTCCTTGTTCTTGTTGAGGTGGTCATGCTCAGTTTGATGAATGGTTCACTTTACTGCCTACTCTTTGTGTTTCTTAGATAAATATTCACCCCTAACTATCTATCTCTGATCTCCTCCATGAAATATTTTTTCCTTATTTGAACTCTAAATTGACTTGGGAAGGGACCCTTATTTGAATCCTTTTTGCACTTATCTTGGATCATACATGAAAATACATTTTAATTTATTTCCAAGGAGTTGTGCAGTAGCTGTTAGGAGGGTCGAGGCAAGTGAAAATACTAAGTCTGCTCCAGTGACCACTGTGATTCCAAACTGACCATGAGCTTCAATGCTTACGTAGTTGAGCAAGAAAAAAAAGAAAAGGGTATCAAAAGAAAAATCAAGAAAATAAAGAGAAAAAAGTCAAAATATGCAACTGTCTAGATGTGTGAATAACTCTATCATGGCTATGGATGTCTCAATAGAAATAGATAAATGTTCATGGAATCACAATGATAGCTCCATTGGGGCTATAGATGCCTGACTAGCAGCGAAGCAATGTCCAGGTTACTTTTGGGCTCAAACAACTTATGTAGCTTTCTTTGGCTTGATTAGTAGCTACTCATGTGGTCTTCATAGAAAATCGAATGAATCCACTATACGCACACTTCCAAGATACCCTTTGCATGCTGAACATTTATCCTTGGAATTCTCTAGAGCATTCCCCAGCAGAGTTGCCATTTGTTGTGCCTTTAGCACACATACCTCATTCTAAATGAGGACCCTATCTCTTTCACTTTTGTTGGGTCACTTTTATTGTCGTATCATTTTATGTGCCCCCTATATTTGAGTCCTAAATGGTCAATGAGTCCTAAATTCATTATCTTAGGTTGACCAAGTTTCACCATCCCCAAAATTTCTAAGTCTTCGGCCTTCACGGGGTCCCCTTGGTTTTTTTCCTTAACAACATTAAATTGTTGCCCCTCACCCTTTGCGGGTCCACCCTTGTGAGCCTCCCCTAACGATATTCCTCTCACCCATCACCATTTGTGCAGTAGCCGAGTCAGTGTGATCGTCCACCTTGCAAACTCCACAACCTCCATTATCGTTTCTCTGGCCTTTCCAGTGGTGAATGCCTGGCTACTGCCCGCCCCATGGACCCCGCATTTCTCGCCACTATCTGTTACAAAATTGTGCTCACCAACTTCACCTACCACTATACTGGCATTAAAATTTCAGCATTAAATGCATGAAATTCTATAAATAGGCAATTTGAAATGTCATTATCACTGACATTCCTTTCTAAAAATTGTCAAAGTCCTCCAGCTTTTGTCACCTTTGTGCCTGTGAGATCCCATCTTCGTTCATGTGTTGAAATCTTAGGATTCTTTGTCAAAATCTTGTGGAGTGCCCAAGTAAGTCTTCCATCACCATCTGCCTAATGGTTTTTTCTTTAAAATTCACAAAGTTGTCAAACTTTTCAAAAGGGAAAACCTCAAAATAGGTAGAAAATCTCACAACATACAAAACCCATGTCATCAAAATCTTAAAATCCTTCGAATTTTGATTCATAAGGCCAAGTGGAACTCCGCACCATGATCATCATTCTTAGCCAATTCAGCCAAGCCCTTACAGACCACAAGACCCTCATCCTTGTTGCTTCAGCCCTTCATTGATAAACTTTAAAATAGTGGCAATCACTACCAATGGACCTTCAAACTATCGTCACCTATGTCAGAAACATTCCTCCAAATAGTCATCTTCTCCCTGTTGTCGCCTGATGAACTTAGTGAAACCCTAAGTTAAGTGGAATGCCAATAACCTTTGTAGATCCCGCCTTTTGGGATTTTGTATGTAGATTTCCCTTTTGGTCACCGTTTCAAAATGGTCGTTTTGCCTTGGTTGTTTCACCTTGTAGGCTCCACGGGATCTGCCTTCACCATCATTGAAACGAAATCAAAGGACTTGGATAAAATCTTCTTAGAGGTTCCCAACCATCATGGGTCTACTCGTATGGGCCACCCTATTTCAATGGCTCTTTTCATTCACCATTTTCAAATGTCTATCACATGCAACCATCCTATTTCGAAGACTCTGCTGACTATATCATCGTCAAGTAGATTTTTGCACTAATCAACCCTTGTGGGCCAACTCCTACAAGCGACCATCTATTGTTCACCACTTCCCATACCATCCAACTAAAATAATGAGCACTATCCTTTTGCCCACTTGGCAGGCCCCAAGCCCCTCATCGTTGTCTAGGTCACGCTCCAAAAATTTGACTAAGTATTGGGCCCTCTATGGGCTGGCCCTTACGGGCCACCCATCATGATCGTCATTTCAGAACGGTTGAGTGTCCCTTCCCATCCACATGTGGATTCCACACTACCCATCTCTCTCTGGCCCATTTACAAAAAACATAAAGTAAAACCTGGCCGTGGGTTGACCTCTATGAACGGCCGTCTGCAGGCCACCACACCTTGAACCTCATTCCAAAACAGCCTAGTTGAACCTGGCACCCACTATACGAGGCCCAATTCTTTTGTTGCTAACCAAAGGAATGTCGTGTGTCAATGACTCTAGCGGGCTTGATGATGCAGACCACCCCCTGTAAGCTGCCATCCAGCCTTTGGCATTCAAAAATGGCCTCCATATAGCTACCTTCTACGGGTCCCCACCAGCATCCTTGTTGAGCTTGAACCTTAAAGAGTTCTTCGGTAGTTGTCTTCCCTGCCTATGGGTCCTGCTTTATGGGATTATATTTGTGGGATTCCTACATGCCAATGCCATTTTCAAATGGTAGACCTCCAAATGACCGCCAGCCTAGGGAAACCCATATCCTTGGGCCTGCATTGCTCAATTTCCCTCAAACGAAAAGCGAATGAAGATGTTTAAAAGATATTATGAACTTTGAAGATTAATTTATTGACCTAACATCTACTTTGTAGGTTGTTTTTAACACTCCCCTTTTTCTATATGTGAGTTTTCTTACTTCACCTGTGTTTACAAGATTTATGGAACCAGTCACGGGGCCATCAGGGGTGTCCATTGAGCAAGAAAAGGGAAAGAAGTTTGCTAAGGCCCCAAGGGGGAAAGAGGATAAATACTAGATGAAATATCAGTTTCAAGGGGTGGAGGTCACCTTCTGAGTCACCACAAAATGGTACAATATTACAAACACTAACCTCATCCACATGAATATAGACAAATTTAGGCAAAGGATCATAGTCAACCCCACTAAAAAAATGCAAAAATAATCAGGAAGAGTGGGTTGGCCAAGGCAATTGGCTTCCCACCAGCTCTTGTGACCCCGAAACTAGTGATGGCCTATAGAGAGGCTTACCAAGAAAATAAGTCAAAGGTCCGGTCGCACATCACAATGGATGTATCAGGATCCTGAACAGTGCAAATTGCCACCCCAATGATGGGCAAGGAAGAAGGGGTGACTTACAATATCTCCACCATTGATCTGGGTATAGCTACAAGGGAGAAAAAGATTGATTAGCTCCAGGGGTCCTTAGCTACAAATTTTCATCAAATGAATAAAGACCAGTCCTCCAAGGATGAATTGAGAGCACAAGTGGTAGATCTCACTGCCTATATACAACAATGGTCTTCCACTAAGGAGCAGCCAACAACATCGTCAGCCTCGTTGCTTCTTGTATCAAAAGATCGCATGGACAAACTAGAGAAAATAAATAATTGTTCCAAGGCCACTAACAATTGGTTCCAAAAGGTCATTTACAATGGATATATGGGCATCGCCCATGTCATCCGCACAACAAACAAGTTCTAGATTGTGCAAAATCAATTGGAGAACACAAATAAAACCTGACATCACTTCACCAAGCTATATAGGATCACTTATCCTAAGCTCAAATTCATCATTAAGATACCCAAGAAATCATGGGAAAAGGAGTTAGTTCTAGCAAAGGATGATCAATGCCTAGTTGAAACATGGAAAATGGGCTTAGACCACAAGAAAGAAGTCTTGGAGAAGGTACTCCATGAGGTTGAGCTCAATTTAGAATGAGCTAAGGAACACAGGACATATGCTAAATATTATTTGAAGTTCACAACTAATTATGATTTATGCCTCCCTCCGAGTTGGATCTCGGGAGAATAAGATCGTATTTCCATAAGAAGATGGAGAACGGGATTGTGGATGCATTAAAATTATATTTTATGGAATTTGCTACCAGGGCTTTCATCGAATATGATAAAATGTCCAAGGCTATGCCCAAGTGCTTGAAGAATTGGGATTTGATCACAAGTAGATCAAAAAAATTGTCATTTAAGGTGCTTCAATCAGATATAATGGAATGGGATAAGCTTCGGGTACTGATTGGAAATTTTGTGGAATATGCCACATTGCAAAAGGAGGATGGAAATCCTATCATTTATGATGAATTCCTCATTTTTTAGCTACAACAAATGGCAATAAGCAAAAGACAAAAGTGCTACAGTGTTGGGCACTAGAGAAAAAAATAGTCTAAAAGACAAGAATGTATTTTAAATTGTAAGATATTGGGGGTAGGTGAATCCCTAGTTTGTAGTGAATCTTGGCCACACAATGAGATTAAATCTTGGCCACTCATTTTTATTTTTGTAAACTATAAATAAGGGTCCCCTCCTCTCATTTTTACATTAGAGTTGAGTTGTTGTAAAGGCATGTTGCTAAAACTTTAATATAAATTCATTGATTTGGTGGATTCTTGATTTTCATTCATGTTTCATGATCCTTCTCATCATAGTTGATAGATTTAAGTAATTTATTTTTTTGTTCTATGTGTTTTACATGCTTTAGTAGATTAGTAGGTCTTCCTCATTGATGTTGAAGAACTATGTTGTGTTGATGCCCTTCCTTGTTCATGTTTTTTGTTGTTTATTAATGATAAACAAAAGTGTAAAGCTAGTCTGGACATATATCAATTGTTTCACACAAACTTCATCTTTTATTTATGTTTTATTATGAATGAATAGTTAAAAATTTGCAAATCCTAGGAGATAGCACTAGTCTCATAATACTGTAAGTTGGTTTGGTTAAGTGGGGCTTATTTTAGGGAAGTTTTTCCACTATAGCACTCTCCATTATCACTATTCATTGATAGTTTTAGATCCAAGAACCTCTTCCTCTCTCTTCCCTTTTGAATTTTCTTTGAAATTGTAGTTTAGGAAAAGTTTAGACATCATTGTAAAGCCAAATATGATGATAAAAATGGAGTCCAAATTTCTGTTTTAATCTTGCGACAATTGCACATCAATTCCAATTCTTGAGAACTCCATTTAAAGAGATAATCTCCCTCCAACTTGACACACGTAAGGTTGCCCTGTGATTATTAGAAAATCACATAAAATCATCTGAGATATTCCAATAATTTTCAAGACCTGACACCTGAGAGACCTTGGGGTGATTTTCTACAACTTATTGTAGGAAATTATCTTTCAAGAGAGGTAGCACACTTGTGTGCTACCTATGTTGAGAAGGTGGAAAAACACCCATCAACAATTCTTATTGGTGCTCCTATATCGTCTCTGGCACCCAATGTCTCTTCTGGAAATGGTCTACTTTATGCTCTATCAATTCCTACATTTGACATATCATGGACCTCATAGTCATATGTGTCTACGGGAGCCTTAGTGGACTATCGAAGAGGACCCAAATATATATTGTGGCATGTGATGCAATAATGGGGTACACAAATATGTGCCAAAGAGGAGGGTGTACCAATCAAAACTTATACAATAGGTACTTCACCAACATGTTGCGATGTATCAGGTGCATCACCATCATGATGAGATGCACTATCATATGGTTGTGTAACATGATGGCTTTGCATGATCAAATGATCACTCAATGCATGTATGGAAAAATTGCTTTGGATCCCTACATCTAATGCAATCTTAGGGTAAGGTACTAGAGTCGGAGAAACAATAGGTGTTGCGGGAAGAACTGGGGTGATTGGTTGTGCTCTAGGTCTATCTTGTGGCATCCCTTTACCGACACGCTTGAAATATCATATGTCAAATTAATTAGCATGCCTCACTAGGAAAAACTCAACATATAATTTTCAAAGAAAATACTGAGGGATGTCAAGATTTTTATTGGGTGGTTTATCAAAAACCATCCACTAATTTCTCCAAAAATTATCTAATATGCCTCTATGTGTGTACCATTTAATTAAAAAAATTAGCTTTCACACATTTATGTGTTGTCTTGTTTTGGGATTAATGAATAACTGTGCTAATTGGGCTTTGTCAATATCAAGTTCCCTCACTTCATCATATGACAAACCATTGGCAAAAAATTACCTTTCATACTCTCGCTACAGTGCAAACCTACTGGGTTGGTTTGCCAAAGTTTCAACATTTCAAATTATTGTTTCTAAAGTTTTTTTCATATCTGATACCTAAGGGAGTGTCTCATAGATTCGACATACATTTCTCAATTGATCTAAATTTCTATGAATAGATTCATGTTTTGTAGGCACATTTTGGTTTGGAAACATTGGTGGCAACAAAGGAGGATTTGCAAGTTTTTCAACTTCAGTGGGGTTAGATTTTTTGTTTTGAGTGGGGTTGGGATCAACCATTCTTAAGCCTATTTATTAATAAAAATTTAAAATTAAAAAATCATTTTAATGCAATAAAAAACTATTAGAAAACCTTATTTTGACTAAAATTCACAAAAAACCAATGCAAAACTAATATAAATTTGAAGAAAAACATTAAAATTTATAATTACCTCTAAAATTTGATTGATTTGAGCAAAAAAATCACTCCCAAATGGATATCTAAGTCATTCAATGGAAAAAAATATGTGTAGATAGGATGTAAACTATAGAAATAAGAGCTCTCGGGTTTTCTTTTTTGAGTTTATGTGACAAGAAACAGATATTTGTTATGAAACGAATATTTGTTACAAAATGGATATCCATTTCATTTATGTTGGTTTTTTAATAATTGTTCCAGTTCGGGAACCGACCACCAAGCCTTTATTTGTATTATATATATGTAAGGTATTATATGTATTTTATTTTATTTTTTATTTTTTTGGGTAAGCTTACCTTTTTAAAGGGAAGGTAAAAAACCCTTTCTTTATTCAATTCACTCATTCTTTTTGAGAGGGTTACTTATGTTTCTAATTATCGAGTGTGACTGGTTATTCCCCACCTTATTGCAAGCCATGTACATGTCCAAACCTTATACACGTCGGAGCCCTAGGAGACGTTGATGTTGCCATGTGTCTTAAAGAAGGAGGATCTTACTGTCACATTTTGAGCTAGCGAATAATTTATTCAGTTGGATGGGACACTTCCCATGCTCTGCCACCTCCTAAATTTCATTCCACTTATTTTTTTCATGCTATATTTTAACTCTCGAGTACTCATTGCCATTAATGAATGTTATTTCATCTTACAAACCTTGTGTGAGAGATATTTGGATTTTGTCTAAATATTTCCTTGTTTATCTATTATTTCTCATCTTTTAATATCAATATTAAAGTATGGCCATGGCTCTTGCCATTCTTTTTGCAAAAAATCTTGATCTATCTTGTGGCAATGGAGACTCCTATTGTTCTTCTCAATGATAGAAGCCACCTATCCTTTATAGGCAAGATCACTGATCACATAATGAAATTGGTTCTAAAGGAGCAAGGTATTCTTACTATTAAGGCCATTCATCTCATTTTGGGTGAAAAGTTTATAAATTCAAAAGATTGTTATCGATTTAATTTGGATATACCTGCTTTGTTTATGGTGGCACTATTAGATCTATGTGTTTCATAGGATGTGGTTGGGAGCATGTCTCACCAATTCTTCCATCTGCATTTACTAGGTTATCTTGACCAAGTCTTGGGTGCATCTCAACCAGGGGTTGGAGTTCCATGTTCATGTGATCTGAAACACATAGGTACCCCATTATTCCCTTTTCTTTTGGATGTCGAAGGCGATGAACTTATGCTACACCACAGTTGCACTCTCTATATCTAAGGTATCATATGTATTATCATATATTATTTATATTACAATATAAAATCATATTATATAATATATTATATATATTATATTATAATATACATTGTATTATATTATAATATACATTACATTATATATAATATAACATACAACATTATATATAATATATATTATATTAAGCGACGACGGAGTATGAAACTTCCTCTGAAGAGAAATTTATTAGCAAAAAAGGGAAAAAGAGGAAAATCATTCCGAAAGAGGAGTTTGTTTTTGAGGAGGACATTGATTATGTCCCAGACTCTCAAGCTTCTATGGAGGTGGTTTCACAGCCCTCTGATGTGGGAAAGTTCAGGAAAGGTGTGTCAAGTTTGAAAAAGAAGAGTTATGAGACTTAAAGTGATGAAATTTTTGTTGATAAGCACACTCTATGCCTCAAGGAAAATATTGAATTTGTTGGTGATACTCCCTCACCAACTCTTGGTTTGGACTCCCTGCCTAAGAAGGGTTTGAAGGTGGGTAGTAATAAGAATATTACTATTAGGTCTACTTTTCAGTTGTAGGAGATGCAAGTTGCCTCTCCCCTGAAAGCGGCTGGCGGGAAAGGAGTTGTGGAGTCTCTAGGAATGGACCTTGATATGTAGAAGAGAGACCTAGAAAAGTAAACTAAAATAGGGTTAGTTGTTGAGGAGATTGTGGACTCTATTCACAAAATCAAATTTCCTGCTATTGGTGGAAAAGGCAAGGAAGTTAGCATTAACTAGGACAAGGTAAGCTCCTCTTAGGAGGATGATGTTGTGGGTAAGGGTGATCTTAATGTTGACCAGGAAGATATCCCTGATTTTCTTTGGTTGGCCAGGGAGGGATCAATTTCTTTGTTTAAAATTTTTAAATGGTTGTTCCATGAACTTAACATGGCCAATATCAAAGTCAGGGGAGTGTCAAGAAAATCTAGTGAGTCTTCTATATAGAACTAGATTGATGATTTATTTGACTCTCTGAATATTTTTGTTGATAAAACGCTTAAGATGAAACAAAACCTTGAGGATCAAAGGGAGAAAATGTATGATAAATTGGAGAAGGGTGGAGAGGGGATTAAAATAATTGTGATGCTTGAATATATCGAAATCTCTACCCCTTATGATATGGCCAAGAAACACAAGGGCTCTCCTCCAAGAGAGGTTATTGGTTTTGGTGGTATGCTGTTAGAGGAAGAGGTTTTTTTAGAGAAAGTTGTTGGGGGGATGGATATTTTGATTAGTGAGGTGAAAGAGGGTGGGCCTGGGGCCAAGACGAGGAACAAGACTAAGGTGCAAGTTGGGGATCCTACTGTTGAGGCACCTGAATTTATTGATGATGGCTAGAAGGATGTGGTGTGCAACAAGAGACTAGAGACATCCTGAAGAACATGTAGTGGGGTTGTTGTTGTGCCTCCTTTTTAGATTTTTTTGCATTGATGACATGTTGGTTTTTGGTTGTTGTGTGCTTGATGTAGTTTTCTTTGGCTTTAGTTGTCCTTTTTTGTAAAGGGTTCTGAACCCCTTCAAAACTCATTTTTTACCTCTAATGAAAAACATTATATTATAATATATTTAAAATTATATTATAATATATCTATTTAATATATTATAATAAAATGTTATATAATATTTAATATTATATAATTATTATAAGATAACATTATATTATAATATATTATAACATTATATTATAATATATTAAATATATTATTATATAATATTATAATACATATTATATTATATTGTAGTTCAGAAAAATGTATCCCTTTATATTTTCACACTTGTTTGTGCTCTCCCTGATAAAATTGAGCTTCTTTATGCCTTATTCGGCTATATTTTGCATCCACAAGCCTTATTTAATGCATCTTTTTGAGGAAGATCCCAGCACATCAACTAAGTAATCATAATTTAATTATTTTGGATTGTATGGCCTAGAATAGTGATTTGGGACTCATACGCCACCTTGGGCATATGGGTCCCACCTAATTTTTTGAGCCTCGATCTAAAATTGGCATAGAACTTAATAATTCTTGAGATTTGTGTCCCAATTCTAGCCTATGAGGACTCATGCGCCCCAACTAGTGTATGAGTCCCACTTAGCTTGGACCTATTTTGAATTCAATTCTTGGTGGGATTTTATTCTCCTAGATCTAATGTCAACTTGTAGTGTTGTAATTTGAGGAAATTTGGCATACACAACTATAAATACAAGGTTATTTCACATATTTTCTCCTAACACTTTTGAGATCAAGAACTATTGAAAATTTGTGATCAAGAGATAATTCAAGGGCATTAAAGAGTGATTATCAAGCATTTTGGAGCATTATTCAAGATTCAAGCATCATGTCAAATTCATCATGCATCATGTTTGTTTTTGAGCTAACTTTTTTGATGTAGGTTCTTGTGATTCAAACAAGCATTCAAGTCAAGATTTGTAACATGAAATCAAGAGTCAATATCTACATTCATGCTAGCCATTTCATACAAGATTGCAACCTTCATTCCAAGGTTTTGGTGATTTGAAATACCACATTTGTCCATTCATCATTCTTTCATGTTATTTCATCTCATTTCAAGGTTTGATTACCAAAATAAGGTTTGACCAAGGAAAACCCCTATCCACTAACAAAACAAAAAATTTCCCTCTCTTTGATGTGTGATTTGAAGATTAAGGTAGAAGATCTATTGAAGAACAAGATTGCAGAAAATCTTTCAAACATGCAAGGTTGTCAAAGTTGTCTTCTACATTGCAAGATCACGGAAAGTCACCTACATGTTACAATTCAGTGTTTCAAACTTAGATATCGGAGAGGAGAGAAGATACAGGAGAACACCAGAGGATATCAAAGTTTAAAATCAACCCTAATACTAGGACTAAATTGCCACTTGTGGCGTATGAGTCCTAGTATATCAAATTTCAAGCATTTATTGTAGATCCTAGTTTAGCAGTTTTAGATTTTGGATTCAGCCCGAAACCCTAAACCAAGACTAAATTTCCCCTACTAGTGTATGAGTCCCAGTGTGCTTCAAAATTCATAATTTTGGGAATGCATACCTTTTTCTAAGCATCTTCGGTCCTCTAGGTGCCCCATTGTCCTTTCTTAGTTCATTATTCTGATTTTATGTTTCTTATCTTAGTTTACATAGTAAAGTTTACATATCATTGCATTTCCTTATTTCCAAGCCTTTGCTTGGTGGTGAACCCCATTTTTTCCATTAATCATACCCCAAGGATTCCTTATTGCAGATCTCTTTCCCTCATTCCATCCCTATATTGAGATCTCTAATGTTTCCTTAAAGGAAACTTGAAGGAAATAGGTGGAGGAACCCTAATCCCCCTTTAGTTCTATCTCCCAAAGCATATAAAACAATTTTATTCATTTAATTTTGGTGAACCTAGCCTTTAAAACTCCTTATTTCTAATTTGGAATGCGTCATAGTCCTAGATATAGCTTACATTAACTTTGCATTACGTCTTGCATTAGTTCATTCACATCTAGGGTTTCTAAATCTTACATTAGTGAAATTACATATAGGTTTCATTTTTGCATCTTGCATCATTAAATTTCACTTAAAATCTATAATTTCACTTAGTCTAGACGTCATTCAAACCAAAAAACTTAACACTCACTCAAAATTTGCTGAAATTAGTGCAAAAACCCTAATATGGGACTCATATGCCCCTCTAGGTGATTTAGTCCTAGTACAAGTGGTTTATCCTAATTTTTGGGATTTTGTGTTGACTATTTTTAGCATTTGAACTCTTGAAAAATTCCAACTAGGAATCAAATGCCCCTTTGGATGATTTAGTCTTGTTTCAGACTTGGAAATGCATTTTACAACATAAAAAACCCTATTTATGCGCTTTTATTTGTTATTAGATTTTTGTTTCAGATTATTGAGTTGTTACATTATTTCATTAAATCTAGCTTAATTTGGTTTATTTACATAAGAATTAAAATTAAATAATATTATTTTATTTATCTTTCATTTCATTCTTTGTCCCTTGCATTATCTTTACAACTTGGTGTTCTATTGTTAGTACTATAGTGAGATGTAGTTTGAGACTCATATCATCCCGTGATAGCACAATCATCATGGATCTTGGGTAATCTAGCTCTTTCACTACTAGTTTTGACACTAGTTCACTAGGTATGGACCATACCCTAAACAAGTATTTTCCTACAAGTAGTGTGACAAGTGTTGAAACAATGGTTACTAGCATTCCTCAAGAAAACATAATCCAAATCCATGAAGATTTAGCAAACCTACAAAATACACTGAGTACTGAAAAAATTTCCACCATTGCTATTCCCACCATAGATAACTTACACTACATGATTGAAAGTGAAGAAGGAATAGAACTTGCACATAACCTAGCTCAATTTTTTGGAAAACTCACTAGTTGTGCTCAACCTTCAAACAATGTCCAAAGTCAAGGAGGAACCCAAATTCCTCCTGCCACAACTATTGCCTCTATTCCTACCTATACCAACTCTCATGTTACAACAACTATGAAACCTACTAATGTCTTTCCTACCTTGGGTATTTTTGCTAGCAATCCTTGTACCTTTATGGCATCACACATCATATCTCCTACCACTTTACCTCTCGTAAGAATTACATTCACTTCCTCCTCACACACATATAAACCTCCACAATTTTTACCTCCATCTCAAAATACAACCAATGACGCCATCCTTAATCAACTTTTGCAAAAAAAATCATCCCTTCAAAAGAAAATTTTCACCATAAACCAAAATCAAAATGACCAACCTACATTCTATGTCAAAAGCAATCCCTTATCCTTGGAGATATTGAAAACATTGATACCACAAGGTATATAGATTCCTAGGTTTGAGAAATATGGGGGGAAAGGAGATCCTTCTAACCATGTGTCCGTTTACACCACCTTATGTAGTGATTTTTTCCTTGAGGATTAGCTCTTGGCTAAACTTTTCCGTAGGTCCTTGAAAGATACTACCTTAGAATGATTTCCCTTATTACCAAAAAAATCAATTCGTTCATTCAATGAACTTGTTGAGGCCTTTATAAACCATTTCCAAGTGCACATGACTCCTAAGATAACCTTAGTCGATTTGATGATATGTAAGTAAAAATATGATGAAAAGGTTATTGACTTTATTTCACACTACCAACTGCTTTATTCCCAAATTGATGTAAAGATTCCTAACCCTCACTTTCAATGAATGTTCATTAAAAAATTACAAACTAAGATACAAGATAATCTTTGCATGATGAATTTTCATTCCTTTGTAATCTTGTGTACTACCCTTCATGATTATCAAAACGCGGTTAGTACTCATGAAACAAAACCCACCTCTAGTTGTCCTGAGAAGTTTTAATCCAAAAATTAAAACAATTATCAACATTTTAGGAAATAGAATAAAGGTTTCCATCAACTAAATGGCCCTCAACCAACTCAACATATTGATATCCAAGTGGCTTCTATAAGGAAGACAACTCATTTCACATTTGGGGATCCGGCTAGAAAATTCACTCCCTTACCTAATACCCTCCATAACATAATGTCACAACTTCTAGAATAGAAAATGATCACTGATGAGTCTAGAATTTGGCCTAGTTATGGGGATAAAATCTCTTGTTATTTGCCGAAGTTACCACAAACTTTGATATTATATGTTGACACTTTTACTTAGTTTCTCTCAGTCATAAGACATTTGGGACTAATTTCGATTATGTTGGTTTTAATGATATTTACCTATTATGTGGACCATCTATATTAATCTTGCGTGTGATTGATGAATTTTATTTAAGGTGGTTATCATTATGCAATTATTATGTGTACTGAAATCATTCTGGAGATATGATTGAAATGCTAAGTTGAGAAATGCAGTCGCCAGTCGGTCAGGTAGAGGAGTTGCATGAAGTTCAACTGAAGACGACGGTGGAAGATTCCCATGTCAGCCACATGTAACCGCCTTGTACAAATATTTAATGGCATTGACCATTGCGGGCGTTACTGCAGTGGTCAAGTCCACATTTGGGCATGCATGTTCAAACGGATTCCCCTACATGCGTAACTGCTCCTTCCACTTTCTTCTCATTTTCCCTAAATGGCATCCTCTTAGTTAGTGGAATTTTATGGCCCTATTTATTTGGCTTAAATAAGGCTTGAATCCTCCTTCCTTGAGCTAGCGAGTTAGTGAGTCGATCACCAAGTTCTTGTATAAGTTGATAATCAACCATACTTTTTTAATTACATTTTCTGATGAATGAATTAATATTTTGAGTTGAGTATCTGAGTTTGCACTAGTTTAGAGGATACTCATCCAAGGGGGGCCACTTAGTAAGTAATCCATTCCTTTAGTTTAGTTAGATTAGTGTTTTTTTTGTTCAGTACTTAGTTAAGATTTTGGCATTGACTGTTCCTGCAGCCACTAGAATTCAATTTTGTTGTTGTTTCTACAGACAAAGCAGGTAGAGTAGCTTCTTGTTGGATGCTTATATTTTCCTTCCTGTTATGAATAATCAGTTTAGATTTGATTGAGTGATGTTCAACATTTTATTTTTTTCCTTTCATGCAGTTTACTTTTAGCATTAATTATTTCTTAGTTGTAGAATGAAGATGACTACATTGAAATTCCTAGTTCACATACTGTGCTGACCCATTTCAAGTTCACATCCCTAGGTTGACAATTTAAATGTACCTTCATGATGGTTAAGATATCTATTCAAGTCGAATGTCCAGTCTCTAAATCATGGTTGTAAGGGCTTAGTTATTAAAATCATTGTAGGAGGCCGACATTTTTGGCATTTTTTTCAAGGATGGTGTCAAACTAGGGGATCCTTTAGATTCATTGATAGTTTTTATATTGTAGTAATTCAGGAATTTTCTCTTAGTGATAGAATTTATGATCCACTATTTTCCCCACCCATTCTTTTTGTGAATCGGTTGATACTGAGTTGATATCACATGCATAGAAGAAGAAGAGATTCTTATGAGAGATTCCTTCCTAATAATCTTGAGTCATTTCTACTAGTAGAGCTTCCAAATTTTCCTAGAGACAAAGAAGAAGAGCCAGAACCCTTTGCTGATATATTCCCTTACTTGACCAGCTCTGAAATTTCCCTTGAAGAACAAAATCCTATTGAAGAACCCTTTATTCTAGAATTTCATCAAATAGGCATGGTTGATGAAAATGGAGATAGGCCTAATAGGAAGAACCAACCAACTTTCCCTTTTCCCATTGCTAAATAGAATGAAATAGATAACCTCAAAAATATCTTTGCTTCAATCCTTCCTAAATTCTATGGGCTTGTTACAGAAGATTTTGACACCTTCTTGTTTAAGTTTGATATACTCTGCAGAAGTTATGACTATACCATAGATGCCCATAGACTTAAGCTATTTCCTACTACTTTAAAAGAAGCTACATTGAGATGGTGTATGAGAATTGGTAGAAATACTATGCAAACTTGGGAAGATATGAAGACAAAATTTCTTGAGAAATACAAGGAATATTGTAGGGGTAGTGACATGAGAGGAGGTGACATTTTCATAATGCAACAAAAGGAAGATGAGAGCTTGGAAGACTTCATTTCAAGGTTTTTGTTTTCTCTACAGAAATCTCCACATCATAAACTTAATGAAGACACAAAAGTTTCTTTTCCTAAGAGGAATTAATGAAAGTTGCACTGATGCCTTGGACCTGATTGCAGGAGGAGATATCACTCAAGTTCCTTGGGATGATATCAAGAAGATATGTCAGAACTATTCTAGGGTAGCTTCAAAGAAAGGAAGAGCCTACCAGTCCTCTATGGGTAAGACATCCAGCAGTGAAGTCTCAAGGATGGAGATTACTAATTTGTTGGTAGATTTCAAGTAGGATATAATCAACAATCTAGCTACTTAGGTGGATACACTTCAAGCTAAGAAGAAACATGAGGAGGCACAAGCAATACTGATAGAATATTTCCCTCATTGTAGACAGAAGAAGAGGGACTACATATGCAAGGTGATAGCTAACATTGACAGTAAACATATTCCACCTGAGTTCAAACCAATCCAAACTGAGGAAGACCAAGTCTAATTTGTTGCATAGAAAAGGTCATGGGCTTCAAGACAAATTATGCCACCAGATCCATTATCTTTTGTTGGACCATATTTTAATTCGTATTCATCCGCTAACCAGTGGTAGCCACCTTGTCCATCCAACTATGGAGGATACCCACCCCAGTCTTGTAATAACCCACCTAATACTTAGTCCAATTATAAAAATTCCTCACCTCAATGGAAAAAACCTTAGGGGAATTGGCAATAGTTTTAGGGACCATGGCAACAACCTCCAAGAAGTTGGAAGCAAACATCTAAATGAGAGGTGGCCAACAATGGCCAAACCAAACCACCAGCTATATGCAACCATCTTCTCAAACCCAACATCCTTCTATAATGCCCCCTCCTGCTAATCCAAGTGAAAATATACCTAAAAATACCTAGTTAATAGCCCAACCCACACCCAACCTAAATAATAAACCATAGCAGCAGCCTTTTATACTTTGCTGATCCAAATCAGTTTTTTTCCTATGTTGTGAGTTTAAGTGGTATTCGTCTATGTTCAATAACAACCTTTCCAGCTCCTTCCACCCCCATTATCACTGAGCTCATTGTCAAAGAGCAAGAAGAATTTTTGACTGATCCATTCAACCTTGTGCAAATAACATTCCTCAACCAACTCTAGCAAATCAAACAACACAAGAACTACCATTCCCTCAAAGATTAGAAGTTTCCAAGAAAAAATAAGACAAGGAGGAAACTAGTTTTGATAGCCTAGATCAGCTAAAGCATATATGTGTCTAGATACCTCTATTCTAGGCCATAAAATAAGTCCCTATCTATGGAAAATAAATCAAGGAAGCATGCCTCAAGAAATTGGGTAGAAAAAAGAAGGACCCCACTTACATTCCATGTAGTAGGATAGCTTGCTAACATCATTCTTGGAAAAGTAACTTTTCCTCAGTACAGTGATCTAGGTAGCCATGTACTTGAAGTTGTCATAAATCAGATGAACATAAAGAATGCTTTGATTGACTTGGGTGTAGAAATCAATGTGATGAATAAAGACATCCTATAGTAATTGAATTTTGCAAACATGAGATCCACTCCTATAGTCCTACAGCTTGTTGATAGTTCCATGGTCATGTTTGATGGAATAGTAGAAGACCTTGTGGTGATCCTAGACTCCTAGGAATATCCAGCCGACTTCATGGTTCTTTCCCCTAAAACCACATTGGGAGGATATCCATTTATTCTTGGTCGGCCATGGTTAGCAACTGCAAATGCATATATTGGATGTTGGTCTGGTGACATGACCATTTTGGATGGCACGAACACTAAAAATATTGTTTTGTATCCTCCTGCTCATTCATCCCACAATGAATAAAAATTAGTATGGCCACATATTGGAGGAGGCCGAAGAAGTCAATTATGTGGCACAGCTCATGATGCTTGGAAGAATTCCTTTCTTGCAGCTTCAAGATGAAGATGAGGTGCTATCTAGTATCATTCAGAACCAATTTCAGATAGAGGAAGCATCATCCACTCACATTTTTGGTTCCGTAGACATTGCAAAAACACTTTTGTCAATTTTGCATGATCTTCTTGCAGCCACTCTTCCTGTAGCCACTGTCTTTGTAGACAGACTTCCTATAGCCACTCTTTTGGCAAACAAAATTCCTGCAACAATAGGTATGTTTCACAAAATACTATCACTTGAACTTAAGTTACCTTGTATTAATGAAGCAACTATGATATAACTAGTCACACAAGTATAGGTGTCTGAAGGATGATATCTAAACATCAATAGTAAATTGAATGCGGGACAATAGTTGACATTGGCACAATTGTTGAAAGTCCATAAAAAATCATTTTCCTGGGATTATTATGACATGAAGGGATTAGATCCAAAAATTTGCACTCATAGAATATATATCAAAGATGAGTGTACACCTATTAGGCAGCCACAACAAAGAATCAACCCTGCCTTGAGAGAAATTGTCAAAACAGAACTGCAAAAGCTGCTAGACATAGGATTTATCTATCTTATTTTAGATAGCCAATGAGTATCTCCATTGGTGATTGTGCCCAAAATGGGAGGGAAATAGAGAGTTTTTGTTCAATATAGGGAACTCAATACTACCACTAAGAAAGATCATTTCCCCCTACCTTTTGTATACCAAGTCCTAGACTCTCTTGCAGGAAAATAGTACTTCTCTTTTCTTGATGGATTCAATGGATACAATCAGATTCAAATCACACCAGAAGACCAAGAGAAGACTACATTTACATTTTCTTAGGGGACATATGCCTATGTTTTACTTCCCTTTGGGTTATACAACAAACCTACCACTTTCCAGAGAGTTCATCAGCATATTCTCAATTATCTCCCTTGAATGCATGGAGATCTATATGGACGATTTTACTACCTATGGTGCCACCTTTGATGAAGCATTGGATAATTTGAAGAAAGTTCTATAGAGATGTGAAGACCAAAATTTGTCATTAACTAGTAAAAAGTGCTTCATGATGATGGAGGAAGGTGTAGTTCTTGGCCACTACATTTCCCACCATGGAATTCAATTTGATCCTGCAAAAATTGAGGTAATAAAAAATCTACCTATACCTGCAAAACAAAAGGATATTAGGAGTTTATTATGTCATGCAAACTACTATAGACATTTCATCAAGGATTTTAGAAAAATAGCAGCCTTGTTGTATAGTCTTCAGACTAAATATGTTGAGTTCCAATGGACAGAAAGCTATGATAAATCATTTTTTGATTTAAAGACAGCTCTAACTCATGCTCCTGTACTTAAGGGGCCAAATTGGGAAATCCCTTTCCACATCCATACTGATGCATAAGATTATGTAATAGGAGCATTCCTAGGACTAAAAGAAGAATCTATTTAAAATGCCATTTACTTTTTAAGTAAAAACTTGCAGGGAGTTGAATTCAATTACATTGTCACAGAGAAAGAAATGTTGGCAATAATTTATGCCTTCAAAAAGTTCAGGCACTATATAATAGGTTATCATATTTTTGTACACGTTGATCATGTAGCCATTAGATACCTCATGAAAAAACCCCTAATCTCAGGGAAGATTATTCAGATGGTTGTTATTAATGCAATAATTTAACATAACTATTGTAGACAAACCAAGGAAGGCAAACGTGGTTGCATATTTTCTTTCAAGGTTGACCACATTAGAAGATAGTCAAGCCATAGATGACTCCTTTCCTGATGAGAATCTATTCTCCATTAGTGTGCATACACCTTGGTATGCTGACATAGCCAATTACCTTGTGACAAGGAGAGTTCCTCCTCACTTCTCCCCAAAATAGAGAAGAGTGTTGATTGAAAAATCATTCCCTTTTTCATGGATATTTGGATGCCTATTTTATACTGGACCAGATCACACTATGAGATGGTATGTGAGGGAATATGAGACCTATGGAATTATGCATGCATGCCATGATGAACCCTATGGAGGCCACTTTATAGCTAAAAGGATAGCAATGAAAATTTTGAACTCAAGATACTATTGGCCTACATTACACAAAGATGTAGGAAGGTATACAAGGAAATGTGATAGATACCAAAGAATGAGCAGGAAAACAAATTCATATGAGATGTCGCTTTGTCCACAAGTGGTATTCACTCCATTTGACAAGTGGAGTCTAGACTTTGTGGTACCCATTGATCCTCCATCCAATGGTAAGTCCTATATTCTAGTGTGCACTGATTATGTAACAAAGTGGGTAGAAGTCAAAGCCATGAAGGATGCAAGAGACAACAAAGTTGTAGAATTTCTTTATGAAGAAATTTTCACATGATAACGAGTACCAAGATAAATAGTAACTGATTAAGGCACTCAGTTTACATCAGCCCTTGTTATAGCATTAGTTAATGATTATAACATCAAGCACAAGAAATCCACTTCTTACCACCCTCAAGCAAATGGACAAGTTGAGGTGACAAATAGAGAGATTGAGGCAATCCTCACCAAAATAGTGCATATTCACATAAAGGATTGGGAAAATAAATTATCATAAGTAGTTTGGGCTTACAAGACCACCTAGAAGACAACTACAGGCTTCACCCCATTTGAGCTGCTATATGGGAAAACAGTCTTGATGCCTATAGAATTTGAGCACAAGATTCTCAAAACTATTATGGACTTAGGGATGGACATTTTCAAGGCACAACAAGAACGGATTATATGGATAAATGAATTGGACAAGATGAGGAAATCTACATTGCACCATACTGAACTTGTGCAAAGTCAAAGAGTCAAATGACATGATAGATTTATCAAAGAGAAGAAATCTCAGCCAAGTGACTGGGCATTACTTTATGATTTACGGTACAAGGCTAATGTAGGTAAATTATAGACAAGGTGGCTAGGGCCATATGAAGTTGCAAAGGTATTTCCCAACGAAGTTGTGTAGCTCATGACCATTAACCCTATGAAATTCAAACTACTGGTGAATGGGCACCATCTCAAATTATATCACATGCCAGCTTTAAAAGAAGAGTTCTTTTAGCCAAGAAGTTCCTACAACCGAAGGCAGTTGACCTAGTGTAAAGATTTCTACTTTTGTAGAAAATCCATTTCTTCACCCATCTGCACATCCACCCATCTATACCACCTTTCTCTCTCTTCCATTATTTCTTCTCACCTCACAACATTCCACCTCATCATCATTAATTTCTCAATTATTTCTCACCAACGCAAGCAATACTTCCTCCTTGATTGTTGCAATGAATTCTCTACAATCATTTTTGTACACACTTAGGTACGTGCACATTAATTGCATTCTTAAGTATCCTTTCGAGTGTTTCATTTAATCAATGTACGATAATATGGAGGTTCACATAATTTCCTTAAATCCCCCATCAAATCACTCTTTCCATCTCACATGTGTGGACACATGTCCAAATTTAGGTTGGGGAGGTAAGAAAGATACAACAATATTGCAACCTGCAGATGCATGATTGTTTGTGTAACCAAATTTCCCCTTAAATGAAAAATTTATTATGTAAATTTTATCTACACAACTTTGTTGTCCCGAAATACCAAGACTGGAACCCACTGCCTTATGTTGGAGACATACAACTAAGAGAATTTATGTCCTAGGTATAGAATGAAATCAGTTGGGGTGAACAATACAATGCTTACAAGAAGAAGGAATCTAGTATTCCCCTAGCCATCAGGGTTGAATCGAAAACCCCAAAGACATTTATACATATAGGAATAGATTTCTCTTTAGACCAAGCTATGGTAATATAATTATGCCTTGGATTGAAGTTGTTTACAGTGAGTATGAAGTAAAAACTACAGAAAAAGAAGATACTATGAGGGGATGTCTATCCCAAAGATGGAACCTATAGACTAATGAGATAAAAAAATATGACACATTCTCTCCACAACTATGTTGTTGCACTGAAGAGAATTAAAAGATACATCCAGCTTAGGAGAACCAAGGGGGCGAGAATGGCTTCCCCTGACTTTTCGACTACTTACCCTCCTATGGCCTGTGCCTAATTTCATATTCTATACTTATGACATTGTAGAGGAACAACTGTGATGGAGGAGACTTGATAAGTTGGGGGGATTTTACTGGAACCCTGATTCACCCACGGTAGACACCAACATTGGACAGCTATCAGTCGTAGACTTCAGGGCCTTAACAAAGCAGAAGCATAACTCTTCCCCTGCTGGAGGACTAGCAAAAAATTAGGTTGGGGGGAGTGATGAGTCTAGATTTTGGCCTAGTTAGGGGGATAGAATCTCTTGTTATTTTTTGAAGTTACCATAGACTTTGATATTATATGTTGACACTTTTACTTAGTTTCTCCCAGTCATAAGACATTTGGGACTAATTTCATTTCTATTGGTTTTAATGATATTTACCTATTATGTGGACCATTTGTATTTATCTTGCATGTGATTGATGAATGTTCTTTAAGGTGGTTATGATTATGCAATTATTATGTGTACTGAAATCATTCTGCAGATATGATTGAAATGCTAAGTTAAGAAATGCAACTACCAATCGGTTAGGTAGAGGAGTTGCGTGAAGGTCAACTAAAGACGACGGCGTAATATTCCCATGTCAGATTCATGTAACCGCCTTGTAAAAATATTTAATGGCATTTAGCATTGCAGGCGTTACTCCAATGGTCGAGTACACGTTTGGGCATGCATGTCCGAACGGATTCCCCTTCATGTGTAACTGCTCCTTCCACTTTCTTCTCATTTTCCCTAAATGGAATCCTCTCAGTTAGTGGGAGTTGATGGCCTTATTTAGTTGCCTCAAATAAGGCTCGAATCCTCCTTCCTCAAGCTAGTGAGTTAGTGAGTCAATCACCAAGTTCTTGTATAAGCTAATAATCAGCCATACTTTTGTAATTATATTTTCTAATGAATGAAATAATATTTTGAGTTGAGTATCTGAGTTTGTATTAGTTTAGAGGATACTCATCCAAGGGTGCCCACTTAGTGATTAATCCATTCCTTTAGTTTAGTTAGATTAGTGTTAGTTTTTTTTCAATACTTAGTTAAGATTCTAGCATTGAGAGTTCCTGCAACCACTAGAATTCCATTATGTGATTGTTCCTACAGCCGAAGCAGGCAGAGTAGTTTCTTGTTGGATGCTTAGATTTTTCTTCCTATTATGCATAATTATTTTAGATTTGATTGAGTGATGTTCAGCATTTTCTATGTTTCCTTTCATGTAGTTTACTTTCAACATTAAGTCTTTATTAGTTGTAGAACAAGATGACTACATTGAAATTCCTAGTGCACATACTGTGTTGACCCATTTCAAGTTCACATCCCTGGGTTGACAATTTAAAAGTACCTTCATAGTGGTTAAGATAGCTATTTAGGTCAGATGTCCAATCTTTGAATCATGGTTGTAAGGGCTTAGTTATTAAAATCATTGTAGGAGGTTGACTATCACCTCACCTCTCATTAAAACTCTCGATCCTAATAAGTCTTTACCTCCAAACTTTAGATCGAATTCCTATTGCCATTATGATTGAAAAATGGACATGACACAAAATATTATAAGAATCTTAAACATCTTATGCAAGACCTCGTTGGTTTTGGTCGACTTCGAATTGGAGCTGTTAATGATCAAGGAAATAATTCTTTTGCCCCTCCTAACAAAAATTTACAAATCTTTACCAATCCTATGTCAAATCATATAATTTCATTTTTCAGACCTACTCAAACTAAGAAGAATGATGTGATGAATTTTGGCACGAATGATGACAACATGGATACTATCGAACAAGGTCCTATGAATACTACTGAATAAAATCTTGTGTATAATATGGCTAGATTGATCAAAATTCTACCTCACAAGCACCAAACTAAAAAGTCCCTTAATATTTCTTTCTCATCTAAAGATAATTAGAAATGCACCTTATGGTCCTCTTTATATAGCTAGCCAAATCAATGGCAAGCCCACTAATGGGATATTAATTGATCTTGTCTGTAGAGAGAATGTGATCATTGAAGAATTCTTACTTGTGCATGAACTCTATCAAGAAACAAAACATAAACCAAAATCATGGATAAATATGCATAGTGGTATCACTTGCCCTACAATGGGATCGATCGGCCTTCCTCTAAAATTCAGACCGAAACATTTATATGTCCCATTCTCCATCATCTCGACATCGGATAAATTCTATGTGAAGCTTGGTTATCCATGGCTATGATCCATGGAAGTTGTCCCAATGATTGTGCATAAATTCTTAAAATTTCCTTTTGATAATGAAATATTTATTATGCATCATAGTGACTTTAATCCTTTGTCTTCTCATGCAAAATTTTAATTGGATTTATTTTGGCCCAAGCCTATGGAACCTATTAAACCTTTTGAGGACTTATTTTTCAAATCCTACCAAAATTTTAAGGTGAAATGTATAGCAAATATGTCCTTTAGAAACATGCCTCAACCCATGATTGAGCCTCCTATCCTTCACAAAACTATGATTGAACATAAATACATTCCAAATAATAACAACCCATGACAGGTACTTTTCCTATCTCCTATAAATGACCAAGAGATAATGAAAAAAATCATGTCACACCTCCTAAGATAAAGAGAAAGTAGTTGAACAACCTCCTTTGGTTCCTTTCATTCCTTGCCTTATGGAAGAAAAGAAACCTATGGTTGATAAATTTTCTCCTTCACAAACACAACTTTTCAATCGTACTAAAAGAAACAAAAATGTTAGAGTGTAGGCATAGACATCATTCTCTTGCTTGAAGATTAAATGAAGAAAATAACAAAGAAAATCAACATCCAAACATGATAGAAGCAATACACGATGAGTCCCCATCTTCACCACAACAAAAATATCCTATATCAGAGCCGCAATAGGAGATAAATCCCTCTTTAGACATTATCATTTGACCTCTCATTGTGATTAACCTAGATTATGATGATGAGGTTGATAAAATTGATGAAGAAGTGCATAATGAATTGAATACATTGTTTTACTCCTCTATGATCTTAAATGGTAATTCTCCTAGGAAGATTTTTGAACTTGGTGATGACCCTAGTTCGGTACTTGCTATTGTCCCTTTGACCAGTTGTCCGCCTTTCATATACGATGAACATGATTGGGATGTGGACAACCTGTTATAGGTTGACTCGCATGTGCCTTACTAGTATTTTGCATTATTTTATTTTTCATGTTGTGTGATTGCATGTGCCTACTGTGATCCCTTGTACTGTTTTGTTTGGTGTATCTCTCTCTTTTTGTGCATTCCTCTATTTGCACCTACATTCCTCTCTATGTCATAAACATATTATCTTTTTTATTTGTCTTATTTTTTCCTTTTGGGGATGATGGAAGGTGTTGATACATTTAGGTATCTTCCATGTTGACCCAAAAAAAATCTCGTTTTTCACTCTCTTTGTAGCATTCTTCTTGTTCCATGAGTATTTGGGGAATGATGACAGTTCCAAGATCTCTAAAAACATTGTAGCAAAGATATATTAACCAAAAATTTGTGGATCCCTTATGTGATTTTCGGGATTTCATTATGGGGGCAACCCATTTTCATGACATAGCTTTATTTGGAAACATATTACTTGGCATAGGGCTTTCCAAATAAGCTCTCATATCCTCTTTATTATTAGCATTTATCATTTTCTACTTTAAATTAATTTCTCACAACATGGTGTTTAGCAATTTTTATAAAGTGGGAGCATACATTGGCATTATTCTTTTATAGTTCATGTTTCATTATGTAGCCTTCTTACTTCATGTGATGCTTGCTTCTCTTTGTGGTGAAATTGGGTGTGATTTCCTTCAAGAGCGTGATCTCTCTTAGCATTTATATTCCTCTTAGTGGCTTGATGTGACACACTACATCCCCTAAGTTGTGAATCTTCTATTATGTTATTGGTCCTCTCTTGGAGACATTAGGCACGATGTTCCGTAAGTTAAGACCTTACATGAACTAAGAAAAACTCATTTGAACATACCTTACACTATTTTGGTATTTACAATAACCATTATATAGCCCCTTGCATAACACACTTTTATTGCTTGTGGAGCTATCATGTGTATTCATGGGTGTTAAGCATACGAAGCTTTTCTTGCCTCATGAATTATTTTGTGCATGTTGTGTGGTGCCTTATCAAATTTATTAGGAGGTATAGCTTTGGTATGATTCTACATATGGGAGCCAAACTTAGGCATGACCCATAGCCACTTGATTGTATGTGTGAGCACATATCATTCATGTGCATGTGTGTCTCTGGGGGCTCACCTAGTGCATGGCCTGAGGTTCCACTAGCCCTTGTGAGCATGTGTTTGGTTTTTATAGTGGACATCATGTTCCACTTTCAAATGTTTTTGGACAAATGTTTGAAGCTTGATCCACCCCTTATGTTCTTGTTTTTATTTTTTTCCTTTGTCTTTGGCAATGTATGCTTGTGCCTTGTTGTTGGTTCATACATTATTCGCATGTGTTTTCTTTTGTGCTTATGTTATTTTTCCATAGGATCTCAATCTTGGGGGCTTGATTATCCCTCTTGATCATTGTCATCCTATCTCACTAGCAATGGTACACTTGGACACCTCTTGATGTGATTTCGTCTACTTTAGTGTGATTTTGAAGCAAGTTCCTCCTCTCACTAAAGTGGGGGCTAAATATAGTGCATAGAAATGTATCCCTTTACATTTTTACACTTGTTTGAGCCCTCCCTACTAAAATTGAGCTTATTTATTCCTTACTTGGCTCTATTTTGCATCCACAAGCCTTTTTTAATGCATCTTTTTGAGGATGATCTTGACACATATCAAATAACCAATCATAATTTAATGATTTTAGATTGTATGGCCCATATTTAGTGACCTAGGTAATGTGCCACCTTGAGTGTATGGTTCCCACCTAAGTTTCAGGGCCTAGATCTGAAATTGCCATAGAACTTAACAATTCTTGAAATTTGTGACCCAAGCCTAGATTATTATGACTCATACGCCCCAACTAGCATATGATTCTTGCTTAGCTTGGACCTATTTTGAATTCAATTCTTGGTGGGATTTTATTCTCCTAGATCTGATGTTGACTTGTAGTGTTTTAATTTTAGGAAATTTGGCATAAACAAGTATAAATTTAAGGTTATTTCATATATTTTCTCCTAACACTTTTGAGATCAAGCACTATAGAGAATTTGTGATCAATAGATAATTCAAGGGAATTCAAGAGTGATTATCAAGTATTTTGGAGAATTATTCAAGATTCAAGTATCATGTCAAAGTCATCATGCATCATGTTTTTTTTTGAGATAACATTTGTGATGTAGGTTCTTATGATTCAAGCAAGCATTCAAGTCAAGATCTATAACATACAATCAAGAGTCAAGATCTACATTCATGCTAGACATTGCATATAATATATCAACCTTTGTTCCACGGTTTTGGTGAGTTGCAACAACATATTTGTTCATTCATCATTCATTCATGTTATTTCATCTCATTTCAAGGTTTGATTACCAAAACATGGTTTGACCAAGGCAAACCCCTATCCACTAACAAAACAAAAAAATTCCCTCTATTTGATGTGTGATTTTTAGGTTTAGGTTGAAGATCTATTGAAGAGCGAGATTGGAGAAAATTTGTCAAAATTGTCATCTAACGTCACGCCACACAAACCCCATAGGACACAACTACTAACAATCACAGAACATTTTTTTAAAACAACATTTACATTAAACATAATTATATAATAATCAACATTAATATAATTCATAAGACATCAACCTAGTCCCATGGAGTTACATGGTGCACTACTTGAAATGAACCCAAACCAACTACAACGTTAAATGAAACCAAACTAAAAAAATGATAGAAGCTTGAATAAGAAATAATATAAATATAACATCCACCCAAACATGAATAAGATAGATAAATAAAAACATGAATACATATTATTGCATTAAAATTTTCAAGTTCATAATTACATTCGTGGAACATATTCTCACAAATACAACACATAAGATGTCAATATTACATTACAAAGTTGATTCCCTTATAATATTGGGAAGTGTACATCATAATCCAAAGGAAAACACTAATGAAGAATTGAATACATAATAAGGTACAATCTTCCTTTGAGAGAAGCTCTGAGATCACTACAACTGGTACCTCTCTACAACATCTCGATCATCGGTGGGAAACCCAACGGGTGTGTAGCACATTCCACCTGACCATGTGAACCTGAAGGAACACCCCCCATGCTAGGAGATGACAAGAGGACCCTCACCCAACAAGGTCAAAAACATAAAGGACTAACACCACACAACTCAAGACCATATAACAACATAAACAAAAATAATAATAAAACTCCAGAGGTAACAAAAGAAAGGAAAAAATGGGCATAGTGGGAGAGTTTCATCACATGGTCTTACATGGATTAACCATACTACCTAACACTAGGAGCCACCTCCATCAATGTTGATTAATCAGACTACCTAACACTAGGATTCGCCTCCATCTATGGTTAACTTGATAGCCTATCTCAAGGTGTCTCCCATAGGGTGACTCATGGGGAGCCACTTACCTTTCATGGAGACAAGGTACTAACCTTACCAACCAAGTCGTCTCACCCGTCCTTAGACTTTGAGATCACTAACGACAGGGGTGAGGTGCATGTTTTAGTCTTGTTATGTGTTTAACTAACCCAACCCACTAGATACATTAATTAGGTTATCACTTATTTAAGGAAACTCTTCCATGGGTGATAACTTGTACACCGAGCCCCATGAAGAGCCACTCTCCCCAACGGTTATCCCAAAACTAAAGACAAGCAAAAGGGTGTACCTCAAACCTCAAAACATAAAGGCATTATTTCCAAAACAGACGCACAAGGCATGACCATCTCATGACTACATAAAATATCAACTCATAATACAAGGAGGTACTACCCATACATAAATTCTCAAGGTAAAAAGATAGATAAAATGGTGCAGCAACAAATGCACAAGCACACAATTTCCCCTAGCCTCTGGAGGTAAATAAACATCTACCCAAGAACCAAAATAACACATGTTTCCGAAAAACATGAAACAAATTACATCAAGTTCTTAGACACACAATAAATAGCTCTTACCAAATAAATAAATCAACAATTCATTTTTACAATTAAAAAAAAACTCTTTTAATGATACATTAATCCAAATAAAACCATGTTTCAAAGCAATATGAACTAGACATAAACAAACATATCGCGAACGAATAACAAATCCATCATCTAGAAATCACTTAGTATAAATAAACAACTATAAATCAAATCCATTCCAACTTATAATATTCATGGTTGAAATAAAGTAATTTAACAAAAAACTATTAAAGTAATTATAAATCATTTAAGACTATTTTAGAAACTACTTTAACACAGATATTTATTTTCCGAGGTAAGAAAATCTTTTCGAAAAAAAAATATTTAAACTTAACTATTAAAAAAATTATAAATAAAATGTGTATATTTTAATCCTACAAAATATTTATTTCTTATTTTTATTTCTTTTACCAAAACAAAATATTCTCTAAATTTGTTTTTCCATGATTGTTAAATCTAATTTGCAAATTCATTTCTCAATACAAATTTAACAAAATAATATCTAAATCTGAGTTTTAATCAAATTCCAGAATTGAAAATTACTTTTGCACCACCAAAATAAATTTATTTTCTCATTTTTCTTTTTTCCCAAATCAGAAAAATCTTATAACTGATTTTCTATATTCCTTATATCTAATTTACATATTCTTTTAATAAAATCATATGCAAATCTGAATTTTAATAAAAATATAATTTTATGTTTAATTAATTAAGAACAAAAATCCACATTTGAACAATTATAAATATATATCCAAATATATGTACACACATATATATATGTATATATATCTGACATTAAATTAAATAATTTTTTTAATACTAAAACTGCTGGAAATTACTATTTGACAGCTGGTTTAAATACCAATTTTTTTTACAAAATACCAATCAATATATTTAATACTTCCATATTTTCTAAACAAAACCAATACATTTATACACACACATATATATAGTATTACCTCCATATAGTATTGACATACATACATATATGTATATTTTAATAACATAAAAACTCAATAAATATCCATTGTAATAATCATATAACTCATCAAATACAAAGCAATTTAAACGTAGTCCCACACACACACACACATATATAAAAATATATTAAAACACATAAGCAAACAAATGGCGGTTACAAACCCACGCACAAACCACTCCAAAATACAATAGCGAGGATGCAAGAGACAGCCAAAATAAAATAAGGAGATCTTTGGTAAAGAGAAATTTACAGAGTAATTGGCAGAGATGCTTTGCTAGCCAAACTCACACATCTAAAATATTAAATGAAACGATACTGGATAGGGAAACAAAGAGGAAAGTGAAATCCAAAGGTTGCAGATGAAATTTAAACTACAACGATTTCACAATAACAACATTTCAAAACTCACATATTGCATTATTTATTACATCGAATTTTTGAAAAGCAACACAATACAATTTCAAAATTTTAATTTTTCTTTTCAACTCGAAAGAACGGAGATATTTAAGTTTAATGTGCTACCTAGAGTCCTTTGCTTGAATTTAATTCAGAGACAAAATGCTAGGTTGAGCGCTTCCAGACAACCACGTTCTTCACCAACTTCACCAATTTCTGAAATCCACAGCTTCCAAAAGAAATTTCGAAGAAAACAATATCCAAAACAAACTACGATTCTAAATAAACAAATAAATAAATAAACATTATAACCCAAGCAACACTTAAATTTTAAATTTTATTTTAAATTAACTACTCGATGTTAGAATTAGTCATCATAATAATAATTTCAAATGGCTTAATTTAAATATTCAATAAAATAATTTATTGATTTATATTTATTTAAATTAAATTGTATTCTCAAGATAATTTAAACTATGCAATATTAATAAAAAAATTAATGTCAACATAAAATAAATAACACTACTAGCACATTTTATTTTCTAAGAGAATTAATGTCATTCACTACAAATGTAATTTAACTAGTACACATATATTAATTAATAATATATATAAAGAACACTGAAAGTTATCAATTCTTAACATTGTTTATTATAATATTAATTAATAAAATATATTAAAAACTAATAATATATATAAAAAACTATTTTTAATATATATATATTAATTAATAATATATATAAAAAACTATTTAAGCATACATATCTTAGTTTGTAATTTTAATGGAAAAGTAGTTAAATTAAAAACTATTTATTGGGAAGTTTTTAATTTAAATCTTTTTGGGAAAATAGAAAAAGAAAATTTATTTTATGTGTTTTTTATTCTTAAGCAGCGCATACTTCCACATGTCTGTCATTTTCAATGAAGCTTCAAAAAGTTTACTAATATTCCTTTGTTGCTTTCACTGTATAATGCTTTCAGCGTAATTATTTAACTATCCTCATCAAAGAATAACATTTAATTAAAGCAATCATTTAATGACATCAACATAGCCATAATCGAAAAACTTTAATAACCATTACTAAAACCATGGGAATAATGACTCAAAATAAAACAACACTAATAATACTATAAAACTTGATCAATCAAACAAAAAATGAATAAACACCTACACAAATAAAGTCTTACCCAATTGACCCAAAGACCCAAGTGAAGAGGCACTACATGTCATCTACATTGCAAAATCATGAAAATTCACCTGTAGGTTGCAATTCAGTGTTTCAAACTCAAAGATCAAAGAGGAGAGAAGCTATAGGAGAACACCAAAGGCTATCAAAGTTTTAAAGAAACCTTGATACTGGGACTAAATCACCACTTGTGGCGTATGAATCCTAGTATACTAAATTTCAAGCATTTTAATAGATCCTAGTTCAGCAGTTTCAAATTCTGAATTCAAACCAAATCCCTAAACTGGGACTAAATCACCCATACTGGTGTATGAGTCCCAGTGTGCTTCAAAATTCATAATTTTGGGAGTGCAAACCTTTTTCCGAGCATCTTTAGTCTTCCAGGTGCCCCTCTGTCCTTTCTTAGTTCATTATTCTAATTTTATATTTCTTATCTTAGGTTGCATAGTTAGTTTTACACATCATTACATTTCCTTTTTTTCAACCTTATACTTGGTGTTGAACCCCCTTTTTGTCTTTAATTGCACCCCAAGGAAACCTTATTACAAATCTATTTCCCTCATTCCATCCCTAGATTGAGATCTCTAAGGTTTCCTTGAATGAAACTTGAAGGAAATATGTGGAAGAACCCTGATCCCCCTTCAGTTCTATCTTCCAAAATATAGAAAACAATTTTCTTTGTTGCATATATTATAATATAATATATATAATATTTTATATAATATAATTTTATATTATAATATATATTATATTATAATATATATTATATATAATATAATATAATATAATATAATACAAATAATTCTTGGTTATCGGGTCTTGGACCCGACCAAATTAAAAAACCAACCTAAATGAAATGGATATTTGTTTCTAAATGGATATCCATTTTATAATGGATGTCTATTTTGAAATGGATGTCTATTTTGAATAGATATTTGCTTAGGTTTGGTGTTTGATATGGCACCATGTACTTTCTACCTAAGCCTAGAAAAAGTCAAAGCGGATTTTTCGTGTTTTTGAGCAAGTTAAAAATGTTTTTTTTTCACATTTCCACTCTTTGGACCCTCGTGATCTTGCACAGACCCCCTCACCTAAATTCCTTTGGTCACACATCAAAACCAATATACCCTTCAAAACCATCAACCTCAATTCATTTGGTCACACCTCAAAACCAATACACCCAACATCACTCTTATTAATACTTCCAACTTCGTCCACTACTACTCATCTCATCTCTTGACCAAGAGTGGAAATACATGAAAGATGTGATGAATGGATTGAGTAATATGTCAATATCACATTTTTTTTTTGGTCATTCCTCCTTCAAGAGACTAAAATAATTCAAATAGAAGGGCAAGGGTAACCCTAGGTAACTTGCAGCTTATATATTGATAAATAAATTTATAGACAACTTTATCATTAATGTTGACCCAAAATTGGCATTCCATGTCACTTATTTTGATGCACTAATCAAAAGAAAAATTCAAATTGAAAAAGATAAATTTGATAAAACAAAAATTAAACTTTATTCAAAGGATCAAAACCAAAATGAAACTATAAAAACTAAAGATGTCAAAGGATCAAGGAATCAAAGGATAAAGGATGTTGCAACCATAGAGACAAAGGATAAAGTAAGATAATTTGGTAAAGTTTCCCAATACAATAAAATTTAACATTATAGTACAAATATTAATGTAAATAGATGAGAAATAGAATTTAAGTTTCCCATTCAATTTTACCTTATAAATGTTAGCCTCTTGAATGTCTCTAAGGGGACCTCTACACATAAGCTATAGAGGAGATCAAGTAATTTTTACCTAAGTAAGATTTTAGCCATAAATTATATCTTAAAAAATGGTTATTATCTTTGTAAATCAAATATAATAATTTAGAGCAAAATATTTGAATGATTTTAATTTTATTTCGAGCCAACTAGTTTCTTTAGATGTTAAATTGAAAGAAGATGATAAATATATTTTATTTTTTTACTCTTTACCTATAAATTTAAACAAAAAGATTATTTATATTAGAGGTAGTAATGCAAAGATCAAGATGAATTATCAATTGTAAATGATTGATGATAATTTATGAGTGAAAATGATATGTAATTCATAAAATTTTAAAGTGCAAGATTGCAATAAGTCAATATATAACATGTTAGTGTTCATAGATAAATCATTATAAAGTGATTATACATTCAAAATTTAAGTTTAAAAGTAGAAAAACATGCACTCAAGGAAAAAATTAGATTGAATATCAATTTTATATATATAAGTGTAGAGTAATTGTGTATGTACATATACAAATTTGGTAGGAAAACATGTACACAAGGAACAAAAAATATTGAATATCGATTTTATATATATAAGTGTAGAGTAATTATGTATGTACATATATAAATTTGGCATATATGCAAACTCAAAACATTTTTTAACAAAATATGGTATATGTTATCTCAAGGTCTATATACAATGTACTTCCCAAATAGCTATACCATCTCAAGAAAATCCTAAACTTGTGACGGATCATCAAAATTTATCCTCTTCATGCCACTTTATAGATGTGAAGTTTAGTACACAATAACAATTCAAACCATAAATTAGATTAATTAGCTCAATGGTAAATAAGTTAGACTACTAAATAGAAACTTTTCTACTATTTTTTATCTTTCAAAGTAACATCTAATCACTATACTAAACTATAATTTCTCAAAAATATCAATTAAAGTCAAATTCAATTCTTGATTACCTCAAACCTTTATTTATTTTTTGGCAAACGTTTTGCAAATGAGGGTCCCTTAGGACAATCAAGAGTCCTACCGTATCATAATGGTAGAGGATCCACATAGGTGGATGCTAGAATACACTATAAAAGGTAAAATAAAATTGATAAAATTAATATATAATTGTTGACAAATAAATATAAACTAATCATATATCTACTTATATCTAAACTTATATCTACTAGATATAAAAAACCATATACCACCAATGAAGCTTTTTTTATTGTTTGACAAAGACTCATCATGGATGCACCTAACTACAACTTCTTGTATAAAAAATGACATGAATTTAAAACTATAAATGTATGCACATATAATCATAATATATTTGAAATCAACATCTAAATCACTATAATAAGTTCTAGATAAATTATAAATTCAATGAAAATTTAGTTCAATTACCTTGACTCTTTCTAATTGCTCTAAGAGTCATTCTATGAATGGGAGTCCCTTAAGACGATCAAGTGTTTTAGTATAAGACATTGGAAAATGTGTCACATCATTCACATTTAGAGTAGACTATAATATTAAAATAAGATCGAGATATAAATTAATATATTTAATTAATCACAATTTAAATGATATGCATACAATAGAAAAATTTAAACATGTACAAAAAATTATATATTATTTAGGCCAAATTCAATGGTCAAAAAAGTACCATGATGGAATTCTCTATGTTCATCATCTATCATCAATTATTCAATCCCACTTAAATATACATTAGTACTACTATTTTTTACATTAATTTTAAATGAAATACAAAATAAAATAACTTTAAGTTTTATGTATATAAGATTTCCCTTGCTCCTCTTCTCTAGCCCTTGATGGATCTCCTTGTGTTCTTGTTTGAGGTGTCTTAGAATATGTACTACATCCTTTTGGCTCATATCCTATAGGTGTCATATGATGGACCTCATACTCAATTGTGTTTAGGAGAAGTTTAATAGTCTACCTAATAGGACCTAAACACATATGATTGCACATAGTGCAATGATGAGGCATACAAATGTGTGTAGAAGATTATGGTCCACCAACATCAACTAGTCCACCAAGAGTATCACTATCAGGCGGCTAGGAAAATTGAGAAGACTATGTAATCAAATATTCAGTCAAATATTATACGGCCATGAGGCTCTACATTGTTGCATCTACAACAATGTTTGGGTGTGCTATTGGAGGTGAGATAGCAATAGGAGGGGTAATATATGGATCTTGGAGTTGTCGCATTGCCCCAAGTCTATCTTGGCGCATTCCTCTACCTACCTATTGAGAAGACTGTGTAATCAAATGGTTAGTCAAAGATTATATGGCCATGATGCTCTACATTGTTGCATCTACAACAATGTTTGGGTGTGCTATTGGAGGTGAGATAGCAATAGGAGGAGGGGGAATATATGGATCTTGGAGTTCCTGCATTTCCCCAAGTCTATCTTGGTGCATTCCTCTACCTACTCCTTGGAATTTTCTAAAGTCAAAATAATTCACATGCTTTCCTAAAATAAACTTTGTATATTGTTTGAAGAGAAAATAAAGAGGTACATCAAGATTTTTGTTGGGTGGTTTATCAAAAACCATCCACCAATGATCCCAAAAAAATCTTGTAATACCCTCATGTGTGCACCATTTGATTGAAAACTTGGGCTTACATACATTTATAGGTTGTGTATTTATGTGCTCACAAAATATTGGGCTAATTGGGCTTTGGATATTTCTAATTATTTGACTTGATCATAAGACAAATTGTTAGCATATTGTAACATCTTAGATTCTCTCCATTCCCAAAATGAATTGTGTTGTCTTATGAGGGATTTCACATGACCAGTTATTCCCTCTAAGTTAGGTGTAATTGAAGACAATCTAGGGTGTCAATGGTATATTTCAACAATTTTCTTCAATTTGGTAACATTTCTATCAATTAAGTCTTGAATTGAAGGAGGGTTTGGAAGGGGGGTTTGGTGGAGGGTTTTGATTGTCAAATTATTCTACCATTTTAAAACTTGTTTGTAATTTTAAAATTTTAAAATTAATAGAAAAATAACTAATTATTAAAATTTATAAATAAAAACCTAATCTATAGAAAGAAACTATGATAAAACAAAAAATTATGATAAATAGAAAAGGTTGACTTACCTGAAAATTTAAATCTCAAATATGAATGCAAGAAAATGGATTTTTTTTTCTCGAAGTGGATATCCATTTTTGCCTCTTGAAAATAGGTTTTCTCTACCTGTGATTGTGTAAAAATTAGCATAATTTTCCTTTTTATATATATAGCATTCTAAAATGGATATTCATTTTAGAGAATTTTTTTATTATAAATAGCTCTCCAAAACAAATATTTGTTCTGAAAAACTTGTTTATTTATATTTAATATATTATTATATTATTGATATACATATCATATATAAGTCTTATATATTATAATATTATAATTAATATATTATAATATATATAATATTAGATATTATTATAATATACAATATATAAATCATATATAATAATAATATATAATGTATAATATATAATATATTATATATAATATATAATATATAATATATTATATATAATAATATATTTTATATATAACAATAATATTATATTATATATATTATAATATTATAAGTTATATATTATAATGTATATAGTATTAGATTTATTATAATATTTAATATTTAAATCATATATAATAACTATATATAATAATGTTATATTATATAAATAATAATATGCATGTTGTAAGGAAAACAAAGGTGTGGAAATGCCTTCCTAATGCTAATTCTAAGAGGAATAGTGCAGACTATAGGTTCAAAAATAATTAAAATTCATTAAAATTGCACATTACTGGAAACAAAATAGACAATTAAAGCATACACAGAATTGGACACCAGTATTTAACGTGGGAAAACCCTTACAAGAGAAAAACCCACCACACCAAGAAAAACACTTTGTATTACAGTAAGTGACAATTACATACAAAGTTGCAGTTACCCTTTGCAAATATCAATTTCACAACAACAACATTTCCCTGATCAACCTTGTACAAATCAAACCTTGACTATAGTTCTATGACTCGTTGTTACAATGCTTATACAACATACAATGAAGAACATAAACAAAAATGTTCATAACCCCTTCACTATTACAATGTGTTACAATGTATATCCAACAACCATGGTCGATTCAATCTTTGTACAAATGGTTTGATTCAATTTCCTTTGTAGAGTAACTGTCGATCTTACCAACCAGTGAATGGTCACCACCAACTCAGCATAGTCCTCCAATGACCATTGTACAACTCAACAGGTCACCTAAGTCAGTGTTTGTTCAACCACGGTCCACCTTCGAGTCCATCGACATGACCAACACTATCGATGAAATATTGGAAAGTCACATTGATATCCCATGTCTCCCCGATGTCCCAAAAGAACAATCATGACCATGAGCATTGAATCGGAAAGAGTCTCCCCGACATCAACCAATCAGAATTATCGGTAAGATAGCAAGCATCGGAGATATTCTAAAATTTCCCATCAAGGTCTCAATTCATCCTGATGTTCTTAAGTTCAACTACAGTTTGAAACACCTCATCAGCAGGAGTCACACTGACATTCAACTAGAACAGACTCATCAACAAAACAACATGCTTCGAAAGAAGTTCAAAATGTCTAGTCGAAATTCCATGTCTCCCCAATGACCCAAGCTAGATGACCTTTCCTCAGATCGGCAAGAGTCACACAGATATTCAATAGCCATCAGCAAGACCACCGAAGTTGGTATAACATTCTCTAGTCCAACTGAAGGCCAATGTTACCCCAATGCCATTGAGATCAATAAGACTCTCCCCGATGAAACTTCTTAGCTAGACTTCTAACATCGTTCTAAGTTAGGAAACTCACACTGAAATTTTAGGTCACACCAATAGCTGTCATCGGCAAGACTGACCACATGTCTCACTGATCTAACCACTTTGAGCCTTTAGAGATAAATTGTCTATTGAAAAGACATCTCAGGTGTCTCACAAATTTTTCTCTTTCAAGAGGTTCAGGTCAAAATATTGAGGCACATGTTTCCAACAAACGCCCACTTCATGAAGATCTTTTGACACCTCCAGAGCATTCAGGAACTACTGATATTCATGGGCTCCAAGGCCCATCGAACTAGCACACCACATGTACTTTTCTATGCTCACTGGTTTCATCAATGCATCTGCAACATTTTCCAGAGTATCCACTTTTTCTAAATAGACCTTTTCATCCTCCACCATATCTTGTACAAAGTGATATTGCACATCAATATGTTTCATCTTAGCATGGAAAGTTGGAGTTTTTTCCAAACATATAGTATTGTGACTATCACAACAAATTGTAATTTTCCCTACACTGAACCCAATATCAGAACATAAACATCTAAGTCAAACAGCTTCTTTACAGGCATGATTTGCTACCATGTACTTTGCTTCAGTAGTGGATAAAGCGACTACAGTGTGCTACTTTCTCATCCAACTAACTGCACCACCATTTAACATGAAAATATATCCACTGGTGGACCTTTTGTTGTCAATGTCCCCTACCCAATTAGAATCCGCATAACCATGAATTTTGAGTGATCTTTGTGAGCTAACCGAGTTGCCATGATAGCACAAAGTGTATTGTGTTGTACCTTTTAAATATCTAAATACTCTTTTCACAGCATCCCAATGTGGCCTTCCTAGATTTTCCATAAACAGACTAAGTACTCCCACTGCTTGGGCAATGCCTGGCCTTGTACAAACCATTACATACATTAAACTGCCAACTGCACTTTCATAAGGCACTTTAGTCATGTCCTCCATCTCAGTAGGATATTTTGGACAATCTTCAATAGATAGCTTTGTTCCCTGCAAAACTAGAACAACTAGCTACTTGTAATCATTCATACCAAATCTCTCCATAATAGTGTTAATATACTTACTTTGGTTGTCCTTGGCTATTTCCATCCCCAGAATATACCTTGTTGTACCAAGATCCTTCATTTCAAATTTTATAGAAAACTGATACTTTAGATCGGAAATCATAAACTTACTATTCCCTATGAACAACATATCATCAACATAGAGGGAAATAATAAGAATATGATCATTTTAAGTTTTTAATTACACACAGTGATCTAATTTCAATCTTACAAATCCCAATGACAAAAAAAATGTGTCAAATTTCTGGTACCACATTCTAGGTGACTATTTCAAACCATATAGAGATTTCTTTAACTTGCAAACCAGATTTTCTTTACCTTTTTCCACAAAATGCTCAGGCTAGGACATATAGATTTCTTCTTCAAGATCACCATGAAGAAAATTTGTTTTCACATCCATCTGCTCAATCTCCATGTCATATGATGTTGCAAGTGACATAAGAAATCTAGACTAGATGTCAGCTTGGCTACATGAGAAAATATTTCTCAATAATCAATTCCCTCTACCTGGGAATATCCCTCCGCAACCAACCTCACTTTATATTTTTCAACACTACCATCCAGATCAATTTTATTTTTAAATACCCATTTACAGCCAACATATTTCTTGACTTCAGGCAAGGGCACCAAACTCCAAGTTTCATTCTTCTCTAATGATGTCATTTCTTCCTTTATGGCTTCCAACCAAGAGTTTGAGTCAGGCATTCCAATTGCCTCTTTTATAGTCCTAATCTCATCAGTGCTAGTAATTAAAGAATAGGCACATGTAGAATCTAACATAGAGAATTCATACTTATCAGGTTGTTTCTTCTCATGTGCAGACCTCCCCATAAGTTGAGGCTGAGGTTGTGGTTCTTCTTCATAACTCTCAGAGTTGCTCGAAATCTCCTCAGATTTAGGTACATTGTCAAAAAAAATTCCTCTTTTTTTGGTGTTAGAGGAATTTCAACAACATCATTTTCCTCCTTGACTTCATTCATCCCTGACTGTAGATCCACTAAAGAAGGTTTCAGCTCACAAAAAATAACACTTCTATTGTACACAACTTTTTTAATCACGGGATTCCAAATCTTGTATCCTTTCACACCAATGTCATAGCCAATGAAGATACACTTAACAACTTTGTTCTCCAATTTATATCTCTTCTCGTTCCGCACATAAACATATGCTTCGCAGCCAAAGACACGAACATGTCTCAGAGAGGGCTTATGACCAAACCATGCATCTGAAGGAATTTTATCAACAAGTGTTGACAAAGGAGACCAATTCAATAAGTAGCATGTTGTAGCCACAACCTTAGCCCAAAACTTCTGCTCTAGACCAGCATTGCTCAACATACTTCTTTCCTTCTCCATCAACATCCTATTCAACCTTTCAACAACTCCATTTTGTTGTGGAGTGTAAGGTGTTGTTTTATGCCTTTTAATTCCATGGTCTTTACAATACCTTTCAAAATCTATAGAACAAAATTCACCACTGTTATCTATCCTCAAGCATTTAATTTTTCTTCCAATGTGATTTTCAACCAAGTTCCTAAACTCTTTAAACTGACTAAACACTTCTGATTTATTTTTCAAAAAATATACAAATTCCCTTCTCAAATAATCATCAATGAAAGATAAATAGAATTTTGACTTCGACAATGAAGGAACATTTACTAGACCAAAAACATCAGATTGAACATAATCCAAAACACCAAAAAAATTGTGAGGACTAGAGTAAAAAGAAACATGATGATGTTTTCCATATGTACAATGTTCACAAAATTCAAATTCTAGGTTACAATCATCAAGCCCATCAACTAGGTTTTTATTTTTCAAGGCTTTTAAACCTTTCTCACCAATGTGACTGAGCCTTTGATGCCAGAGAATAGTCTTCTCCTCTGGAAGTTTAACTTCCAAAGAGTTTTCACTAATAGGAATATTTTCCTCCTTCTCTTCACAAACAACTTTTTGTGACTTTGTAGAGACACTGTTACATTGAATAGTAAGTGCTTCCAGCTTGTACAGGGTAGCGATTCAAGCACCCCTTGCAAGAACTATGGAGCCACTAGTCATTTTGTAGTCATTTCTTGAGAAATAGACTTGCACTCCAACATCATTCATCTTGCTTATAGAAAGTAAATTCTGAGCCAAACCTGGTATATGCATTACACCATCAATTCCTTTGATTCTTCCGTAAAGGAATTGAATTTTAACACTTCCATGGCCAACTATTTCTAGAGATGAATCGCTTTCCAAATACACCTTTCCACCATCGTATTTTTCATACTTTGTGAACCAATCTTTATGAGATGTCATATGGAAAGATGCTCCAGAATCAATCAACTAGACATCATTTGATGCCCGATTTACCAAGGCTGCAATGAAGGCATCTGCATCGCTTTGAGAAAAACCATTGTCTAAAGATTTTATCTTCTTCTTTTTCTCCTCTTTACAACCCTTTCAAATATGACTAGGTTGCCCACAGTTCCAACACTTCACCTTGGACTTCTTGCCAAGAAACTTTGATCTCCCTTATGATTTTGATTTGGACTTCTTATCCTTCTACTTCTTGCCTTTTTTTCTTTTGATCTACCATGAATAGCAAGAGCCTCCTTTTCCATCTTAGAATACTTCCTTCTCATCTCTTTTGATAACAAAGAAGCAACTACATCTTCCATCTTGAAAGTGGTTGTCGTACTCCCTATAGCCATTACTAAATGATCTCAAGAGTCTGGAAAAGAACATAATAGAATCGTACAGTGATCTTCGTCATCAATTTTCACACTCACAGATGTTAACTAAGCAATCAGCATGTTAAATGTATTCAAGTGATCAGCAACAAACGTTCCTTCCTTCATCTTCAAGGAATACAACTTCTTCCTTAGAAATAACTTATTCACCAAGGACTTGCTCTGATAAATATCTCCCAGTTTCTTCCATAAAGAAGATGTGGTTTTCTCTTCATGAACATTTAGAAGGATAGAGTCTACCAAATAGAGCCTTATTAGCCCCTTTATTTTTCAATCTTCCATATCCCATTTTTCTTGCTTCATGCCAGATGGTTTTGCTCCAAACATAGCAACCCAAAGATCATGATCCACTAAACAATCTTCCATTTTAAGTTTCCATAAATCAAAATTGTTGCCATTGAACATTTTGGTTTCTACTCTTCCAGATGTGCTTGCAATTTTAATCTACAATTTCAAATACTAGAGTTCTACAAGACTCCCACTTCAAAATTGACACAAAAAACCAACCCTACCCACAAGGATAACACAACTGGCCAGGCTCTGAGACCACTTGTAAGGAAAGAAAAGGTGTGGAAATTCCTTCCTAATGCTAATTCTAAGAGGAATAGTGTAGACTACAGGTTCAAAAACAATTACAGTTCATTAAAATTACACATTACTAGAAATAGAATAGACAATTAAAGCATACACATAATTGGACACCAGTATTTAACATGGGAAAACCCTTATGGGAGAAAAACCCACCACACCAAGAAAAACACTTTGTATTACAATAATGACAATTACACACAAAGTTGCAGTTCCCCTTTGCAGATATCAATTTCACAATAGCAACATTTCCCTGATCAACCTTGTACAAATCAAATCCTGATTACATTTCTATGACTCATTGTTACAATTCTTATACAACATACAATGAAGAACACAAAATAAAAAATTTAGAACCCCTTCATTGTTATAATGTGTTGCAATATATATCCAACATCCATGGTCGATTCAATCTCTATACAAATGGTTCATGTCAATTTCCTCTGCAAATTAACTGTCAATCTTAGTAGCCAATGAACGATCACCACCAACTTAGCACACTCATCCAATGACCATCATACAAATCATTAGGACAACCAATTCAGCGTTCGTTTAACCACGGTCCACCTTTGAGTCCATCGGCATGACCAACACTATCGATGAAAGACTGGAAAGTTGCATCAATATCCCATGTCTCCTTGATGTCCCAAAAGAACCATCATAACCATGAGCACCAGATCAGAAAGAGTATCCTCAAATTCAACCAATCATCCTTATCGACAAGACAGTAAGCATCAAAAATAGTTTGAAATGTCTCACCGAGGTCTCAAGTCATCCCGATGTCCATAATTTCAACTATAGTTCAAAACACCTCATCAATGGGAGTCACACCGATGTTCAACTAGAACAAACTCATCAGAAAAACAACATGCTTCGAAAGAAGTTCAAAATGTCTCATTGAAGTTCCATGTCTCCCCAATGACCCAAGCTAGATGACCTTTCATCGGATCAGCAAGAGTCACACCGATGTTCAATAGCCATCGGCAAGACCACCGAAGTCAATATAACATTCTCAAGTCCAGTTGAAGGCTAATATTACCCTGATGCCACTAAGATCGATAAGACTCTCCCCGACAAAACTTCTTGGCCAGACTTCTAACATCATTCTAAGTCAGGAAACTCACACCGACAGTTCAAGTCACACTGACAGCTGTCATCGGCAAGACCAACCACATGTCTCACTAATTTGACCACTTCGAGCCTTTAGAGATAAAATTCCTATCGGAAAGACATCCCAGGTGTCTCATCAATTTTTTTCTTTCAAGAGTTTCAGGTCAGAAGATTGAGCCACATGTTTCCAACACATGTAATTAAATTTTACATAAATAATATATTATAATATTACATATTATTTATATATTAAATTATAATATATAGTAATTTAAAAATATATATATATATTAATACATAATAAAATAATGATAATAATTTATATTATATAATATATTATTATTATATATAAATTATATATAAGAAATGAAAATGAGAACAAAACAGATAAATGGATATTCGTTTTTGGATTTTAAAAATACATATTCCTTTTGCTTTAGTGTTTACCATAGAAAAATGTGCATTTTACCCAACCCACTTGTAAAAATTCAAAGATACATTTCACAACTCTAGCTAACTAAAAACGTGCTTTTTTCCTATCACCACCATTTGGCCTATCATGATCCTGCACATGCCCATGATGACCCACTCACTATAGTAGTAGACCATGATAATTGAGAGTGTAGGAGTTTTACTCTTAACAATTGTAAGTGTTGCATAACTTGATTTTTTTGGTGATCACTACCATTTAACTTGAATGTGATGGTTACATGTGAGACCCCTCCTTTTGTTGAAGGGTTTTCATCCTTTGACATGAGATCTACAAGGGTTTCATCCTTTGGTCTTCCTAGACACTTGGGTTTTCATCCTCAAATCTAAATGTCTGAACAATAGGTGTTTTTTGTGATTTCTTGTTGATGTTTTTCTATTTTTTAATCCCTCTTGATCCCATCTTTGCAACCTTCAAACACCCTAGAAGATTGTCCAAAACTACACTATGGTTTCCATCCTAGGATAGGTACATAATAATTATTATTTTTAGTTGTTGGCCATCATTTCCTTTCATATTAAGCCTAAAATGGTGAACCCTATGTTCAAATAGTCTTGGAAGATGTATATGATTATCCCCTACAACCTATAACTATCCTTAGAAAGTATGGCAAGGAGAACCTTTGGTTTGAAACCCTAAAAAATTGAACTAGTGGTCATCATTGGCATTGTTGTGGCATGCTCTTCTAGAATTCCATGTGGTTTGGATTCAAAAGGGATAGGTTGAATATCAATTCTAAATGGAATCCCATAGGAGATCTATAACATCATTTTTTTAATTAATGACACTCCTAACATGTAGGTTGGTAAGTGGAGATGGATAATAAAAAATGGTGGAAGTGTCAAGGTTATCTTAAGCATAGTTTATGTGTTTGTTGGTTGACAAGTTTATCCTTTTTGAAAATTAACTCAAATTTACTCTTGCTTTCAAAAAATGAAAGATAAATTAGCAACTGACAGTTGGAGAGATCGCCATTTCATTGGTGATCTTCCTTTGAATTTTGATTGAGGTATAACTTCCTCATAAGATAAGGATTTTTACAAAATTTTGAATTTAAAAGGTGAGCATAATTTTAACCAAAAAGTAGTAAAGGAAAACTAACACATATTCATAGTCATGATACAAATGCAATCAAAATAATCTTCCAGAATAGAAATACATACAATAATATTTGAAAGATAATTGTCACCAACATACTGCAACTCAAAGATTGAGATACTTGTAACAAATGAATAAACTATTTTGATTCCAACTTCACCTAGTCCCAAAGAAAATGAATATAACATGATAGAATATATAATCCGCAAAGAGAATTAATATCCTAGCATTTATCAAATCTCAAAGACTTATTCATAAACACAAAGTATCACACTCAGATTCTATATGCACATAGACAATGAAATTCTTCATAAATGAGAAAAATTATCAATGATCCTTATTTGATTGATTCTCACTCTTACATCAAAGTGTAATGGGGATCAAAAATTTGGACCCTCACTTCTTTGAATTTTTAGAATAAATAGAAAAGAGTGAATTTTCAGTTTCTGTAACCAGGACTCTTTTTCAATTTGGGAGTTTACAATTTTTTATAAAATAAATTACAAAAATAACTCTTGAAAGCACTTTTCAACAATTCTTGAATAAAATAATGGACCTTTCCTCCTTTTGTATGACCAATATTCAACACCTTTATTCACACCTCCATATATTTCCAATAATGTGGCATCCTTTAAAATGGATCCAATATTCATTGTAGGACACACAGAGCTCTAAAAACTTACAATTTGAAAACAATGCCTTTTACCTCTCATTTTTTCCTTTAAAAAGTGGCTATCAAGATTTTGGGTGGTTGTCACAACCTCGTCAGGTTTCAAAATGATTGTCACAACCTTGTTGGGTTTCAACAAGATTGTCACAACCTTTTTGGGTTCTGACAAGATTATCACAACCTCGTTGAGTTCCCACAAAGGTTTTCTAACCTTGCAAAATAATTGAACACAATTTATTTTTGAAACCACATATGATTTTTCAAGGTCTTAAAAAACAATTAAATCCTAAATTAAAACTTGAGAAGGACTAGGTAATTCATCTCATATTTTCAAAGGTGATATGGAGATTTGAAATGAGTGCACATGATGGATAGTAAGCACAAAAATTTCAAAATAGGTTGAATTCAAAATTGAGACCAACAACTGGCTCTGATTAGGGACAAGGAATGCAAAGGATGTAGCAGGAACCTAGAATATTTGGTTAGGATTAGTGAGTGCTTTAAATCTATTGGGATAGAGAGTTAGAAAAAATAGAGCATGATTGGAAGAGAAGAACTTGATGCAAGCTAGAAGGAGGGAAACCAAAACAAGATACAACAAAAAGGATAGAGACCAAAATAGGGAAACCAAAACAAGGAAAACAATAACCCCTGCTTAACCTATGTACAAGGTATGAAATCCTACCTCAAGTAGTTCCAAGATGATCATGCAAATTCATTGACAAGCTAAGAAATTAAATGCCTATAAAAAATAATGGTTGGTGAAAGAGAAGCACACGCTTAACCAATTTCCAACTTATGATTGTTGCAATAAGAGAGATAAGAATAACGCCTTTTAGAAACTCTCTAAAAAAATATGGTTCTCAAAAATCCACTTTGCATCATATACCTTTGCAACCAATTGATTCACATTAGCACTGCCTCGCATATGATCACTAGAATCTACTTGTTCAATATTGGACATAACATCATTATGTACTTAATTTTCTGAGCAATAAGAAAACAACCCCCAAATTGGACATCCCTTATAGGAACCATAAGATAAAAATATTGCTACATGTGAAATTTCTTTCATCTGATACTATATAATAATAAAAAAAATAGACCCCAGCTTGTAGTGTATGCATCATCAACTCCACCAAACTCAAATCTCGATTCACCCATTTCAATTTATTTCTCAATTTCATCTTATCTCACATAAAGTCTCAAGTGATTTTTCTGAATGTCTTGAGTCTTGCATACTACTTCAAAATTAAAAGGCTCAAAAATGGGATGATTTATTACCTATTTTTCTAATGCTTTGTCTTTATCACATTCATTATTAAACTAGAACATCTCATATTTAGATTATAGGTATGAAGAAGAATGGATGTATGATGATTCAACTTCCTCCACTTGGAGTTGATTTTTAATTTCACCATTTTCAGCTCCATATCATATCACATGTTCATTGATATTCTCAAAAGTGAAAGTCTTCATTGCTAGAAGAAAAGAAGAAATGTGTGAGGGTTTACTCGTGGTTGTCTCATTTGTATCCATGGAAGTGAAGTGTTGTTCAAAATTTGTTGAATATTTGACTTCCTCAATTGAGCTTTCTTCTTCAAAGATCGGTGATGCATGAATCTAAGCATCCTCTCCATAAACAAAATCCTTATCAAAAGCTTCTAAACACCAATTAGGAATGGAAATTTTATGTTTTTCATCTTTGTGTGTTTTCTCTCCATTTTTCTCTTCAAGCTTAGGCTGCATATCAGTTTAAGAAAAAGTATTTGATAAATCAATTGGAGCTTCTTTCTCTCTAAGCCAATCTTCTACATTTGTGTTAACCAAATCATCTACTAAGCCTATATCAATACCCTCAAATATGAAAGATTTTATTTCTAGAGTAGATGAGGGTGTTAGAAATTGTTTGTACTCCTTATTACTCATACCAATAGAAGATTGTCCAATAGTTGTTGTAGCTGAAGTGAAGGGTGTGATATTTTCTGATTGTATATGAGGAGAGTGATCTTCTTCATTACTTGAAGTGTCTGAACTATATTTATTCACCTCATAGTTGAAGTTATATATTTCATCAGAATAAAATTTAATTCTAGGGCCACTTTATTGTTATGAAAATTCTTTTGATAAAAAATAGTGAGGTTGGAACATTCAAATGGAGGACATAGGAGATTTGATGAATGCATAGGTTGAAAACTCCAAGTTTTACACTTTTGTGTCATACAATCTTGTGCATATTCTTCAACATGATTCTCCTTCGACAACCTAGATAAAATTAACTCATCTTATTTAGCTTCTTGGTGTGCTACCTCGATATCACATACCTTACTTTGCTTCAAGAGGAATTTGACTTTAGGATGTAACACTACAAAAATAAATGACCAATCGATTCTCCTTACTTGCCTTATTATTATGAGGAATCATATTTAAACATCTATTGAATTGATCCACAAACTCTCATAAATTCGTCTTCTTTCTTTTGAATGTTGAAAAATTGACATAGAAGTGTACCCACATCAATTGTTCATTTGCATCTCTCAAGAAATTTGTTCTTCAATTTGTCCCAATTGGTTATGCAACCATCTTCTAAAGACTGAAACCAATTTGTAGCAACTCCAATAAGGGATTCAATAAGCAACCGAACAAAAACATGTTCTTCATTCACCCCCAAAACTCAACATACTATGGTGAATGCATGAATGTGATCATCTTCAATTTGTGAATCTTCTCCATTAAACTTTGGAAAATGTTTTCTTGAACCTGTAGGTAAGGCTGAATAATGTGGCAAGGGTAAAGGCCCAAAATTACTTCCCCAAGGTTCAGGTTAAACCAATATCATAATGCAGATTTGAAAAATATAAACAAGAAATCTTCTACCATAATTTTTTTATGAGCACGCTCCATTTAATAGAGTCACCAACCTCCATTCTCAAGGAAGTACCTTCAAATTTCTGAAGAAAGAAAGCACTCACACATCAATTATTTCCCCAGTAGAGTCACCAAAATTTTGTTAGTTGATAGATTTGTATTTTTTGAAAATTAGCTCAAATTGACTCTTATTTTTTCCAAAAAAGAAAGAAAAATAAGAAACTAATAGTTGGAGAGATCACCATTTCATTGGTGATCTTCCTCTAAATTTTGATTGAGGTATAACTCCCTCATAAGATAAGGATTTTTAGATTTTTCTAAATTTAAAAAGGCAGGTATACTTTTAACCAAAAAGTAGTAAAGGAAAACTAACACTTGTTAAGAGCCATGATACAAGTGTGATCAAAATAATCTTCTAGAATAGCAACATGAAATAATATTTAAAAAATAATTGTCACCAATACTACAAATCAAAGATTGAGATACTAGTAATAAATGAATAAACCATTCCGATTCCAACTTCACCCAGTCCCAAAGAAAATAAATGTAACATGATAGAATATAGAATCCATAAAGATAAGTAATATCCCAACATTTATGAAAGCTCAAATACTTATTCATAAACATAAAGTATCACAATCAGATACCATATGCACACAGACAATGAAATTCTTTGGAAACAAGCAAAATTATCAATGATCCTTATTTGATCGATTCTTGCTCTTACATCAAAGTGTAATGGGGATGAAAAATTCAAACCCTCACTTCTTTGAAGTTTTACAATAAATAGAAAAGAGTGTTTTTTCAATTTCCATAACTGACTCTTTTTCAATTTGGGAGTTTACAAAATTTTATAATATAAATTACAAAATAATTCCCGAAATCACTTTTCAACAATTTTTGAACAAAATAATGGACCTTTCTTCTTTTTTATGACAAATAGTTAACACCTTTATTCTCATCTCCATATATTTCTAGTAATGTATCATCCTTTAAAATTAATCCAATAACCATTGTAGGAACCCACAGAGCTCTAAAAACATATTTTTTTTAAAACAATAACTTTTGCCTCTCATTTTTACCTTTAAAAAGTGGTTGTTAAGAATTTGGGTGGTTTTCACAACCTTTTCATGTTTTGAAAAGTCATCACAACCTTCCCGGGTTTCAAAAAGGTTATCACAATCTTGTCGGGTTCTGACAAGGTTGTCACAACCTCGTTGGGTTCCAATGGAGGATATCTAACCTTACAAAAAAAATGAACATAATTTATTTTGAAACCACATATGATTTTTGAAGGTCTTCAAAACACTTAAAGCCTTAATTAAAACTTGAAAAGGACTATGTAATTCATCTTGGATTTTAAAATAGGTTAAGTTCAAAATTGAGACCAACAGTGTTCAATCATAAATTGGGGTTTAAAGGTGGGGTATGTTGGAGGAAAGCTATTTTATGTCCCAATCATGGCATGTGGAGGAGCGAGGTTTGGCAATGAGGGATGACTACATACAAATCTATAAAAAATTTATGGTAAGATAAGTGAAAGTAGGGGATGCTCCAAAGGCATGGTAGTAGGGGGGATCCTAATACCCCAATTGATGTAGAGGAGAGGTCATGCCAAGAAAGGGAACCCCATAGCTCTAGTGACTTGCATAGGATTAGTGATAACTTCAAGGGTCATAGGTGAGTGTATAGTAGAAGGAGATAAAGAATATATGTACAATGTAGGATCAGGAGCAATGATGGAGTTAAGAAATGGGATCTTTGATCTACCCCATCAAGATTCAAATGAGGGCACATGAAAAAATCACCATGTGGGAGAAAGTGATTAGTGGTATATTCCAATTCATGTTTATTTGACACCCTAGAAAATATATAGTTATTCTTTCTCTCCTCATTATCTACACCATCTTCATGTTTGTACTCTTTTCTACTACTTTCATATTCTATCATAGAAATAGAAATGAATATTCAATACTCGATAGTGAAAAATTACCATTTAGATATATTATTTTCTTAAATTGCAATTGTGGCATTCTATTAAACAATCCATGTGTCTTGCTAAATCAATTACCTTACATTAGTAGTCATTCCAATTTCCAACAAACAAATAATTTTTTTAATTTAAAAATATTTGTGACAACTCATCTAAGATGAGTGTGAATACTTGATGTGTGTACAATAAAGAAATGTGAAATGTATATGGATTGGTCTTTTACAATTTAGTGTCATTTATATATATAAATCTTGTTTCAATCTTATGGCTTAGATTACTACAACACAAGGCATATTGCAATGTTTGTGCATTTATGCATTATGTGGTAGTGATAATGGTGTATAATATTGTAATTAAATTTATAAAAATCAATGGTTTTCTTTTGACAACCTGATTACATTAATAAATATCTAGGGTGAGGGTTGATATTTCACCAACAAATTCATGATATTATTGTTGTCACTCAATATTGTGCCCCTGCTAAGTTGTAGAACTTAGCATATTGGTGAAACATGGGAATTTTTCTACGGCTATGGGTCACCTAAAGCAGAAAAGAACCTCCAGAGAAAGTTGGATCTTATGGTACTCACCTAATTAACCACTCTAATTTTTTGTAGAGGAAAGAGTAAGGAAGAAACATAAACTGACAAACTAATTCCTAAGGTGATGCACCAAATATTAAGGATTTGTACTGTTGTTTTGCACACAATGTGATCAATACAACTCACTAAAACATACACAACTTAGTTTTGACATGTTTTGCATAAATATTTCATAGAGAGGCTTTGAAGTTTACAAAAAAACTCAAGAGGAACAACAGATGACCTTCCTAGAGGCTCAAATGTTTGACTTCAACTTAAAAATAATCCTTGATCAATAAGAACACCATTGAAAAGATAGATTTTTCTTCAGAAGGCAATCCACTCATCTTAAGGATGTTAAGGTGGTCATAATATTGTCTATGAACGTCATCACAAACTGTAAACTTCTTTTTCTTTAAAATAGTGATATCAACAAGTGAGGGCAGCGCTTGTAGAAAATCTCTAGTAGTATCCTTTAGTATATTAGAATCAATTTCAATAGCTTTTAGCATCTGTGATAGAACCTCCATAATCATCTAGTTTTGTGTGCAATGCAGCAACATGTTCAACTTAATATTTATCTTCGGGAGGTTGAATCAGGATCCTCTTCATGTTCCTATCAATCCATCCTTTCTCATGTATCCACATCCTTTTCAAAATACAAACACTTGTTATGTTGTTTCACCAGTCGAGACACTTGTCAGGGTTAAGAAAACAAAACCCCCAATAGTCTGCCATCTAGACGATATCAAAAATCTGCGTGCCAACATCCTCTATCACCTTACAAACTTTTTTTCTTTTACAATAGTCATGGTGACCTTTGTCTCCAACTCTGAGTGCCTCATCCACGTCCCTTTTAAGACTATTTTCTATAAATTGTCGGGTTGTTTCTTTTGCTTACTCCTGTAGAATAAATGTGTAATCAAGCACTAGCACGCCAATCTTTCTTGGTAAAGACCTTCACTGAAACATCAGTTATATGATCATTCGCACATAGATAACAATGGTTTGAAAAGTGGCATGCATCACCCATGATATATTGAATGTCTCAAACATAACCTGAGTCCTTTTTATCTCTATTTGATTTTGGGTTAGAAGGTGCCTCCCTCCATACCCAAGCAATCATACAAACAACTTATGTACCTATTTCCATTGAAAGCCTTGTGAAATAGCCTCAACTCATTAAGAATACTGCACTGAATTAAATCCCTCCAAAAGGCCAGATGTATTCCTTCAAGCTGACAATTACACTTTTATTGCAGATGCTTCAAAATTTGCCATGACCCCAAGAAAACCATAGTGATAAAACCCACGATCGAAATCACAAACACCACAATTGAAGTCACAACTTGTCATGATGAATGTCATAACTGAAGTCATGAAGATAGGTTTTAATTTTAATATCCCTTGACTGATCAAAGACTTTTTAGACTCTACCTTTGTGCTCACCAGCTTGCTACAGCTAATTGGTTCTCACTATTTTGTGTGACTGTCCATCCATGTCTAACAAACCTGTTATAGAATTTTGTTCATATTTGATTGGCCTTTTTGTTGTAGGTTATCTTTTAAACCCTATCATCTCATGATCCTAAAGCATTATTTTTTTGTATTCTTATTGATAATAAATAATAATGTTGTTCTTTCTATTTTTTTCTTCTCATTTTACACCACCAACTGCAACCTTGTCACAGGGATCCTCAATGCTCCTCAAAAACATATATCTTCCAACAATTTTACATGATAATCATAAAGATTGCAAAACTCTGTTGCAAAATTCTCATCCTTTCCATATTACAAATTGAAGTAACCTAAGAAAATTTTGTAAGCTACATACTAGGGAGGCAAGACATGCAAGTAGGTTTCCTTAGGAAATAGCCTAAACTTGCATTCAATACATCAAGGCAGAACATATGACCTATTTTGCTTAGCAAAGGACTCCATAAAGTCTTTTTTGAAACATAAAACTTACCATTAAGATCTCTTCCAAAAGTCTCTCCACTATGATCTTCATATTATACTTTAGCATATGACCTTTATGAGAAACTACCACTTCATAGGATGTTGCCCCATGCCTATATATTGTCTTATATTCCTTTGACCCATCCTTCTTGTCTTGGCATCCAAAAATATTATCCCTTAGGTCTCCATTATGACTATGATCTCCTTAGACTATCATTAATTTGATTTTATCTTTCCCTTTGTAATAGTTGAACCTTCCCTTATGATAGTTCCATTTCTCAATGTTGCCATGGCTCTCTTCATGAGATGACTCTTGTTGTGAAGTTTTTTTTCCTTTGATTTGTCATTTATGGAATAGTGCTATAGTTAAACTGGCCAAGATCCCATTTGTTCATATGTTCAGGAATCTCAACCTCAACAGATCTTTTGTCCATAAAAATTGAGTACCAATTCTATTGTTATTCTCATCTCTTAATCAAATTAGAAACCTAGTGAAGGCTATTTTAAGCCAAAGGAAAAATAGACTAACACTTTTGGTGACCTCTAAGGGGGTTTATCCTGCTAAAACTCTAGGAACAATTGCCTTGCATATCCATTGGGAATAGGAGTCAAAAGAGATCAGGACAAACTATAAATCAGACTTGACAACAGTTGATAACACCTCCAAACCTTATTCAACCTACCAAAAGACTCAAAACAAACTGACTAACTGTGCAATCAGCATTTATAGACTTGAAACAAAACCTTTCCTAACCTAGACTGATTGAGGAAAGGATTGTCTAAACAAAACCATTTATTGGTTCATGAAAGTAGCTGCCCTTTCTTTGCAACTTGTAATGCTCCATATATTTGTGAGCATCAAAGAGGAAGTGAAGAAATGATATATGTTTAACCATCTATTGCAATGCCTCTTGAATGGAGAAAAAAAATCCACTTACCCACTTATGTTGACCATTCATGTTGTCTTGAAGTGGTTAGGACAGCTAGGTATGCTTTCTTTCATTACAATTCTCATGCTTGGGTGCAAGAATGACTTGTGATGCATTCTTGGTCTCTATCGTAGTTAGATGCCTGATAGGACATCCCCTTGAAAGCTTTGGACTGGTTGCTTCTTTTTCTTCTTTTGGCGTGATGGCATCCTTCATTTTACTCTCATGGTGCTCTTGTGGTACACGCAATTGATTTGGAACTTCATGATTGTCTTCTTCTTCTTTCAAAGAACCTAAGAAGGATGATATAATGTTATCATGGTTGCATTCTTCAAACCTTTTTGCCTTTTTTTCATGGTTGTCTTGTTTCAAGGCTAAGTTTGGAAAAGAGAGAAGACAATTTGAATGATTAGAAATAACAATGTTTCCTTCAACTTGCATGATAATTTTCCATGTTGATTCCTCCTCCATGGTCAATGGACCATCCTCTTCCATTAGGATAGCTAATAATTCATCAAAGTTATCATCTCTTGGAAGGCTCTTAGGAATAGCTGGTCAAAGCTCAAATTCCTCATTATTACCAAAGGAGGTACACTCCAAATAGGGATTTTATTCTTCAATGAAGGAAGAGAAATGTTCAAACTATGAGATAGCCTCTTTCAACAAAATTTCATTTTTTATACCAACCTTAAGCTCTTATGTATAGCAGAAAGGAAGTTCCTCCAACCAGCTAATCTTGCAAATCAACTTCATGAGAAGTTTCTTGACTTAAGAGAATAGACTCCTCTTCATCAAGACCATATTCTTCCTCTTGCTCCATGGTCGATTGGACTATCTTCAACCAAAAACTCATCAGATTGTTTGATATCTTCTTGTTGCTTTGAACCTTCATCCTTGTCAAAAAAATAAGGCAGCTCATCAAATGAGAAGATCAACTCCTCCTTCTGATCCCCATCCATTTTCCTTGCACCTTGTTGTTCCAACTGATCACCCTTAACACATACTTGCAAAAGTTTTGATTTTTTATTATTCACACCATTCATAGGCTCATGAATAGAAGATATTTCTTTTGCCTCCTCATAATTGACCTCACAAGTTCCTTCCACTTGAGGAAGATCCTCAATCAATTTTGAGTCTTGAGTTGAAAAAAAAATCTCTTGTTTCACTACTAGCTTGGCCTCCTCCTATTTGGAATGATCAGGCGACTCCTCAAAAGATTTGGGGGGTGTTGATAAAGGATTGGATAGAATAGGAGGCTTTGGTAACTCTTGAGGAAGAGAAGAAGTGATTTGCTTGAAGCTTGAGATTGTTAACACATGCTCTTCCAACTTAGCAATTTTATCATAGTTGTCCATGCTAGATTCAACTGGTAGGGGATTTGAAAGGGTTTCTCTTGGTTAGGAATCAACTGTTGGTTTGAAGAAAAAAAATTGAAAGTTGGAATTTTAATTGGCTTAGATTCTACAACCCTTTCCTCTTCTTGGTTTTGGATTGGTATGAGAGGAAAGGCCTCAGCAAGATTTGGCAATTTGAAACTAGGAATGAAAGGGGTTGATTGGGTTTCATACCTTTGTACTTGTGCAAGCAAGTGTTTTATTTTTTCTTCTTTGGCTGCAACCTATCTATTCAAACATTCCTCTTGTTGCATTTTCTCTAAAATTTCCCTTTGAAACTGTAGCAATATATCCTTGATGTTACCCAAATCAATATCCATGTTGTTACAATTTTGAGACTAACTAGGGAGGCTACAAGGCTGGTTCAAAGTAGGATCAGTTTCACAAGGTCTGGTATGGGTATAAATATGCTACAATGAATTTTGAGCAAGAGTGTTATGACTATAATGAGGAAAAGGATTGTTTGGAGGCCAAAAGCTTGAAATTTCATGGTATGGAGGAGGGTAGCCATAGTGATGGTGATGATTATACATTGCAAGGGTAAAACATGAAGCATAGGCAAGTCTAAATAATAGATTTGGAATTTATATAGACAACATGGTCTTGAAACACTAGGATGTGAGTGAGAAAACCAAATAGAGCCACTAGATGCTAAGAAAATACTTCAAATGATAAAAAACTAAAGAGTGGCACCAATCTCATTTAGTTGCATGTATCCAGACTGCTGAAACCAGCTGATATATGATTGGATTCACCATGGTGGTGTTTGTACTACCTCCAAAGGTTGATAATACTAAAAAAAACACCAAATTTCTTAATACTTAATACAGTGATGAAAATTTCATCACACTGATCCCACCGGGTGTGCCAAAAATTATTGCCACTCAATATTACACCCTTGTTAAGTTGCAAAACTTAGCATAATGGTGAAACATGGGAACTTTTCTAAGGTTGTGGGTCACCTAAAGCATAAAATAACCTCCAAAGAAAGATGAATCTTAAGGTACTCACCTAATTAACCACTCTAATATTTTGTAGAGGAAATATTAAGGAGGAAACATAAACTGAAAAACTAATTCCTATGGTGATGCACCAAATATTAAAGATTTGTATTGTTGTTTTGACACACAATGTGATCAATAAAACTCACTACAACATACAAACTTAATTTTGACATGTTTTGCATAAGTATTTCATAGAGAGGCTTTGAAGTTTATGGAAAAACTCAAGAGGAACAACAAATGACCTTCTTAGAGGCTCAAATTTTTGACTTAAACTAAAAATAATCCTTGATCAACAAGAAAACCATTGAAAAGACAATTTTTTCTTCAGAAGGCAGTCCACTCATCTTAAGCACGTTAAGGTCATAATATTGTCTATGAACATCATCACAAACTATAAACTCCTTTCTCTTTAAAATAGTGATATCAACAAGTGAGGGTAGCGCTTGTATCAAATCCCTGGTAGTATCCTTTAGTATATTAGAATCAATTTCAATAGCTTTAGCATCTGTGATATCTCCTCCATAATCATCCAGTTTTGTGTGCAATGCAACAAGATGTTCAACTTAATATTTATCGTAAAGAGGCCGAATCAAGATCCTCTTCATGTACCTATCGATGCACCCTTCCTCTTGTATCCACATCCTTTTTAAAATACAAACACTTGTTATGTCATTTCACCACTAAAACACCTACCAAGGTTAGGAAAACAAAAACTGCAATAGTCTGCCATATAGACAGCACCCCAAATCTATGTGCCAACATCCTTTGTCACCTTGCAAACTTTTTTTCTTATCACATATTCATAGTGACCTTTATCTCCAACTTCGAGTGCCTCAACCACGTCCCTTTAAGACTATTTTCTACAAATTGTTGGGTTGTTTCTTTTGCTTACTCCTGTAGAATATATTTGTAATCAAGCACTAGCACATTGATCTTTCTCGATCAAGACCTTCACTAAAACATCACGTATATGATCACTCGCACATAGAGAACAACGGCTTAAAAAGTGGCATGCATCACCTATGATGTATTGAATGTCTCAAACATAATCTAAGTCCTTTTTATCTCTATTTGATTTTGGGTTAAAAGGTGCCTCCCTCCATACCCAAGCCATCATACAAACGACTTGTGCACCTCTTTACATTGAAAGCCTTGTGAAATAGCTGCAACTCATTAAGAAGAACACATTAAATTAAATTCCTCCAAAATTCCAAATGTATTCCTTCGAGCTGACAATTACACTTTTGTTGCAGTTTCTTCAAAATCTGCCATGACCCCAAGAAAACCATAGTGATCAAAACCATGATTGAAATCACAAACACCACAATTGAAGTGATGACTTGTCATGATGAATGTTACAACTGAAGTCATGAAGATAGGTTTTGATTTCAATATCCCTTGACTGATCAAATAGACTTTTCAGACTCTACCTTTTTGCTCACTAGTTTGTTATAGCTAATTGGTTCTCATTGTTCCATGTGACTATACATCCATGTCTAACAGACTTGTTATACAATTTTGTTCATATTTGACTAGCCTTTTTGATGTAGGTTATCTTTTAAACCCTATCATATCATGATCCTAAAGCATGATTTTGTTGTATTGTTATTGATAGTAAATAGCAATGTTTATCTTATTATTTTCTTCTCATTTTACACCATCAACTACAACCTTATCATGAGGATCCTTAATGCTCCTCAAAAACATATATCTTCCAACAATTTTACATGATAAGAATAAATATTGTAAAACTCTGTTGCAAAATTCTCATCCTTTCCCCATTACAAATTGAAGTAACCTAAGAAAAATTTATAATCCACATACTAGGGAGGAAAGACATGCAAGTAAGTTTCCAAATGAAATAACCTAAACTTGAATTCAATACATCAAGGAAGAACATACGACCTATTTTTCTTAGCAAAGGACTCCATAAAGTCTTGTTTGAAACATAAAACTTACCATTAAGATCTATGCCACAAGTCTCTCCACTATAATCTTTAGACTATACTTTGGAATATGACCTTTATGAGAGACTACCACTTCATAGGATGTTGCCTCATGCCTATATATTGTCTTATATTCCTTTGACCCTTCCTTCTTGTCTTGGAATATAAAAATATTATCCCTTAGGTCTCCATTATGACTATGATCTCCTTAGACTACCATTACTTTGAGATTTATCTCTGCCTTTGTAATAGTTGTACCTTCGCTTATGATAGTCCCATTACTTAATGTTTCCCTATCTATCTTCATAAGATGACTCTTGTTGTGAAGTTTTGTTTTCCTTTGATCTATCATTTATGGAATAGTGTTATAGTGAAACCGACCAAGATCCCATTTTTTCATATGTTGCAAAATCTCAACCTCAGTAGATCTTTTGTCCATAAAAATTGAGTACCAATTCTATTGTTATTCTCATCTCTTAATCAAGTGATAAACCTAGTGAAGGTTATTTTAAGCCAAAGGCAAAAATTGACTAACAATTATAATGCCACCAACCAAGGAACTTCACATAATTTTTGTATGTGTATACCATGTGGTGATGTGCATTACATGTTTCTTGGCATTTTAATTCATAAAAATATTTTATATAAGGTCTCAAATGGATAGGTTGTGTGACGTAGATTTCTAGTATGTATGTCATTTACATGGTTGTACATGATTAGTTTTTTCTCAAAATATTTTGCATTATTACTGATGGTTTAACTAGTTATATATCTATGTGAACTTGTGATGATCTCATACTCATCACACAACAAAATTTATGTTTTTTTGCACAATGTTGAAATGGTAGTGATACATAATAGTATTCTATGTCACAAATGTATAAATCTTGTTATACTTATGAAGTAGCTAGGATGCATAAAACATATAATCATATTATATATTATGGATATGGATGTTGAACATAAGAAATTTAAATTAAAACAAAGGATTGGGCACAAATTACTAAGAGATCATTGTTAGGAAAATTAAAGGTGTGGAACTAACTCTCCTAATGTCAAAACTCAAAGAAGAATGCAGACATGTCTTTAAATTTTACAATTTACAGTCCATTAAGATACACATGAAGGGAATAATATAATAGATAAATAAAAACAAAAACAGTTGGACACCAAATTTACGTGGGAAAACCCTTACGAGAGAAAAACCCACCACACCAAGTAAAGCCTCTTTGTATTACAGTAAAAAAAATTACATATAAAGATCAAACTTCACTTTCAGATGTCAATTGTACAGTAGCAACATTTATCTGATCAACCTTGTACATAACAACATTTTTCCAATGCTTTCTAAAGCATACAATGTAATTCACTCAGATCAATCCTTGTTCCAATCGAACAACACTACCACCATTTGAACTGTTCATCACCTTCAACAATTACAGAGATTTCCTTATGTTCACCATTTACAAATAGTTTGTTGATCTTCCATAAGATAATAGTCACAATAGTTCAAGTGTCAACCGATGTGCATCCTACATCTCTCATTGGTCCACACCAACCACATAGGACAGTCATTTGGTCAAACAAAGGTTCAATTTCATCGTGTATTAGTGAGACAAATTCCATATCTCACTGAAGCCAAACTGCCCATTTACCATTGATCGTTCCACAATCTTCCAGCATTGTCAAGAGTCATGTCAAACATGTTCATCAATGAGACCAAATCTATCGGTGATAGTTCAGTAGGTTCCACCGAGCCCCGGGGTCACACCGATGTTCTTCCAACTTAGAACCTCCATTGGTGAGAGTCCCACCGATGGAGTCCATTGGGCTAACACTCTGCTTCAGAGGAGGTCCTCCAACATTCCTCTGATATTTCATGTTCCACCAATGAACTTTCCTCCAGGTGATCTCGTCGGTAGGACTCATGTCGAACACAGACCCATTGGTCTAACTAACACTGTGGGAACAATACACCGAAAGCTCGGCCGACAACCCATGTTCCACCAATGTTGTTCATTAGTAGGACTTACGTCGATCCACTCCCATCGGTCTAACTCCTTATGTTAGATGAGAGTGGAAGAACTTCCATCGATCATTCAAGTTAGGTTGATCACTGTCATCGACAAGACAAGTCCCAGTTCCCACCGATCCTGTCCATTGGTAGGAATTTTTCTGATCTTGATCCATCGGTCTAAATTCCACCATTGATCTAACTTCCATAGACTTCATCAAGCACCAAAGGTTATCCCGATGGAGAACCATCAGCCAGACTCATGTCAATGATCACCTGTCAGTATAACTCCTTCCATTGGATAAGAAGAAGGACTTTCATCGACCGTTCAAGTTAGGTTGATCATTGTCGTTGGTGAGATAGGTCATCGGTCACACCAATTTGATCCCTTGAGGACTTTAGAACATATTTTCTCATCGGCAAGACATTCCAAGGTTCTCACCGATTTTCTCATTCAAGAGGTTTAAGCCAGTAAGATTGAGACACACTTTTCCAACAATAATATTGTAATAAGGAAAGATAATTGATAGCTTGTAATATAATCAAGTAAACAATGTAAATTTTTGGTGTGAGATAAGGAAGGAGGTATAGTATATTGTAAAAACATTATTATACATGTTTTGAGTTAGGAAAAGGATTTAACACTACAAGTTGGGTATAGGAAATATTTTATTTTAGATTTTTTCATCTTTTTGAAAGGTCATGTGTAATTGAACTTATCAAGAATACATATTTTTAATTTATATTGGGTTGTTATAGTATTTAATTCATATGCATGTTAACCCATATCTACTTATTTATCATTAAGGTAATAAAAACATCTTCCTTAGGTATTTATGTATGATAAGGATTGCAAAAATACAACACCCTTAGCAAGTTGAGTATTATGTCTATCAACACTCTATTTATAGATAGTTTGAGCCTTCTCATATTTTTGAAAGAGATTCTCATTTTAAAGTTTATTTAAAGTTTATTCATGATTTCCAGACTCATTGGATTTTATTATCTCTTACAAAACTCACTTTTAATATTTTTATGGAGAGATTACATGGTAAAAGAATTTAGGTGCAACACTAAACAATAATGTCATAATTATTAGACTAAGTCACTTCTACCTCCATGCTACATGTAACTTATTTTTTATAAGATCCATATAATTAGACTCTAGTATCATGTGTCAATGACTTACACAATTCAATGGATGTGTTCTATAGAATCAAATTTAATAAAATTATTGTGTCTGATAGAGGTGATGGTCAATTAACAAAATTTCTTTGTAAACATGTCAAAATTTTACAAGATTTGTTAAGAAGCATTACAAATTAAGTCTCGACAGTAACAACCTTGTGTATTGTTATGCAGAAGTTGATGCAACCTATCATGGTTTAAAACTTTCTCAGGGGAAGGGTGTTAAAAAAAATTGGTTGGAGGGGGACTCTATGAACATTATTAACTATCTAAAAAGGGTCAATCATCCCTCCTATTCTATTGAACACATTATAGCATACTCTATTGCTATATTAAATACCTTCCAAGAGTGTTACATTTCCCATATGTATATGGAATCTAATGGTGTAGCTGATTTCCTTGCTAATTTGGGAGTTCCCTCATCTAGGTATTAGGACTCTAATGATCACATGCCCATCAAACTCTATTAAATTTTTAATAATGATCAAATATCATATGTTTCTTATGCTAGAGGTCAGAATAGGATTTAGAGGTATCAGAGTATGGCCTCATAATTGTCTATCTGTGTTGATTAGACTTGTGGTGTGCTTCATGTATCTTGGCAATCATGTCTTAGAGAGGTGATTTTTCCCAAGTGAAGCAGAAATAATGAAGCATGGTACCTGGATTATCATATTAACATGTGTTTTGGGTGTTATTGTTCTCCTTTCTTTCTTATGTCTTCATTTTTTATGGTCACCTTTCCATTTCAAGAAGAAGATTGTGAGCTTGGCTAAGCTATTGATAATTGGGAGCGAGAAGTGCAGGATTGAGCCTATGATGTGTGAGGATACAAAGGCTAATGGTTTGGTCCAGGAGATCCTTGACAAGGGTGGGGTCACACCATTCATGTTAAAGCTCCATGGTTATGACTCTCAAATCTCTTAGGATTTTGTTAACATTTAGCACAATATAGTTCTAATGATTTTTGGGGTTGAGATAAACTTAAGTGAGGAGTTCATAGTAGAGGTCATCGACCTTTCCACTCAAAGTAGGAAATTTTACAAGGAGAAGGGGGTGGCTAAATCGATGAGGGATATATTCTTATGTGATAAGGAAAGAGAAAAGATCAAGAGGCTAGGGTGTGGTGGTTATGACCGGTGCTCTATAAAACCCATTTGGGGGGAGGTGGCAGTGGCATTAATGCAATACTTCACTTTTGATGGGAGATTATCTACCATATATAGCTACCACTTTATGCTTATCAACCATTTTCATCATGGTAGGTTGGTTTTGTTTTGGTTTTACCTTCTCTTATCCTTGGAAAATGGAATCCTAGATTTTAGAAGGAATTATAATAACCCATTCTTGTACGAGGGGCTTATGCTCTTAATTACTGAACATATAAAGGCAAGATATGTGATCAAAGCCCGTAGAGTGAATAGATCCTATAAATCTAAGGACGTGCCTTCTAATTATGATACGGTTGAAGCTTATGATGATTTTGAGGAAGAAGGTGATTCAGGTTCATTTGAGGAATTCTCTACTCCTTTGAATGCTCATGCAAATCAATCCAAGAAGTAGGATATGAAGGAGGCTTCCCCTCCCTGGTCTAATAGCTCACATAATGATCTAGAATTTGAAAGGGCCCCTTTGTTTGAGGACAAGAGCAGAGGTTCTTTGAAGACAAGGAAGGGAATTCAGGGTACCAAGAAAGTGGATTTTTCCCCGTCGTCTAGTGTGAAGAGAAAAATTTTAGCTAGGGAAGATGAGATGAGGATGGTGGGTAAATCCTCCGTGGGGAAGAAAGTTCCTAAATTGGCCTGGGGCATGGAGAGGGAATTTTTTACTCTTGGTGATACTCAAGTTGGTGAGAAGCCTACTCAAGATGTTATCATGGGGGAGAAGGGGAGTTATGTGTTTAGGGTGGTCCCTAAATCGAAGCATGTGAAGAATGTTGACAATATGACTGATCTAGAGATGCCCCCTACTATTACGAAGTCCACGGGTAAAGATAAGTTGGAGCCTCCTGTTGGTAATTTGTTTGAGGATCAACCTGAGTGTTCTTTTCAAGGAAAGGGCATGAATTCAGAGTTGTTAGATCTTAATAATGTTGCTAGTATGGATAAGGAGGGAGCGGATGTTTTCTTTGATCTCTTCATGTGGATCCTTCGTGAATTCAATTATCTGCATGGTAAGTTTGATTTGATAGAAAGGTTCAATGTTAGTTCCATGAATAAAAACAATTTGCAGGGGATAGTGTATAAAAGGATCAAAACCATGAATATCACCCTAAACAAAATTATGGAGGATCTAAATTAAGAGTGGATTATGATCCCAAAAATGTCGCTCTTGAGCAGAAAATCATGAAAATTCAAGAGGACCTCTCCACCCTTGTCAATGTTAGCCAAGATTCACTCTTGAATAGTGCAGAGGGGTTGGTGTTATTAAATGAAAAGGCTAGGAAATGGATTGGTAAGCCTCTTATTTCTAAAAAAGATGTGCATGAGGTGGAGGATGACACCTTGATGGGAAAATAGGACAAAGGTATTGATGTCGGCCCTTGTGTTAGGACTAGAAGAAAAACTAAGAAAGGTGTTTCTATTCCAGTATAGGAAATGAACGAGGTTATGGAGATGCACGACAAGGTTATCACTAAATACTCAGATGGGGTGATGATCCTGAAGAACTTGTTGTAGCTACTATTTTATTTTGGTTTGCTTTACGTTTGCTACTTTCTTTCCATTTGTTTGTTGATTTCCTATTAGTGGTTTTTTCTACTTTTTTTCTTTGGGGTTGCTTCCTATTGTAATATCTCTTAAGATGCCTTTTTTTGTAAAGGGTTTCGGGGCCCCTTCAAAACTTTTTTTTCGTTAATCAAAAACAATCTTTTGTATTAATATTCTTGAATCTATTTTATGATTCCTCAAATTATAATCTAATTGAAAATTTCATGAGTTCAAATTTAAGATCAAATTAATAAGAACATTGTATAAAGATATATTCCTCAACCTTTTTCAACATCTTTGATACTAATTTTTTTATAGTAGGGGGTTGCCATTTTTTATTGTGTTCACCATGTAATTGATGCCACTATTATAAAGGTAGAAACATGATAATGAAAGTGATTAACAATGCTAGCAACCATATTAAATTGGTATATTCATCATACAAGAGTGCTAGTAATTATATGAAAATATTGTATGATTTTTAGCACATATATTATGCAACCCTAATGGTAAACCCTACATGGTAACTTCCACAAGTAAGGCCCAAATTTGATTGAAATTGCATTACATCCAAACCATAATAGTACCAAGATGATCTAAGAGAGATGTAAAAAAAATTAGTAGCATGAGTAGAGTTCATTCCTACCTTATATAAAAGTAGCCTAGTGTAAATATTTTTGGTCCATTCAAAAACTAATGTGATGAACACTAAAAATTAAATATGTTTAGGAAGTAAATTACACATTTGACCACAAACCATTATTTTTTATTTTCTTTGTCAAAGGAAACACAACACTATGTCTAGGCCTATTGAAGCAATTACAACTAACCATTTTATTTCTCAAACAAAATGATACCAACTTCTAGGTAATCAAATGTATAGCTATCAGAGTGTTTGTATTTTATTTTATAATTTTATTGATGTGTATTCATTGGTTCTTGTGTGGTATACTTTCTTGAGGCTTGTCTTGGTCACTTCATAGAACCTATGTTGTAACTAATTTAAACCTAAACTTAAATTTGTGTGATTATAGACTTGGGAAATTAAATGATTCTAGATTTTATTTCATGTCCATGGTAATGGACTTCATAATAATCATGGTTTTTATTCACATAAAAATAGAAGTTGAGATGACTAGAAATTGTGTTTCTTCCTATAAAGATTGGTAGGGCTAATTACTAATAGATTTTGGTAGAAGGTGGCTCTAGAATTTGGTGTCCCTATAATGTACATTGGGTAAGGCATATTAGCAAAGCCAATTTTTGAATTATCTAAGAATTTTAACCTCTTGTAGAAAGCATCAAAAGTGGCTAAATCATGTTTTAACCTAGATCATTTAACTTGCAAGTATTTTTTATGTCTTCCAACTAATAAAAATGATAACCATGCAAAATATGTACAATTACATTCATAATTCCAAATAGAGACCTTGGATTCTCAATTATAGTCTAGCATATCCATGTATATCCAAAGCTTGGCCCTAATTATTCACTTGGTTTATTGCCTACTCCTATAAAATAATAAATAATCTAAGAAATATGTGTCAGGGAAATCACTATATTGTTCCTCATGTGATAAGGCTTTAAAATCCCTCTAAAAGGAAGTATCTTTATTAACTATTCCTTTGAATTAGTTTTTCCTATAAATACTTAACATCTATTCCATTTAATCATGTTGTCCTCATTTTTTAACAAAACAGTTTTAAAACTTTTTATATCAAATTGGCAAGCAACATCGTGTGTTGAGCCCCTTTGTTATGATAATTCATTTGATTCAATTTTCTGTGGTTAAAAATTGTTCTTACTCACCCCCAAATATCAAATCACTCACTAGACTAAAGTCATCAATCTACATTTGTATTCCCAAGATGTTGGTGTCATATGTTTCTACACCAAGTTTCATAATTTCCCATCTCAAATAAGGTTTCACTTGATCAATTTCATGTGAGATAATTGCATCAAACTTAAAAGAAGTTATGCACTAGTTTTAAATGTTCAAAGGAGAACCATTCATATTTTCAATCAAAACCCTGGAAGCAATTGCATAGTTTAAAGTAAGATTGGCCAAAATAATTAAATTGATAAATTCATTAGAGTGGAACAAAATCATTTTGTAGGGATAATATAGACTTTGTTGAACACAATGTGGGAAGTTTTCAAGATAAAAATCCTCTTTGTTTGAAATAAAATAAATTAACAATTTGTTGGGTAGGTTACAGTAAAAATTGAAATAAGAGTTTCAAAAGGGTTGGAACAATAAATTAATAAGCAATTTTATAAAGTTATAATACGCCATGTAAGCAATTTTTCAAGTGAAAATACTTTTCCAATCAAAAGTTATATAACTAACCTCTTTTAGAATATGTTTATAGATTCATTTCAATTTTTTCATAAAGTTTACAGAAATACATCAACAATTCATATAGTTTGTGAACTTTTTGAAGCTTTGAAGGTAATTATAAAGTTTTCATGAAGCAAAGTTGGACATTTTTGAAATAATTAAACTCATCAAAAAGTTCAAAGGTGTAAGAAATGGCCAAAATATTTGAAAGATGTTATTTGTTGGAGCTTTTGTGTTTTCTTGAATGTATCAAAGAGTTCACAAATTTAAGAACCCACTGAACCTTGACACTATTTTTAATTGAAACTTTTATGAGTTCAAGAACTCATAGAAAACTCGAAACAAACTTTTGTTGGAGCTTTTTCTCCTTAAACCTCCAAATTCCTAAAATACACTCTTTGTCAAAGGTTTAGGGATTTTTGAAACTTTGAAGTGTTGAAATACATCTTCATCAATTTTTGTGTGGTTCCTTGGACTCTTGAACCCCTAACATTTCACCTATCATGTAGTTTAATGGTTTAGGAACTCTTCAAACCTCAGATGCCTAAGCAAGAATGAGATTTCAAAGTACAAAGTATAGAAGGATTTGACCTGTTGTTATAGTTAATGGGGCCAAAATGATGTAGAAAATACCTTCAAAATATTATGTGCAAGCTTCCAGTTTAAACTATGTATGATTTTCTCTTCTTGATGATGGCTCATTGAGTGCAATTTGAAACGAGTCAAATAAAAAACATATAGAGTTTAAACCAAATGATTGCACACACTACTTCATGGGCTGTGAAAAAATCATACCAACCTTCAAAATATGTCATTGAATGGAATTGTAGACACCTAAAATATTCCCTTGTCATCCATCACCTATTCTAATCAATCAATTTCATCACCCACGCCTAATCACCTTCACCTATAACCAAATTCTCTTCACCTAAAGTCAATCACTTAATTAAAAAATCACATTTAATAAAATTATTTTTTTACTCTTCACAAATAAATCAATAAATAAATACATATTTCACCTATCATCCATCTCACATGGCTAAAACAATTAAATAATAATATTATTTAATTAAACCTATATTCTCTCAACACATTTCAAAAATAAAGGGCACTTAAGAACACTTATCCTCATGGTCTCATTATTCTCTCAACAAATTCCAAGAATAAAGGGCACTTAAAAATACTTGTCATTATGGTCTTCGTATTCTCTTAACACAATCCAAGAATATTGTCTTCTTAAGTACACGTGTCCCTTATTTCCCTTGTGTTCATAACTACACTACTTACTAAATTTAGTAAGTTCATCTTAGTCATTCACAATCTAACCACCTCAATCTCTAATCTTCATACTCTCCTAAATCCTAAGGAATTTCTCTCAACCATTCTCCACCATTGATCTCATAATCAAACCTTGACCATCCATTCCTCTTTCCAAAGATCTGTAAATTCAAGCATTTTGTCCTTCATTCCATATCAATCATCGCTTATGCTAGATACATGTTGAATTGGTATCTTCAAACAAAGGAGCATCAACATTTTAACTAATCAAAAAGCAAATCAAATCACAATGAAGATTATAGTAATATTTATTTTGGTTGTTTGATGTTATGTTTTGTTTTGATTTCTTTTGTGAACTCTATCTAGAAGTTTTTCTTATTTTGAAATAGAAACCTTCGTAACTGTTTGAGTTTCAAATCTTAGACATTACACCAATTTCGAAATATTTGATCGCCATTCATTAAGACATAATAGAAGGAGAAGTTTTGTTCGACATTATAGTTGGATCTGCCATGGCTGACATGAACACAAACTGTTGAAGCATAGACAAGGCATGTGGACTATGTGACGATTTGAATGCCGAAATGTGGCCACAAGAATAGAATGACTGTAAAGTATGCACCAAATAGATTTGTGGAAAAGATTTTAGAGAATTTCAATCAAAGGAATTCGAATTCGACAACGCTCCCTCGCCAGCATCTCGTGGCCTATCAAAATAGAAGCTTTGGAATCATCAAAACGTAATGAAAAGGGGGATCTTCAAAAACAAATTATGGTTAGAAATGCATGCAAGACGTTGAATCATAAGGCAAGGCATGTGAAACGTTTGAGAAATAGTTGCATGACCTACACAAAATGGATTTGTTCCAAAGGCTTTAGAAACTTCCAAGCGATTGCAATGGTTTTATATCATCTGCACTTGCCCAGGTTCATCTCACGGACACTTTTATAATGGTAGCCTACTGCATTGGAAGAAAGCGTATGTATTTTTACCATCTGCCCCTTCTGCTATAGATGGAAGTGGGAAGTTTGGCATATGTCCTGATGGACAAAGATAAGAACCAGAGAATAAAATGTAAGGGTTTAATGAGACTGTCAGTGATTTTCCATGTCAGTTGTCCAATGAAGGATCAAAACATAACAAAGAATGTGCAGGTATTGTGATCAAATCTCTGGGAATTGATAAATGCATAGAAGATCCAAATCCAGGTTCAGAGAAGCTTATACTGAAAGCTGAGCAAGATGCACATGTTGGACATAGATCTCATGATGATGTAACAATACCACCCACTCTCATAATTAATAACAAAAAAAATAGAGGGAAATTGGATAAAAGAGTTGTTTTCAAGAGAATTTGTTGATCCTGCAATTTGTTTGAGTGAAGAGATGGAAGCAAATGAGTGCTTGACAAACAATGGGTGATAGTTAACCATTTGTGGAGGAACAAAAGAAATAAACCTCGAAGTGGGAAGAAAGAGTTTATCATGTGGAATGGAATACCTTGATAATGGGTCCATGCTACTGGTTGTGAATCGAAGCATAAAGGATGTTAATATGTTAGATAGTGAAACATAGATTTGCTAATCTTAGCCTTTTCAGAAGAGAAATCTATGATTACCACAGATCTAGTCTCAAAAGAACATATAGTTACATAAACCCTGAAAGTAGATTGATTTAGAGATTATCACTCATGATGTTTGATTGTGGAACATTTGATAGAAATTCTTCAAAGATCGATACTTACAACTAATGCATAAGATAGTGACAATCAAATGGTCACCAAGTTTCCACAAAATTTTAGTATTTTATTATAAAGTCATTTTTTATAGATGTTTGAAATACGTTTATTTTAATGAGTTGACAAGTATACTTATTAAATAACTTTGTAATATTTTAAATATTTTATAAGGTCTAAAAATAAGTTAATTGTAAGGGGAAAACTATAAATGTAGTTATTTCCAATGTAAAAGAGTTTTACTTTTCAAGAAACGAGGAATTCTCATCTACAATGTATAGAAGTAAGAGAGTTGTAGAGATCTCTTTTTTGGATTGAATAAAGTATAATGGGTTGCTCGTAGAGCTAGTATATTGTCTCTTTAGTCATGGATTACTCTTGTGTCTAATTTACGTCTTTTTTCTATATATTTTTTGTAATATGTGAACTTCAAGTGTTTTCTTTTATGCAACTAGGATGAAATTATGAGTAGTTTCTTGATTAATGAGAAATGGAAATCCTTGAAAATGTATCTTTCATATGTTAGATGTCATTTCTTCTATAAAACCCTAATTGTATGTTTCATATTTTAATGTTCTTTCCTAGGAACTGAATCTTGGTATCAATTCATTTTCCTTTTGTAATCTTCAATTTTTTTATTACGTTTTTAGTTTTATTTTCCTTTTCATATTCTCATCATAAGGGTTCTCAATGATTTGGTACTCCTAGTGATGAACCAACCATTTGATGAGAATATGAAAAGGAAATGCAAGAAATTATAATGTGGCATAGCTAATAGTATAAGTTCAATGTGAGCACAAAAGAGAATGGACCTAGCTCAATTCTAAGTTAAATCCAATCAACCGATAGAATAAGAGACCTCTAAAATATTTTAAAGGCCACTTAAGAACTATGCAAACCATAGTATTAAGTAAAGATTGGATGACCAACACAATCCTAGTTTGACTTGATGTACTTTATCAATGGTTATGAATGCATGAATAATTGGATAAAAATAAGATCAACAACCACCCTTCTCTCTACAAAAATTAAATCTTTACAACAATAAAAGAACTAACGAGGAACATGTAAGGACATGAAACATCATCTCAAGGTCATGAAAATTTGACATGAGATTGAGATTGAGATTTACGTGTGAAAATTAATTCCATGAAGGATTAGAGGCATATCTACACCAGCTTAGATATTTTTATAGATCATTGATTATATACTTAGTATATTACTATCTAGTACTTAAAAACATAGAAAATCATATCTACTTAAAATGTGACATCACATACCTTAATGATCTTGTAAAATGAGGGTTGAGTGATTGTTATTTTTGGGGATATTGACTAGATATTCTAGCTAAAATTTATGTCTATACCGTACATAGATGACTCATTATAAGTAAATCGAGTCAATTATTAAAGATAATTATCTTATCATTTGGATAGCTATATTCTACGATCACTTATAAATATCTCAAAGCAAAGTATGCATAACATTGTATGGAATATAAAGAGATGGAGTGGAGAGGGAGTGGGAAGAGGAGCAAGGGGGAATTTCAAATCTTGGGATGATTCTGGAGAAGAAGGTGATGATTCTATAAATGCAGGTGGTTTACTGTTGGGTTGGTTGTTGGTGTCATTTTGTGGGGCTGCTAAGGAGTGGTGTTGGCTATTGTCTTTGGCCTGGGTTGCGCTACTACGGATCTGTTTACTGCTATCATCCTTCTAGGATGTTGTGGTTTGGTGTTGGCTGCTAGTATTTTCCTATTGGGTAGCTATGTTTCAAGTCTGGTTGTTGCATTTTCCCTTTGGGGTTTTTCTTAGTTCTTCTTTGTTGGGTGTGTGGTTGGGTGCCTATTCGCTTCTTCCTATGGGCATGGTTGTCTCATTTCCTTTGGGGTTGATCTTTTTTTATGCTCTTGGTTTAGCATTGGGTGTGGTTTTTGGGGTGCCTTTAGTGGGTTTGATTGTGCAAAGTTTCTGGCATTTTTTAGACCGTGACTGGCATGTAGGGTCAGATGTTGATTTTAATGGTTTTGCCTTCTCTCTACTATTTCCACTTATAGGCTCTCCTAGCCTTTTCCTTCTTTTTGTGGATTCCAATGCCTCTTTGTTGGAGATTTCTTTAGTTGTGGCTTTGGGGTTTTTCTTTTGTGGGACTTCCTCTTTGATGTACGATGTGGATTTTGGTTTGTCTTTGGTAGAGTTTTCTGTGGAGAGTTTTTGCCATGTTTAAGACCTTAACTAGCATGTAGGGTCAGAGGTTGTGCTTCATGGTTTTTCCTTCTCTCTACTCTCTTTACTTGGGGGATTTCCTTGCTTCATCTTGAAAATGGCTTTTCTTTGGTTCTATTTGCTTTGCTTGGTCGTGAGGTTGCTCATGTCATTGTTGCTTATCCTTTAGTGCCTCTCTTGTTGTCTGGGATTTTCCCAGAGATTTCCTTCTTGGCTAGGCTTTGTTCTTTCAAATCGCAGGTGTTCTTGATGTAGTTTGGTGTTGTTGTTGCTTTGGGTTTGGTTGTGAATCTATTGCTTGGTTTTTCCAGCAATGTTTTTTTGTTGTCCCAATTGTTCTTCATGCCTAAGGGAGTCTTGGATACCCTTTCTTTTGATGGGTTATTCTCTTTTGAGGTGGATAATGAGTTGTTTAATTCATTGGCTTCTCTTCTTTCACAAGAATTTAAGGGTGTTGTTTCCACCCTTGGTTTGGATTTACCAAGGCTTCTTACTTTGTTCATCCTAAAGTCCTTGTTGTTGTTGATTCCCCTAGTTACTATGTTAACTCTTTTTACTGGAGTGTTGGCTTTCTTCCATGTCCTATAGTTCGTGTCTCCTATTGAGGTGGAGACATCTCCTATGGAGGTGGAGATGGGTTTTGTTGGCGTGGTGGTTTGTTCACACTTCTTCTACGAGTTTTCTCCAGTACAACTTTTATTGAGGAGGAGGTCATTCCTATGGAGATGGAATGCGCCCATTGGTTGGAGTTCCTATCCAGTGGCAGCTTGGGTTTCCATGGTGACTACACCTATAGAGGTGGAGAGGGGGTGTTGATGGCTTTGGTTTTTCTGATCATTTGGTTTTTTTGTGACCTAGCTATTTCAACCAATCGCTTGGAGATTTATGTGGGTGTTGATGCTATGTGTATGTTGTTGTCTAGCTATTACACATTGATGGTTGCCTAACTATCTCAAGTGGTTCTTTTTCTTCCAAGTGACTAGTTTTTTGTTATGTGGTTGATGTTGGCATTGTCTAAGGGTTTAAGGTCCTTTCCAAAACCTAGTTGTAAAGGGTTTAAGGTCCCTTCAAAACCTTTGAGTTCAAGGTCCCTATAAAAACTTGGTTTTATTGGGTTTTCAGTTCCTTCCAAAATCATTTTTTATAGCTTGGTTTTGCTACAGGTTTAGGTTGTCTTGTTTATCATTTGAAGTGTTGTTTCATTGTTGGTTGTTCATTGCTTTCCTTTTGGCAGCATGATCATCCATGTTCGGGTTTCAAGTCATGTTAAAACTTGTTTGTAAATGGTTTTAGATCCATTCAAAACCCGCTTTTCCCATATAATCAAAAGCATTGTATGAAATATAATATGATCGAACTAATTATTATTGCAATTGGTATTTATTTAAAACCTAAATCTAGCTCTTTGTAGAATACTATATGAACATTTGAAAATTACAAAAGCACATAAAAAAGATAAAGCACTTATGGATTTTATTTATATATAAAAAAAACAAAATTATTTGATTATTGTATTATTGACTATGCTAATGATCTTAGTTATAATAAATCTACCATAGACTATGTCTTCATAATAAATGATGCAAGTGTTATCCCATGGATGGAGTAATGCTTGAACAAGCTACCTTCTATGGATATTTCATCAAAAATTTGAATACAAAATAGCTCTAGAAAAATCTATATGGGTTGATGCAAGAAGTTGGGTCCACAAAAAACTCAAAAAGTGGAAGTGTTTTTGCTATTTTTCAGAATTTGTCACACTTGGATTGAAAATTTGAGGCACTTACACAATGAATCTTAAAAAAAGTCAGAAAAATGAAATTTAACATTTTGAATCTAGTTTCCAAATATGTAATTTATTCAAATACCCAACTAATAGAAATTAAATTTTTATAGAGATGTATAAAAATCACTTTTTAAAAGTCTTTGTTTTATTACTGTACCATGCATGTGTACAGACACCACTTTTTGACCCAAATAAAAGTATTTTTCTAATTCCTTTTGGGGAAAAAAAGCTAACAACATGAAGATCGATGAGGAATTTTTTTTATGATTTTTTTTTTAATATTTTTTTTTTATTGAATTTTTATTGGCCTTAATTGCTATTTTTAAAAATCAACGTGTACGAACAGCATAATTGGACCTAAACTAAACATTTTTTGAAATTTTGTTTTAATTGTGTAGAGAATTGTCTGAAGATTGATGCCATATAATTTTTTTTACAAGAAACTTAACCAAAAAAAAGTTATTAAAAAACAAAAAAATCCTGATATTTCAAGTTTAAGGACTAGTTTTCTTAGAAATTAATTAAAAAATAAAAAATATAATCCAATCTTAATAAAAATTATATATTTGGAAACTAAACATTGTGTTCTCTAATGGGTTTTAATTTTATAGATTGATTCAGAAAAAAAAGGTCCATCAGCCATATTGCCAAAGTTGGACATTCTTCTTCAATCTGCCTTAGTTTTGTAGTTGCAGGTCAAAGGCTAAGGGTCGGATTTCCAAGCCTTTCCTGAGCCTAAAACCAAAGCTACATATGGGTTGGAGATTCAAAATTTTAATAATGCGTACGTGTTACAAAACGCATATGCGTTCTTTATTTGTTTGATTATTTAAAAAAATAAATGCTTTTTAAAAATGGGTACCCGTTTTAAAACGCGTAAGTTTCTAACAAGAATTTATTTTTTTAAATAAATGACTTGTACGTGTTATAAAACACGTATGTGTTGTATAATGCGTACGCATTTTTTAGTGCATACACTTTTTTTAGGCTCGAGTACCCGATGCATAACGCATACACGTTTTCTGCGAGATTTTTTTTTTTGCCGAAACTTCCCCTCTTTGTGGACCCAACTTCTTGCACTTACCTATATGGCTTCGAAGATTAATGAAAGAGTTTCATCTTTAAGTACTAGTAAAAGTATCACCTTACTATATGATAATTAGAGTTAATTTACTCTTATCAAAGACTCTTGTTTCTAGATTTTTTATTTATTTATTTTTTAAAAAGAAGAAGATCATGGGCACTTCACTAAGGGAAAGTAGTCCATCATAAAATTTATCTACAAGTATGTTCATTTAATTATCAAGTGGTATACTATGATCAAGAAGAAATAGACTAGAATCTCAACTATCACATATCAAACCTTTGTGCAGTGATTGGTCTTAAAAGGTGATGTCGTTAAGGGGTAATAAGCATGTCAATGACACCTCCTAGTGTCTAAATCTTAGATGTAAGACCTAACAAGCATAGCATGAGACCTCTAGGCATTATATTCTCTAAATTCATCAATTCTTGGCCTTAAGTTCATGCCATTGAGGGGTCGTGTGCATGTCAATGACACCTCTTAGTGGATAAATATCGAATGTAAGACCTCATAGGCATAACATAAGACCTCTAAAAATTATATGTATAATTCCTTCAAATATATTGTAAATTATTCTCTCTATAAATCTTTCACTTTTAAAAAACATTGTATTATATAAGACCTACGAGCATTGTGTAATAAACCTAGGATAGGCTAATTTGGGGATTTTTGGGCTCCAAGAAAAACTTTATAAGACCTCAAAAATATCACTTTTAAAAACATTGGGATTATAAACTATGACAAGATGAATTTCATATAATAAAAAATATATGATCTTCATTTTGGCATATATTTGTGTTCCTACTTATCACTGTCAAAGAAGACTTACATTACTCTGCTTCATTTTTCATTTATATAAATTGACAAGTGATGCCCCTATTAACATTAAGAGAACATAATTTTATTAGGCATCATACCCTTATAACATCTATATGCTATTATAATATAAGGTTTTAAAATATTATATATATTATATGCTTTATTAAGAATATCCCATTTAAAATAATTAGATTATAACAACTATTGGATTATTGATTATTTATAGCTAGTAGTTTTGAATAGGTGTAAATAATACCCCTTTAGATATTTTTTTACCCCTTCTATTTTTAAGGTGGTTCCTTCTCATTGAGAGGATAATAGAATTTAAACATTTACAGTGAACCACATCATTATACATAAAAGGTGTTATTGGCCATGTGGAAGTGAGAAGTGATATCCCTAGGTCTCGTCTATGTTTTAATAGACCATTATGTAAGTTTTTAATAATGAAATGATTTATGGGGTTTTACCCAAAATGGTTTTCCCCATGTATATATTATGTTATGTGTTTGATTTGTGTGTCTTGTAATTCTCATTTTATTTTATTTTATATTTATTTATAATGATTAGTAACCTAAGATCTTAATTTCTAATAAGTACAAAGAAAACTACTAAAATAAAACAAAATAAAAACCACAAGTCATATACATTGAATATTTAAAATCATCTAAACACTAGGATTAAATTTGGTCACTATTGTAGACTCTAATACCATGTTGGATTATATTTATAGTCACTAGATCAAGATCTAGGAATTCATGAGGTATTTGGTGCCCATAGAGGACACTACTATACTCTCTAATACTAGGATTTGAAACTAGTGTAAACATTATGACTAGACATAGATACATATTTTTTAAAATCTACTTGCTCAAATCTAATGTACAAACTTCCAAATACATTCCAATCTATTCAAAATTTAATTAGACAAGTACAATAGTAGATATAAGAAAATAATTCAAGAATTAATAGACAGTGAGTGTAGGGAAGAGATGAGATGGAAAGTTTTAAGAGGGGAGGTGAAACTAAATTTTGATGGAGCCTCTAAAAAAAATATGCATAGATAGGAGCTAATTATGTTTTATATAATAAAAAAGGTGAATCCATTCATGGATTTTCTATTTTTAGGAAGAAAATCAATGTCGATGTAGAATGGGAAGCATTTCTATAATATACTTATGGGGTAGGATATAAGGAGGTGGCAGTAAATGGGGATTCTTAAATTATTGTTAATGTAGTTAAGAAGGTCAATGTACTAAGAAAAATTAAAAGTGATCTTGGAAGTATTAGTGAGGAAATTAAAATTTATTCCTTTTCAAATATTATATTGCTATCAATTACAAAACAAAGTGAGAAAATTTATGGATAATTAAAAGGTAATCCTTAAAGAATTGTCCTTGATAGAAACTATGAAGTTAAATGATTGGGATAAAATATCATCAATCATATAAATGGAGCAACTAGCTCCTTGGAGATTTTTAATGTATTGATATGCCATTATGATGAAGTGTGGTTTAGAATATGAGAGGAAGGTAAATAATAAGGATGCAAGCAATTCACACATTAAAATAATTAATAGGAGCCTTGAGAGGCACTTTATTATTAGTGATTCATGGTTTCATGTAAGGTAATGGTGTTTGTAGAATTATTATTTTGGAATATGAAAGGAAGGAAAATAATAAGTATGTAGAAAATTCACACATTAAAATACTTGATAGGATCCTTAAGAGGTTATTTATTATCAATGATTCATGGTGTCATACAAGGTAACATTGGTATGAATCATACAAGGTAACATTGGTATTTTTAGAATTGTTATTCTAGAATATATGCCTAGCTATAATGTCTTGGTTGTGGTTGTTAATGTATAACCACTATAGCTAGTTTGTGTGGTGTTTTTCTCTTAATGGCAAGGGTTAATCAATCTAGGGACTTATTAAGGTGATTCCCTATTAAGAAGAAAGTGAAAATTAAAGATCTAAGCTATTTCTACGTTAGTGTTATATTTTATCGTAATGTGACAGATAAGGAAGACGATCAAAAAATATGTAGTGGATTACATATTAGTGTAGTAGAATCTAGAATACAAAAAAAACATTCACCCATAAATATATCAAATCTATTAGCCTTCATATATTCATTATATAATAATATAGTACATAGTCATTAGTCCCTTAATACACATTTTATTCTCATACAATGATATTAATACCTCTTCCATATGTTTGTTATTATTTCAATATCTCACATAATTTTATGTATTCTCTATCACTTGTATAAAATTATCGTACATTCTCTTATCATTATTTTATTACCATCTTATATTCTATTCCTATGTGGTGTTATATGTTATTGAATACATATAAAATAAATTCCCACTTCATTTTACTTTATTATTGTGACTTTTTATATATTTTACATGTATTTTATATGTACCATGTGATTGGTCCTTTAGTTTTCAATGAATTTGAATAGTTATATCTTACGTGGGGTGTTATTTTTCTACTAAATGTTGCCACCCTTGAGGGGTTTCACCATTGACCTCCATTAGGCTTCCCTTTTAGGTTTTCAACCTAACGAGAGTGGTCTGGCTCTATCTTGCTAACATCATCCCATACTATAACCCATGTAAATTTCATTAATATATGTTGGTTATATCCGCTAATTCTCCAACAATTAATTTAAGGCTAGTCTTTGTCAAAATTTCTCCTAAAACTATATATCTACCAAAATGTAAACAAAATATATACAAAAATCTATATCATAGCAAGATATTCTTATAGATAATTTATAAATGATTATATGTATTTTTCCATTATACAATCACTTTCTATAAGAGACGTACATGGCTATTAATGTTGATGATCAAATTCTCCCCCTTAGTGTTAAAAGAAGGAATAGTAAGAAATCTTGCCAATTTTTGTTCATCCATTAGGATTCATATCTTTGGGGATAGGCTAGGACTTGCCAATTCTTTCAACTACCTCATCTAAGACTAAGATATGATGTTATATATGTAATCTTATAAGTGGTTATATTGAGTGTGCATTTTTTAAATTTATACTCTAAGGGGTCTATTGGAGCCCAGTTTCATAGGCTTCAAAAATTACAAAATTGGCTAAGTTTGTGTCCCTTTGTGAATTGCCCTTTTTATCCATCATAGATAACCAATTTGAGAAAAAAATTATGGACCCTTCTCCTCTGTTATTTTTTTCCTAGGTCTACTCTCTTTCTATTCCCATGTCCCCCTCACATGGTTAACTTGCTAAAAATCCTAAAATATTCTAAGTTTGGATGTGTTATCTTCATATTACCTAAGTGTTGGTGTAGGATCTTTTGGAGGTTCAAGAACCTCTTGAACCTCCAACAAGGTTCAAAAGGTGCTCAAAATTTCAATATTGAGACATGAAAAATCCACAGAAAAAATCATGCAGGAGAGTTCAAAAATTATGTAACCTAAAAATCCAATATTGAAACATGGTTAAGTTGCTAAAAATCCTAAAATATTCTAATTTTGGATGTGTTATCTTCATATTACCTAAGTGTTGGTGTACGATCTTTTGGAGGTTAAAAAACCTCTTAAACCTTCGACAAGGTTCAAAAGGTGCTCAAAATGTCAATATTAAGACATGAAAAATCCACAGAAAAAATCATGCAGGAGAGTTCAAAAATTATGTAACTCCCTAACATGGTTCAAAAAGTGCCAAGAATTCCAACAAAGAGTACATTATAGGAGAGCTCAAGAATTATTGAACTCGCTAACATAGTTCAATATTGAATTAAATCTATGACAAAGATCAAAAGAAAAAAGGATTAATTTGAAGACAAAGAAAAAGGAGGATGATAAGTGGTGTCAATGAGTTCAAAGATTCTTGAATTCACTAGCAGGTTCAATGTAGATTAAAAGCTTCGATAGAGAACTAATATCAAAAACTTCATATTAGAGATTAAAATTAAAACTACCACAACAATCATGACATCTAGTACGCTACATTCACTTCTCAAATTCCATGACTACTATGGTAGATGGATATTAGCTACCTGTTTATCCCTTTTTTTATTTGGGCATCATATTTTGGGTAAGATCCATTGGCTACCATAGATGTTACAAAATCAAACAATTACTATTATCATTTCTCAACCTCAACCAATTCTCATGGGTTCCTAAGCATTGGATTTTTGGGTTTTATACTACAAGAATTTTATTCATTATAGAGGGATTTTTTTTTGTTAGTTTCATATGCTACAAATGCCAAAGCCTTATAGGGATTCAATTCTCGTTATTATAATCCACTTTGAGTAGTAGTTTTGTGATTCTAATGGGACTTATAATGTTTTGGGTGATATCAGTGCATGGATGTCTTCATGAATGCCTAAATATCTTCAAGGAGCTCTTGAATTATCTTGGGTTTATCTTTCCATGTTTAATGGTATGAATGTAATGCACATTGGATAAATGTAACAATATTCTAATTCACTACAAGACTTGTAATGGTTTCCTATGCATTTCATATGAATTTTTGTTGTGTTTTATTCAAATATGTGCACTATTTGATGTTACATATCTTTGGTGTATGTAAATGTATAGATTTTCATCTATTATTTTGTCATTTTCTACTTATTTTGATAAATTGTGACTTTGTACCCATTGAATAATTACCAGTCTAGGAATATTTGATCAATCACACTTTAAGTGAATAAAAAACTAACCTATATATTATAGTTACTTCATAATACACATGTTGTTCATGATTCTTAAATACAAACCAAAGAATAATGTTAAGCAACCTCAAACAACTAAATCATTAGTGAACTATGGCATGTATGTTTGTACCTTAACACTATATATTAAAATTTGAATGAAACTATCATGCGGGATAAAAATTCTACTAATATCTATAAGTGTGTGTACAAGGTGTGGTATGAGCTATATAAGAGGTATTATTTATCTAGTTATTCTTTGGTCTAGTGATAATTATAGGGGTCAAGCATACATTATTTATAGTTGTTGTTGCAATCATGTTATATTTAGATTGGTTAAAAACCCTATTAAGGACACCTCTAGGAACACCCTCTTCAGTTTAAGTTAAGCCCAAAGTGTATGAGATATTACCCACTCTCATTAATTGAATTTTTACCCTCCTTAGTTTGTCGATGAACCCTTATTTTTCCTTTATGAAAGACACCATTGGCCTTAAAGGTAAATTTATGTTCTAATATCGTAGAGAAATGGTTTTAGGACCCAAAATGATCCATCCAAATCCTTCATAGCATCATAATAATTTGAATCATGTATTGCTTGGTTCTCCAAATTTTTTATTTGGATCTTCAATGCTTTATAAAGGTAGACCATCCTAAATGGAATTTGTATAATGTGTTGATATTCTTTCATAGAAAAATAGGGTTCATCAAAATGAATCTATCAAGATGATGAAGCACAAGTTTTTTTTCTATGAAACATGCAATTATGTGAAATATATGATACCAATAAATATCAAAAACCAAACCTAACTGGTATAACAAAAATAAGGGAGGTTTTAATATGTAGAAACAATGTGTACCTTTCTGAAAAATGTGTTGTTTTGGGGGTCACTAAGGACTCATTCGCCCAGTGGCGAATGGGTCCCTATTAGGGTTTCTGAAAAATTGATTTATGGGTTCTACTCTTCTATGTTTGCACTCCCAGCTCCCAGGTGACCAGCTCTCAAAAGTTGAAAATAAATTTTGTAACCTTGTTTTCATGATCTTGTAAGATAGATGACAACTTTTGTAACTGTTCAATCTTGACAACTTTGCAACTTTTATTCTCTACTTAATCTTCAATCTAAAAACCTACAATCACACATCAAGAGAGAAGAAATTTTTTTGTTTGTTAGAGAATAGGAGTTTGCCTTGGTCAAACCAAGTTTTGGTAATCAAATCTTATGATGAAATAATGAAACATGAAACATGCAATACTAATACCTTGGATGAAGTCTTGGAATGTAAATCAGCAATCTAGCATGAAGTGGCCATGAAGAATGTAGATCTTTATCTTGAATTTGGATGTGAAACAATGCTTGTAAATGGATTTTTAATGCTACATCAATATATAAGCTCAACTACATGCATGATGCACTATATCTTTGACATGACGATATGACCTTGATTGTTGCAATAAAACATTGATAATATGCTCTTGAATGTCTTCATGAATGCTCTTGAATTGCTCTTGATCTCATAAACTTGCTATTAGGACTTGCTCATAAAGTTGCTTAGATTACCTAGGATGAAACTATGTGAATTAACCTTATATTTATACTTAACTTAATATTTAAACCACAAATTCAAATAGCACAAGCCGACATCAGATCTAGGATTCAAAATCACTAAAATCCCACCACAAATAAGTTCAAAAAGGGATGCCCTAGGTAAGGACCCATTCGCTACCTTGGGCGAATGGGTCCTAACACAGTTAACTAGGACCAAGTTTCGAGGAGGTGAAATAATATGTAAAAAGGGAATCCTAGTACATAGTGAGGACCCATTCACTAGGTGGAAAATAGGTCTTCGATCACTATCCTAGGACTTAAACCTTGCCTAATTAAGTGTTATGCAATATTATTAATGAGTGTCGGGATATATCCTTAAGAAAATGCAATAGATAAGGCTTGGATTTGAATTTAAGGGGCCAAATAAGCTCTAATTAACCTCAATTAATTAATAAAGCCCTAGATTACTATGGAAGTGTAAGAAAACACTTTACAACACCCTAAATAAGGCACAATTAAGTCCATTTTTGTTAAATGGGTCCCTAAACTTAATTTGAATGTGTAAAACACATTACAACACTAAATTAAGGAAACATTATGTTCATTTATTGTTAACTATTTCCAAATTCAGAAAAAAGGCATACCTTTTCCTTTAAGACATTTTTCCCCCACAAAAAACTCAAACTAAAGTAGATGTTTCACAAAAAACCGCTTGCCTTCGCAGTTTTTATTTTTATCTTCGCGGTTGTGCCTTACCTTTAAATCGCTCACAACCTTTGGCGTGTGCCACGTGGCTTCCTCTCAAATATTTTTTCTTTTCATATCACTTCGCTTTTGTCGGTCTCCGTCTATGTGACGCGTGGCTTTCTCTGGCTGCTTTCCAAGTTGGGCCCACCTTGCAGTTTCTATCTCTTGGTGTCGTCCACGTGTCTCCCTCTCGAAGATTTTCATTGGGCATCACTTCATCTTTTTTCTAGGCCCCGTCTGCTCGACGTGTGGTAGTTCTTTGTGTGTCAGTTATCTTGGAATTGTTGTTGTGCCTTTTGTACCCGCTTGTTGCCGCATATTCTTTTGCGGTGTCATGTGTTTGTTTATGTTGTTGCATGGTTTTTTGTTCCCTGCAATGGCATTGTTGGTGTGCTCCTCGGTGATCATTGTTTTCAACAGCGGCTCCAGGTGATCCTTGGCGTCGATGTTTTCTCACAGCTTTCTTTCTCTATGGTATTTTAGGCAGTGGACTGGCCTATTTATGCGATCATTTTTCTCTTTTATAGGTTGTTGTTGTTAAGTTTCTAAAAGCTCACGAGCACTGGGAAAAGCCTTGGTAATAATTTTATTAAACTTGAAGATTGTAGACTGTGCTAATCAATTCGGTCTTTCTGTTTTTCATGTATTTAGTAAGATTGTTAGTCTGTGTTGTTATTTTCCTACAATGTATGAATGCCTGTTCTTCAGCTTTTGTGATCTTTCATAGCTAAATAAATACAGATCATTTTTCTCCACTCCTCTATGTTGGTTAAAGTTATGTTAGATTATACTATGCAAATTAGAGGGTATTTTTTATGTTTAAAGTGCTTTAGAGAAAATTTACTTAATTAACAACATTTTGGTGGTTCGAGCCTTTGCATCCTGCACTATGCTCTTGTAAAATTTGTCTATGATTTTGGCACATCGCCTATAGTTTAGTTTTCATGTTTTGTTGTCTTTCTAACCTTTTACCTTCCCCACTAAATGAAGAGTTGGCTTCGATAAAACCCCGGAGGTCACTTAGCGCACTATGTCCCACAATAGCTAAGTTTCCCATAAGACTACTACTACCTGCAAAATCCTATGTCAATAGTTCTTTTTCTGGAATGCCCGGTGGGACATGAAATAGCACGTTCGCTTGATCTTATAAGTTTGTATGAGCCATCGGCCTGTAACTAGGTCGTAGACTGCAAGATTTTCTGGCCAACTCGTACCACCCTTAGCTTATGTGCATCTGAGAGGCCATCGAGGTAGTCCTTCATCTCCTCCTTCCCTGCAGTCGCCTACTTCTCCTACACCTATGGCCACTAGAAATTATGTAGCCTAAGATGTTGGTAGTCCTTTAGTAGCACCTGTGCCTCTTGTAGTATGGGCCCCAATCCCTACTTCCACTCTAAAAGCTATCCCTAACTATTTTGGGGATGAGTCGAAGACACTGATGGAACACCTGCAAGATGTGGTAGACGTATGTCTGGTACATGGCGTGTCAAATGAAAAATGTAGCCCTCAAATTGTCTATTGCCTCCTTCCAAGGAAAAGAATTGAACTGGTATAGGACTCTTCAGGCTAATACTATTGCTACTTGGGACCAACTCAGAACCTTGTTTTACGAGCATTTTTCGAACGTTGGCAATAAGTCTTCATTGTATCATTAATTGGAAAGCATAAAGTGAGCTCCTCATGAAGCTCATCCTAATTTCAAAGCACAGTTCCATTCGACCTAGTAGAGAGTTTTTGTTGGTAGTTGGCCGCTCCCGAATTTAGTGTTCATGTTCTAATTAAATTCCATCAATCCCAATATTTCCATGATGTTATAGGCTCTTGGCGGAGACTCTTCCTGATGCTTATGCCTTGGATGTCACTACAGAAAATAATCTGATTGCTGCTGGAAAGTTGGCACCGAGACCCATCATGCCATTGTTTCCGAAGTGCAACACTACAGAAGCCGAAGCTCCTTCGACCAGCGCACCTGTAGCTCCTCCCCAATCTATGTACGTATGTCCTAGAAGAGTCCGAGCACAACTTTGGTTCTGGCTCCACTGCCAAATCCCTTGGCTACCAAGATGAACGAGATGAGAGAACAAATGCAGGCCATGACTAATGAATTGACTACCATGAAGTTGTAGCAATACAGCTATCAGAAGCCAGCATACCAGAATTATCTAGGTGGAAAAGCTCTTTACCAACAAAATCAGTGGTAGGATAGATCACGCAGAAATACTCAGGCTCAACCAAATAACCAGGTTGTTTTCGTGACCCTGTTGATGCAGACCATCCATCCTAGTTCAAATAAAGAGCTAGTTGTTGGACAAAACAACTTAGTCGAAGACGCCAATTCATGTTGTTTTCCTTGTAACGATGCGCACATGCCAAGAAATTGTCCACAGGGAAATTTGCAACAAAATATCGAGGACCAACATAGCCAAGCCGACGCACCTAACCCCAACAACCAATCATACACCTCTCAGCAAATGGACAATGTTGTTCTCACTACTCAAATGCAAGGGATGTCTATTCACCAAGAGTTAGATATAGTTCTAGATCAAACTCTCTTTTCATGGATGGAAGGATAGGAGTCAGCGTTTCCAAATGACTTTCTTGTAACTCAAATTCCATGAGTTAAATTTGATTACAAAACGCATTCAAAGCAGAGATTCATCGGATAATTTACATCTCCACCAACTAATGCTTCATCTTAGCCGACGCCTAGTCCACCAGCAGGCCCGTCGTCAATCCCACAACAGACTAACGTGGTTCCTCCTAGTTCTCTGAATCCACCTCCTCTAAAGGCAAAGGCTCATATGATCATCCTAACTGTTTCCAAACAACAAGATGCACCGGTCATGAGGCCAACACAAACTATGAAACCGAAAGAGCAAGCAACCGTGACTCATCATTCTTGAGCGCAATTCAATTTGGTGGAACAACTGAAGAAATCTTTTGCCAATACTTCTCTGTGGGATGTCCTAGCTATTCCATAGCAGAAAGTGCTATTACAAAAGGCATTGTCAGGAGAGGAAGATGTGAAGGTGTTTGGTCAGTCCAATGAAGAAAATATATCCAGGTCAGACCTAGATAAAGTGCTAACAAATCAACTAGAGGAAAAGAAAGAGGTCGGAAAAGAGAGTAAGCCTAAACCCAAGCCTTTCTTTCTAACACTTATCATTGGTGACAAGTTGTTCCATAATTGTATGATCGACTCTGGTGCTAGCACCACTATCATGCCTAAGCAAGTAGTTGATGCTTTGGGTTTAAAATATAAGCCTCTTAATAAGGGAGTCATGCAGCTAGATGGAAATAAAGTTGATACCATTGGGGTAATCAAGGGATTGCTTATGACATTGTTTGTCTGCCCCAATATCATTGTAAATCAAGATACTGTACTAATTGATATTCCTCCTCTATTTGGGATTTGTTTGTCCCAAGAATTCATAGCAAATGTCAAAGGATATCTAGCACTGGACTGGTCACAACTGATCTTGAGGACCAAACATGGAGCCAAGATGAAACTACTATCGAAAACTCTGCATTCCGAGCATGTTGTTGATGAGGCTCTTCTCAACTTTGAGGCAACACATACTTCAATTACCCAGGAAGAAAGGTTTAATGTGGAATTTCTAGAAGAAGAAGAGGCTACTAGCTCCCGGATAGAGGATGAGGAAAATTTGTTGAAGGATTTTATTGATACAAACCCTTTTGGGAATTATCACGCAACTGGACTCGGGACTTATGTTATACATGAGGAAGGGTATTCTATACCTAGAGTGACTAAGGAGTCCGGAGGTGAAGCACCCTCATAATTATGGACTTTGCACTTTGATGGAGCAATATGTAGAGCCATAGCTAGAGTAGGCATATGTTTGACATCTCCATCTAAGGATAAGACCTCGAGGTCTTACCGCTTCCAATTCGCATGCTCAAACAATGAAGCAAAGTATGAGGGTCTTGTCCATAGTTTAATCCTTGCAGAACAAATGGGTGCGAAGCAAATAAGTGTGTTCGGAGATTCAAAGTTGGTGGTCAACCAAATCCGGGGAATTTCTGCTGCAAAAAATGTCTGTATGTGATCCTACCGACATAGAGTTTGGGATCTTATTGACAACTTTGAGGCATTTAATATTCAGGCTATACAAAGAGAGAAGAACTCTGAAGCCAACCGGATGGCAACTATTGGAGCTCATTTTGAGCTAGGGTCTGAGTTATTAAAAAATAAGCATGCGGTGAGAGTAATTCTAAGACTTGTTGTTCCAAACAACAATCAAGATTGAAAAGTGTTCAATAGAGATGCACATATTGCATCATTTCTCCAACCATCTGGGGAATTCGTTGATCAGCTGCAACCAAAGATCACCGAGGCTTATGGGGATCAAGTTATCCAGCTAAAATCCAACAAACTCTCGAGAGGCCTAGTCACTCTGGAGAGCCTCTTTGATTCAACAATCAAGATTGAAAAGTGTTCAATAGAGATGCACATATTGCATCATTTCTCCAACCATCTGGGGAATTCGCTGATCAGCTGCAACCAAAGATCACCGAGGCTTATGGGGATCAAGTTATCCAGCTAAAATCCAACAAAGTCCCGAGAGGCCTAGTCACTCTGGAGAGCCTCTTTGATTTCAATGATGTGACAAGAGACAAAATAAGGCTCGTAGCTGACAAGGGTGATTATACCAATTTTTATATCGGAGAAGAATTAAAGCTCAAGGTTGAGAAGGAATTTTCTCAAAAGAATAAGGACAAAACAAGGCACTTTTGTAAAGAATATTTGAGTGTAGTAGCCTGGTCATATGATGATCTTAAGGGATATGATCCCAAGATTATTGAGCATACAATTGAGCTATCAGAAGGAGCAAAGCTGGTTTGTCAAAGACAGAGGCCTGTGAACCCAAAGATAGAATCTCTCATGTCACAGGAAATTGAATAAATTTATTGCATACTGAAAAGTGTTTTCGATCAAACATAGCACTTGGGTGTCAAACCTAGTATCAATCTGAAAGAAGAATGGAGACATACGACTGTGTGTAGACTTTCGAGACTTGAATAGAGCATCCTTAAAGGATCATTACCCCTTGCCTTCAATAGAGGTAATTCTATAGACCATAGCTGGTTCCAAAATGTTTTCAATGTTAGATGGCTTTTCAGGCTACAATCAGATTTGGGTAAAAGAAGAAGACCAACACAAAACAACATTCACCACAAAGTGGGGAACATATGCATATGCCAAGATGCCTTTTGGGCTCTCAAATGTCAGAGCTACCTTTTAGAGAGCCATGGATATTGCCTTTAAGGATTTAGTCCATAAAATTATACTCATCTATCTAGATGATTTGATAGTATTTTCAAAATTTGTCGATGATCACTTCGATCATTTAGAGCTTGTCTTCCTGAAGTGCCAAGAATTCAGGATTTCTTTAAACCTAAAGAAATGTGTGTTTGGAGTTCCCCAACGAAAGATATTGGGGTATTTGTCTCAATTGAGGGCATTGCCATTGATCCTGAAAGAGTTGATGTGATCCGGGAGCTTCTGTTACCTGTAAACAAGAAGGGAGTGCAATCATTTCTAGGTAAGGTTAACTTCATTAGCAGATTCATTGTAGATTTTGCAAGGATCGTTCGGCCTATTACCTTGATGCTTAAAAAGGACCAAACTTTAAAATGGACGATGGAGGCCAAAAAATATTTTAAGCTTATAAAGCAGGCTATTTCTTCTACCCCTGTATTAGTCAACCCGAACCTATCAAAAGATTTTATTATGTATGTTTTTGGTGGTGGCAACAGTATTGCCACTGTACCTATGCAAAAACATGATGAAGATAAAAGGGAGTCTCTTGTTGCTTTCTAATCATGAACCTTAAAAGAGTATGAGGTAAAGTAAAAAAATTATAGAAAAGTAGGCCTTTTCCTTTGTGAAAGGGCTTAAGAAGTTCCAGCACTTGATATCATATAATGTGATTGTTTGTGTACCGCATCCTAGTGTCCGGGAGTATATCATGGAAGGAGAAATCATAGAGAAAAGAGCTAATTGCATCACCAAGATCCTAGAGTATGATATCAAAGTCAGGCCTGTCAATACTGTCAAAGAAAAGGGACTATGAGAGTATCTCACTGAAAACAGTGAACTAGCGATAGAGTTTGAAGCTCTGGAACCTATGTTACTAAATGAAGAAAACTCTTTGGGCAATTGGCTGGAGGATAGAATGAACTTCATGTAGATGGGAAGGTATCCCATCAATATCCCTTCTTAAAAGGCATTTGTATCGCTTACAAATAGAAATTATATTCTCTTGGAGGGTGTCTTGTTTAAAAAAAAAATTAATGGCATCCTGCTAAGGTGTGTAAATGAAGAACATGCAAAGAGAATATTGGATCAATACCACAATGGCCCAGCTGGAGGACATTTTTCTGTAAGGATTACAGCAATTAAAATTATATGTGTTGGTTATTTTTGGCCAACACTTTTCAATGATACATTTTCATTAATTAAGTCTTGCAGTCAATGTCAGTTTTATGTCGGAAAGAGAGAATTTTTCTATGCCATTATGGCCTATAGTAGTAGAAGAACCTTTTGCTCAATGGGGTCTAGACTTCATTGGAATGATTGACCCTTTCTCCTCAACTGGACATAGGTGGATATTGACAACGATGGACTATTTCACCAAATGAGCAAAAGCAGTACCATTGAAGAATGCAACAGAAGTTGAGATAGTTAACTTCTTGCAAGATTTGGTAGCCAGATTTTCCCCGCCAAAGACAATCATCCCCGACAATGCCAAAGATTTCCTCAGCTCGAAGATGAGCTCGGCCAGCACGGAAAATAATTCTACAGTGTAAATAGTTCAACTCCTTCGAGTTGGAAGACATGGAAGGTAATGCCTTAAGTATTCCAGTTAATGGAATAAATCTTAAGAAATTTAATTAATTTTGCCTATGTGATGGCTTTGTAAATTGTAAATATGTAATTATTTTTCCTATTTTAAGTTTTGGGTCTTCTCAGTGCTTTATGAAATAACAACAATAGTGCAAGAAATTGAAAAACATTGTAAATGAGCCAGATTTATGAAAAAATATAAGTATTATATATTATGGCCGAAACATTTACATTGTATAAGATAGGGGCCAGTGGCCTTGTATCGAAACATATACATATATCTACTATGAAGCGAAGGTTGGAAAAAGGGAAAAAGAAAAATTGGGGACTATTTTTGTTCTTAGATTATCAAGCATTACACGAACCAGCAATGGCAGTAATTAGTGGCGTGAGATCAGGAAACACCATTCTTTCGAAGTCCTCGTACCACTGGAGGTTTCAGAATGGTTTGATGTAATGCACATGCATAAGGAAAAAGTAGTCAGCACGGATCTTGGCACGACACTCCTCATGATTCTCCAACTCAAAACCAAAGAGGAAGGGTCTGGTTGGCATGGGTCCTCCATGCAGCTACACCAAACGTGGGTTGTGAAATGAGGGAACCCCACAATCAAATTCGACAGCATGCACTATTTTCTCTAGTCCTCCGAGGTAGCGTCGCGGGAACACTCGCTTTGTCAACTTCAGGATCTTGCATTTGGAGACACTGATATCTAGCAGTGAGGTGACAAAGTGAACAAATGCTAGTGTTGACCCGGTATTGTTCCTCATATGCCATGCAGTCCTTGCCAAGAACCCATTTAATCGCTTTCACATATAAGAGGTTTTTCACGCCTATTTTTCACGCCTGTCATGCGCTCCAAGTGCCTACACCTAATTTTTCCTAAGAAAGCGGCTTGGGTCTTTTTATAGACTAGTCTTATTGGCGTTTCCATGTTGCTTGCTACTCTAGCTAGAAAATGAAAATTACTAAGTAACTAAGGCCTGCTAAGCTAGGAATGCTAGGAATAATTGTGATTTGCAATACTGCTAATGGCCCTATTTATGGACTGGCCAAGGTTCACCTGATAAGGCAAGCCATAATTACGACAGAGGCAAAATGTGTTTCCAAGCCTCAATTTTTAGTACTGTGGCATGTGAAGTGAAGGGAATAATCATGTACAGTTGCAACTTGCTCTATTCAAGTTGTCAAATTCAATAAATATTGGCCAGGTGTCAGCACAAGGAGTCATTGTCCCATCTGAATCATGGAAAATATTTTAAGCATGTTGTTGGGTGATGCGCCCAAGTACAATCAGGAAAATCAATAAATGCAAAAGAGCCTGCAAAAGATTTGGCGAGGTTGTCTTGGTCCGCTATTCAAGAAAAATTAGGTGCCACCTCGTATGAAATCATGTCTATTAAATGTGGAGAGAAATTTGGTAGGTTGGCGATCTTTTTGCACGCATGAAAAGCTAGTGACGCATATAGCGACTAAGTGTGAAAGGCTGGCACGTACCCTTGCTCAGTCATTTTTCACAAAAATCAAAAAGCAGGTTCAGCATGCAAAGCACATTTATTGTGATAGTTATCAAAAGATAAAATGACTAATTCATTCGCAAGAGAGAAAGAGTTTTTCAAAATCTAAGTCATCTATGAAATTATGTGAAAGGTTCTTGTGAATACAGAGAAATGGCCGAAATTGCAAGAAGTTCAACACAAGCCCTGGCCCCAACAAGTATAGACGAGCAAAGAATGAAGGCGCCCTACGAAGATATCTATGGCCTAGAGTCTTATGCTACCCCAGACATCCCAAAAAAGCCAAGTTGTCCCTTCACCAGTCAAGTGGACTAGAGAATACTAAATGCGATTCCTCCTAGAAACCAGGCTTTGGTTTCGAAGGATTGGGATAATGTCTTTGATCCTGAGTTATCCCAGAATCCTAAGAGCCTTAGGGAAGCTGCATGTGAGAGAATGAAGAAATTAACGGAACCCTTTTACAAACATCTATGGGATTGTGGGCTTCCCCAGTATATGGTTCCCCTTGTACATTATTGCCCATAAATTGTAGCAGCTTTCATGACAGGCTTTGACCCGAACACTGGGGTGATAAGCGGCACTAATTTAAGGGTAATCATTAACCCCGAAGCTATTCAAAATATGTTATGCATCCCACTCCCCTTGACCCAAAATGTTGAAATTTTTAACATAAAAAGGATGCATGATAAGTGGAGATGGCTCAAATTAGTGCCACAATTTTACCACACTGAAATTGCTCAGCCAAGAAATGTCTCAACACAACCCAAATTTCCATTTAATCTGGGTGCTTTAAAAGTTGGTTCTTCTTATATCTATTCTATGTTGGTGCTAGTGTGTGGTCTCGATATAGACAAGCATGTCTTTGAGTTTCAGATGTGTCTCAGCTTTATGTTGAGAAAGAACAACGTGGCTATGCTTCTGGACTTTGTGAGGGTTATTAATGATGGGATTTGGCAACAGCTGCAAGACTTCTAGGTCGATTCTAGGTTCAGGTATCCCTCTTTCTTGGCCTACTTAATATTGCATAAGAATCCAGACTATTTCATGACATTTATGTCTCTGGTTGTTTTCGACGAGACTGGCAAGAGGAAGCCAGTTTCGACATGGACTCCTGTCATGTCGAAAACTTTTGATTACTATGCGTTTTCAGATTTGTTCTTAGCCCCAACTTTGCGGGCTTTGGATAGAGTTGGGATCAACATGTTCGTGCACCTGTTGTTTAGACAGAAATCCTGGTTGGGAAGGCTTGTGCCACCCTATGATTGGATCTTTGGCATAGATTTCACTATGTTTCGCATGTGAGGTTTCACCCGAGTGCCCTTTTGGCTCCCAAACTTTCTTTCTGACAGAGTGTTGGCCCTGGAAGTGATGAGGCAACTATGTAATATTGATAATGATTACTGGGGGGGGAAGCATTTAACCTCCTATTTGATACTCTCAGTCATATTTGTTTATGTGTCGTTGATCAAGAAAAGGACTTCAAAGATTGACACTTCAGAGATTACGTTTTCAAAGTTGGGTCATCTTGGGTTGATGGTGATAAATGACACCTGGCAATACAACCCTGAAAATAATTTTTCAGCGGTTGGCATAAGAATCCCACATCAGCCTCGATTATTCTGGGACCCTCGAAGAAATGTTGAGGAGGGGAATTTAATTTTATATGTAGGCCTTGAATATTTTCCTATTGAGGACATCCAACCATCATGGCTGAACTTTTACTACATAGTAGGGAAGGCCAATCCAAATCAGAAGATCAACAGTCACTATGCAGCCAATTACATAAGCTTGAACGGTGTCCTGAAAAAATTTGAGACTTCTAGATTTTCTGGCAAGAGATTAAGGCAACCACCAAGCTTTATGAAGAGGTGGATCTTGATGAAAAATTTGATGACATCTGGGAGAATGCGCATCCAATTGCAGAAAGGTCTCTGAACCCTTCAACGTCAGAGCAACAATATAGAAGGGAAAAAATTGCCACGGAGCCCGAAGAAGAAGTAACTCATAATCCCCCTACAATTGAGGAGGATCCAATGCATGAAGAAGATGTTGGTAAACAGTCTACGCAGGAGGAGGATTCATCAAATGCGCAAGCGTCAGAGCCATCCAACTCCTCTAAAACAACTAGGAAGCGGCCAAGGACTACCACTAGTAGAACGCGGGTCATTTTAGACCTTGAGGATTCTCCAGATGAAAAGAGGACACAAACAAGAGAATCATGCAGAGATGAAGAGCAACAGCTGGAGGAAGCGGTTGTATCATCTGCAGCTCCTCACAAGCCTCGGGTATCATTTCTTCCCTCTTCTCTTTCTACTATGTCTCTAGTCTCTTCTTCATCTACCCCAGTTTTTTCATTTGTACCAATTTTCTCTGTCACTAGATATCTTGGGTAGTCGAATCCTTCCCCTCCTGGTTTCCCACTTTCATCCTCTACTTTTCATCCCTTACCCAAAGCACAATTAGGTGTCATTGTTGGGCTCATGAGCCAACAATTCTTATCCCCGAGGCCTAGCACTTCATTTGGTGCCTCCCTAGCCTTTCCTTATACTGCATTATCATCCTCTTCAAGTAGCTAATTCATTCCACCATTCTCCCCGGCCATTATTACAAGGCCTAGCAAAACCACTGATGCGCTGAGTACGTGATCTTTCCCGCTAGTAGTCCCTCGAGAGTTTCCTTTTACTAGTGGCCTGGGCATCCCTTCCCAAGAATATTTCTCATAGGTGGAGGCAAACAAGAGCACCTGAGCTAGACGAATGCAAAAGAGGAGTAAAAATATGTGGGCAGGAAAACAGAGCCTCTCTTGCAAACTGTGTTCAATGAGAGCCAAAATTCATTAATGTTTGCAAAGATCACTCCCAACGTGATTAAATCGGTAGGAGAAATGCTACCAAGTGATTACTTTTTCAACGCCATTGGGCTAGAATTGCAGTACGCTCATCCGCAGGATAAGGTCGAGCTGATGGAGGAGACTCAAAAGATAGTAACCACTTATTACCTCAAGCTCAATCGCCAGGCAAGGAAAAGGGAGGAGCAGATATCGGAGCTAAAAGGAAAGGTTGATATCTGGGTGAACAAGTATAAAGCCCAAGAAAATGAATTAATTCACCTGGAAAAGGAGAGGAGTGCTTTTGAAAGCCAAATCAAGTAGCTGCAAGTTATGAGCACAGAGATCGTCCCAACCCTCTAGCATGAGGTTGAGCAAAGTCGAGAAAATGAAGAAAAGCTTTGCGTTGAGTCCGTACAACTGAGTGAATATGAAGGAGCTCCGTTAGAGCATAGATGATGAAATAAATGAAATGAATGCTACTTTAGAGTTGGAGATTCAAAAGACAAAGCAGTCCGAATTGGCCCTAGAAGAAAAGGAAAAGGAAATTTCCACTCTAAGAGAACAAGTGTCCACATTGGATAGAAGCCTATCGGAGCTAAAGGCAGACTTGAGCAGCAGAGAAGCGGAGTTGAATATTTTAAACACCCAACCTCTTGCACCACAGATGAGTTCATTGGAGATCACCAAGGAGTTGTATGTCGCCAACCTATATGGAATAGTAAGTGAAACAATCTAGCAGATACAAGAGGTAACTTTTGATAAGGTTCCTGAGGCTAGGATTTTGTTGGGAAAATTGTATACAGCTTTCGATGAGGCTCTCAATGGCATGGGTATTGAAGACCAAACAACGGTGGCCATGGGCATAAGCATCCTCATTTCTATGCATGAGGTTGTCCAGTAGGTGGCAGAATGTAGGGCCAGGTTGAACCAGGTTACCAGTGATATGCGGGCAAAGTTTTCCCACTCAACTCAGAGAGGCCTCCCTTCACCCTTCATTGCAGATCAGGCAATAGTAGGTGTTGAACACATTGTTGCAAAGATCAAGGTGAAGAAGTAGGACCTTTCTGTCTTCCAATATTTTGATCAATCTCCAACCGCCAAGAAGATTGAAGGGATCATGCATCAATTGGTGCAGCTCTACTTCCAACTGGAATTAGACACGAAAATATCTAGTGGATTGCCTTTCAAGGCAATTATCAATCTCAAATTGGCACATGAAAATCTACGAGCTCTCTTCGTGCTATCAAACAAACTCTTGACCGGTCTGTAGGCTGCCCTCTTGAAGTTGTGAGAAATTATCGGATTTTGAACCGAGGTTTCTAGGGTTCTTCATTTCGCGAGCGAAATGTCCCTGTGAGTCGCCAAACTGTTTCACAAAAAACCACTTGCCTTCACGGTTTTTATTTTTCTCTTTGTAGCTGTGCCTTACCTTTAAATCGCTCATAACCTTCGGCGTGTGCGACGTGGCTTCCTCTCGAATCTTTTTTCTTTTCATATCACTTCACTTTTTTCGGTCTTTGTCTGCGTGGCACGTGGTTTTCTCTAGTCATTTTCCGAGTTGGGCCCACCTTGCAGTTTTTATTGCTCGACGTTGTCCATGTGGCTCCCTCTCAGAGCTTTTTATTGTGTGTCCCTTTGTCTTTTTTTCAGGCCTCGTTTGCTCGAGGCGTAGCAGTTCTTTGTGCATCGGTTATCTTGGAATTGTTGTTGCGCCTTTTGTACCCACTTGTTGCCGCATTTTCTTTTGTGGTGCCGCATGTTCATTTTTGTTGTTGCATAGTTTTTTGTTCCCTGAAATGGCATTGTTGGCCTTCTCTTGAGTGATCGTTGTATTCAATGGTGGCTCGAGGTGATCTGGGGCATCAATTTTTGCTTGCAACTTTCTTTCTTTGTGGTGTTTCAGGCGGTGGACTGGCCTATTTATGTTGTCATTTTTCTCTTCTACAGGTTGTTGTTGTTAAGTTGCTAAAAGTTCCCAAGCACTGGGAAAATACTTGGTAATAATTTTATCAAACTTGAAGATTGCAGACTGTGCCAATCAATTCGGCCTTTTTGTTTTTCATGTATTTAATAAGACTGTTAGTCTGTGTTGTTATTTTCCTATAATGTATGAATGCCTATTCTTCATCTTTTGTGATCTTTCATAGCTAAATAAATACAGATCATGTTTCTCGACTCCTCTGTGTTGGCTAAAGTTATGTTAGATTATGCTATATAAATTAGAGGGTATTTGTTATGTTTAAAGTGATTTTGAGAAAATTTACTTAATTAATAGCATTTTGGTGGTTCGGGCCTTTGCATCCTGCACTGTGCTCCGGTAAATTTTTTTATGATTTGGCACATCGCCTGTAGTTTATTTTTTATGCTTTTCTATCTTTCTAACCTTTTAGCTCCTCCACTAAACGAAGAGTTGGCTTCGATAAAACCCCGAAGGTCACTTAGCTAGCGCACTATGTCCCACAATAGCTAAGTTTCCCATAAGACTGTTGCTACCTGCAAAATCCTGCATCAACGGTAGACATTCAAAACACTTATGTCTGCAACAATAACAAAGATACATATTCATACCCTATCAAAGACCAAGAAAAAGAAAAAGGAAAAGTAAAGGATCAAGCTTCGAACGTTCCAACACGATGTGGAACATGGTTGTTTTCCTGAGAAAATTATCAATCTCTGATTGTCCAACATGACGTGGAACACATCTAGGTTGTTTTTCCAAGAAAAGAATCAAGCTTTGACTGCCCAACATGATGTGGAACACATCTAGGCTATTTGTTTGAAAGTGTTTACAAGTAGAATCCAATGCCTACCATGCAAATGACACACATGCTCACTCTAGGGTAGTGGAACCTTAGGCCATCCAGTAGGTGAGTTATCCCAATGAGGTGGAAAATGAGAGAATCATATTAGCCTCCCATACCATACCGAAGCTATCCTTCTGAAAAATTTGGTAAGGCACCACAATGCTAAATACTTTTGAATGTTCTATCTATAGGTTTTTGTTAAAGGGGATTTTTCTTCGTTCGTGTAAGGTCTTCTTCTTAGGGAACATCATGCCTAATGTCTCCAAGGGAGGACAAGTCAATAATATCATATTGCCACTTATGGGATGCCTCATTTGCATCATGCTACTAAAAGAAAATGTAAAGTTATAAATATCACGCTCTTCGAGGACATCAAACCCAATGACACCACCAAGAAAAAAGAACACATCATGAGAAAAATAAAATAATGCCATGAAATATGTAAAATGTCAAAATATTTCATCGGTGTATGCCCCCATATTAAAGATTTTGCTAACACCATTACTGTGAGCAGCTGCTTTAAAGTAGTCAATGTTTATTCCTAAGACATTGGAGCTTTCCTTGAAAAACCCTATGCCAAGTCATATGTTTTTGAAATAAAGCTACTCCGTGTACAAGGAGGGAGGGGTTGCCCCCAAAAATACTTAAGGAATCTATGGATTCGAGGTCAGTATGTCTTTGCTATAATGTTATTTAAGAGCTCAGAATTGTTATCATTCCCCAAATACACAGGACTGGAAGAATAACACAAATAAAGTGAAAACGGAAAAATCATTTGAGTCAACATGGAAGAGGCCTAAATGTCTCGATGCCTTGCGTCATCCCCAAAATGAAAACACAAGACAAGCGGAAAAGGTAAAAAAATTATGACATAGAGAAGAATGGACAAAAAGAGAGAGAGATACATCAAAAATAATAGCATGGGGTATCACATTGCGCACATGCAATCACATAAAAGAACATGAAAAAAGAAAAAAGACTAGTATGGAGCATGTGAATCAATCTATAGTAGGTCATCTGCATCCCAATCTTGGTCGGTATAAATGGAAGGCGAACAACTAGCCAAAGGGACAACGAAAAGTACCAAACTAGAGGAAGCACCAAGTTCAACGCCCTTTTTGGGAGATTTGTCATTTAAGCTTATAGAAGATGAAAAAAATGTATTCAATTCATTATGCACTTGTTCATCAAACTTTTCACTATCAATTTCATCATCTAAATTAATCACAACAGGAGGTTGAATGAAAATTTCCATAGAAGGTTCTTGTTTATGTTGCGGAAAAGATATAGAATTGTCATGAATTGCTTTCAGTAAGTTCATATTTTGATTTTCTATATTGTTTTTGTCTTCTTTAGCTTATAAAACATGAGCAATAGAAGGATGTATATGCCTACGCTCTCTAGCACTTCAATTTCATTTCAGTCTATTATCAATTTGTGTAGGAGCAGGTTTTTCAGTCATAGGTTTCTTCTTTTCCTTGGGAGGAACGGAAGAAATAATAGGAGGGTGTTCAACCAATTTCTCTTTAGCTTTGTAAACTTGTTTAACTTTAGGAGGCACAATGAGATTATTTGGTTTTCTTGTGGTCTCTTGTAGGAATTCACACCTAATACATGAGAGCTTTCCTTGGAAAACCCTATGCCAAGTCATATGTTTCTGAAATAAAGCTACACCATGCACAAGGAGGGAGGGGTTTCCCCCAAAAATACATAAGGGATCTATGGATTCAGGATCATTATGTCTTTTCTACAATGTTATTTAAGAGCTCAGAACTATCATCATTCCCCAAATACTCATAGGACTGGAAGAATGACACAAAGAAAGTGAAAACAAAGAAAAATCCTTTGGGTCAACATGGAAGAGACCTGAATGTCTCGATGCCTTGCATCATCCCTAAAAGGAAAACACAAGACAAGAAAAAAAGGTAAAATGTTTATGACAGAGAATAATGTGGGTACATATAGAGGAATGCACAAAAAGAAAGATAGGTACATCAAACAAAATATCAAGGGGATCACATTACGCACATGCAATCACATAAAATAACATGAAAAAGAAAAAAAACTAGTAAGTCACATGTGAGTCAACCTATAGCAGGTCTTCTGCATCCCAATCTCAGTCGGTATAAATGGAAGGTGGACAATGAAAAGTGTTGAACTAGGGGAAGCACCAAGTTTAACACTCTTTTTGGGAGATTTTTCATTTAAGCTCATAGAAGAGGAAAACAATGTATTCAATTCATTATGCACTTGTTCATCAATCTTTGCAATGTCAATTTTCATCATTTATATTAATCACAACAGGAGGTCAAATAAAAATTTCCATAGAAGGTTCTTGTTTATGTTGTGGTGAAGGTATAGAATCACCATGCATTGCTTCAGGTAAGTTCATATTTTTATTTTCTATGTTGTTGTTTTCTTCTTTATTTTGTAACATATGAGAAATAGCATGATGTCTATGCCTACGCTCTCTAACACTTTGATTTCGTTTCAGTCTATTATCAATTTGTGTTTGTGTAGGAGTGGGTTTTCAAGTCATAGGTTTCTTCTCTTCCTTGGGAGAAATGGAAGAAACGATAGGAGGGTGTTCAACCACTTTCTCTTTAGCGTTGTAAACTTGTTTAACTTTAGGAGGCACAACGGGATTGTTTTGATTGTCTCATGGTCTCTTGTAGGAAGTCATAGGTTGGTCTTGAATAGTTGGAAGGACTTTCGGTTTAATCATCATTTTGTTAAGGATAGGTGGCTCAATAGAGGGTTGAGGCATGTTTCAAAGGGATAATCCTAGTAGACATTTCACCTTAAACTTTTGATATGATTTGAAAAATAAGTCCTTGCAGGGTTTAATAGGTTCAATAGGCTCGATCCAAAAGTAATCTAATGAAAAGTTCCCTTGGGAAGATGTAGGATTAAACCTACTATGATGCACAATAAAAGTATAATTTCCAAAGGGAAACTTTAAACATTTATGCACAACCGAGGGGATGACATTCATGGAGTGAAGCCATGGGTAGCCTAACTTCACTCAAAATTGGTCTAATTGTGGGACAATGGTGAATGACACATTTAATGTTTTTGGTCCAATTTTCAAAGGGATGTCTATCGATCCTATCATAGCACAAGCAAAACCATTATGCGTCTTGATCTATGCTTTTGGTTTATCATATGTATCTCAATAAATTTCATGCACAAATAGGAATTATTCAATGACCACATTATCTCCATAGATGGGATCAATTAATATCCCATTAGTAGGCTTGTTATTGATTCTTCCTGCTATATAAAGAGGACCATAGGGTGCATGTTTAAGTATGTATTTTTGTGAGAGAAATATCGAGAGGCCTTTTTTTGGGCCCTTACAAGCTTCAACTTCTATAAATACTACTACTTTAATCATTTCTTCATTGTCATCTTTTATGTTTTCATCATTTGTGTCAACATTCATCATAGCATTCTTCGTTTCACTAGCTTTAACAAATGAAATAGTGTGCTTAGGCATGGGATTTGTAAATATTTGTAAGTTTTGGTTAGGAGGATCTACAAACTTATTACCTTGATCATTCACACCTCCAATTTTAAGTTGATTATTATCTATAAGGTCTTGCACAATATGTTTAAGATGCTTACAATATTCCATACCATGTCCATTTTATCGATGATAATGGCAATAAGAGTTTCATCGAAAGCCTGTGGGAAATTGTATATTAGGATCACGTTCTTTAACAGGAGGTAAGGTAAGCGTGTTCTTTTCTACTAGCTGCACCATGATATTATGAAGGGTGTCAAGTAGAGAAGTGAAATTTATATCCATATCCCCAAAGGAAAAATGATTTGTTGTATTTATAACAGCCACTTGGTTATTAGTTTGTTGACTTGGTTGAGGGGAGTTAAGTTGTAAAAATCCCTTATTTTTCTTCTTGAAAGGTTGGTAGTTATTTTGAGTTGTGGATTCAAACCTTTTAGGATGACTAGGAGGATTTTTAAAATCATGACCGCAAGTCGTATTTTGATAATCATGAAGGGTTGCACATAGTTGTGCAAAGGATGGAAATCTCAACATTTCAAGTTTTCTTTGGAGTTTTTTTGTAAGTTTTCAATAAACATTCGTTGAAGTTTGACATTAGGAATCTTAATGTTTACTTGTGAATAAATTGCTTGGTATCTTGCTATGAAACCAATCACTTTTTCATCATCCTTTTGTTTGAATGTCATTAAATCAGCTAGGGTCATCTTGGGACCCATGTGAATATGGAAGTGATTGTAAAAGGCATCAACAAGTTCATTGAATGAACCAACTGAATTATTCGATAAGGAAGAGAACCACTCTAAAGTAGTATCCTTCAATGATCTAGGGAATAACTTGTCCAAGATCTTATCTTCAAAGATGAAATCACCACACAAAGTTGTAAAATCATAAACATGGCTAACAGGATCTCCTTTCCCACCATATTTCTCAAATTGGGGAGCTTTTATACCTTGTGGCATTTGTGCTCTCAATATCTCCACGGATAGCAGATTGGTTTTGATGTATTGGAAAGGTTGACCATTGGTTTTTTGATTTAGGGTTACAACTTGTTGTTGAAGGGATTTCATACTTTGCAATATTTTGTTGAGGGCATCATTGTGATTGTAAGGTGGAGTGGTGTATGTATGCGGAGGGTAAGCGACTTGTAATTTTGTGAAGGAGGATGGTTGAGGAGATTGGATTTGAATGCACAATGCTAGAAGGATTCCCTATGGAAATACCTAAGGAAGTGTTCACACTACTAGTAGGTTGAATTGTTGTTGTAGGTTGAGTACTAGTGTATGTAGGAATGGAAATGGGTATTGTAGAATGGATTGAAGTTCCACCTTTTCTTTGAGTACACCCCAAAGCTTGAGTAGAACTAATGATGGTTGGGATGGTGTTGTTAACATTAATAAAATTAGTTGTAGGCATGAAATTCATATGAAATGGAGTATGCATATTATGATCCATAGGGGGTTGATTATTAACACTATTAGAAAGAGAGCTAGGAAACCCAAATCTACAACAAGTGACATATTGTGGGATGACATGAGCCTTGAACTATGTTTTATAATAGTATTGCTAATAGGACACCAAGTTTTAAAGCTCATACAAGTTTTACAAACTTAGTGTGCAAAACTAAAAAATGGAAGGAGGCAATGCAATGACCTAAAATGAAATATTTAAATACAATTTTCAAAATCTAAAGAAGGCAGTTTACTGAATACACTATGCAATAGACTAAAAATGAAATGTTGTAAATGTAATTTTGAATTTTGACACACTAAATGGATCAAATTAAGCTAGATCTACTGAATTTAATGAAACAAAAAATTAGAAATCAGAAATAGAGATGTAATAGTAGCAAAAAAAAGCATAAAACAGAGGTTTTTAGATTCCAGAAATTCAGATCAGCACCTGATCAAGGACTCATTCTCCCTAGGGTGAATGGGTCCTAGATTAGGGTTTTTAAAGTGATTTTTATTGATTTTTAAGCTTCTTCAATGAGTTTCAGAATCAGGTATGTAACAATGAGTTTTAGGTTCAGATTTTTGTAAATGCAATATGAAAGGCAAGTTGAAAATGTGACAAAATAATTAATGCAAAGACCTAGTTTGGAATTCAAATTTCTTTCAATTTTTAAATGAAAATTTGTATGAACAAAATGATATGCAAGATGACAGTTTTTTTGTATTTTTTAGATTTTAAAGAATGAAAAAAAATGCAATTCTAAAACCCTGGATGAGATGCAAATTTGAATGCAAAGTAAGACACCCTAAATGAGATATAATTCAATGCAAATGAATGCAAGATCTAACCTAGGATAAAAAGAAAGACTCCAAGATTAGAAAACTACAATGTTCAATAAGTCGGGTTCACCAAAATGTTTCATAGAAAAATAGTGTTCATCAAGATGATGAACCATAAGTTTTTTTTCTATGAAACATGCAACTATGTGCAATACATGATGTCAATAAATATCAAAAACCAAACCTAACTATTATAACAACAATAAGGGAGGTTTTAAGATGCAAAAATAATGTGTGCCTTGTTGAAAAAGTGTTGTTTTGGGGGTCACTAAGGACTCATTCGCCCAGTGGTGAATGGGTCCCTACTAGGGTTTCTAAAAACTGATTTCTAGGTTCTTTCTTTAATGTCTACACTCCCAACTCCTAGGTGACTAGCTCTCGAAAGTCAAAAATAAATTTTGTAACCTTGTTTTCATGATCTTGCAAGATAGATGACAACTTTTGCAACTTTTTAATCTTGACAAATTTGCAACTTTTATTCTCCACTTCATCTTCAAACTAAAAACCTGCAATCACACATCACGAGAGAAGAAAAAATATTGTTTGTTAGGGAATAGGGGTTTGCCTTGGTCAAAGCCCATTTTGGTAATCAAACCTTATGATGAAATAATGAAACATGCGTTAATGATACATTGGATAAAGTCTTGGAATGTAAATCAGCAATCTAGCATGAAGTATCCATGAAGAATGTAGATCTTGATCTTGAATTTAGATGTCAAAAAATGCTTGTAAATGGATCTTCAATGCTACATCAACACATAAGCTCAACTGCATGCATTATGCACTATATCTTTGACATGATTATATGACCTTGATTGTTGCAATAAAACCTTGATAATCTACTCTTGAATGCTCTTGAATTGCTCTTGATCTCATAAAAATTTAATTAGGACTTGCTTATAAAGCTGCTTAGATTACCTAGGATGAAACTATGTGAATTAACCTTATATTTATACTTAACTTAATATTTAAACCCAAAATTCAAATAACAAAAGCCATCATCAAATCTAGGATTCAAAATCACTAAAATCCCACCATAAATAAGTTCAAAAAGGGGTGTCCTAGGTAAGGAGGACCCATTCGCCACCTTGGGCGAATGGGTCCTAGCACAGTTAACTAGGACCAAGTTTTGGGGAGGTGAAATAATGTGTAGACATGTAAAATTTACCTAACACCTATCACAAAAACTAAATAGAATCAAACAACATCTAAAACCTTAATTTCCTTTATTAATTGAATAAAACAACATTATTTAATTAATCCAATTTTTCATCATTTTTGACGAATTAAATAAATTCTACTTTATTTAATAAAGTTGTAAAACCATATTTTTGCTATTAATTAAAATGACTTGATTTAATCAATTCACTTTTCATCAATTTTGACCAATTAAATACATTACATTTATTTAGTAAAGTCCTAAATCTCACTTTATTTCATCCTGGTTAGTTAAATAACACCAATTATTTAATTATGCCACTAAATCACTTTATTCCCCTAAGTTAATTGAATTATTAAATCATAATAATTTAATTACGACACTTTCCCTCCAAAATTTGAATAATTAAATCAAACTATTCAAAACATTTATCAAAAATCAAATCAAACTAATGCAACTTTGTTTGCAAAAGTCAAACTTGATTTGCATGTTCAACTCCAAAAAGGAATTAATTAATTAAATCGATTAATTATTTGGATGGCAAATTGCATTAGGATTGCATTTCATTTTCCATTCCATCATCTTGCATATCTCCCCCATCCTCATCCATTCAAATAATCTAATCACACTCTTGGTTTTAGCCTTGCTACAAGCCTTGATCCAATCATCCTCATCATCCTCATCATCATCATCATTATCATCTATGGGATGTATCCTTCCCTATCCTTGTGTTGTTTTGGGATGTATCCTTCCCTCATCAACAACACTTTCATTGGGATGTATCCTTCCCTATCCTTGTGTTGTTTTTGGATGCATCACTCCCTCATCACCAATCCTCATCCTCATCCTCATCCGGATGTATCCTTCCCTATCCTTGTGTTGTTTTGGGATGTATCATTCCCTCATCAACAACACTCATCCTCATCCTCATCAGGATGTATCCTTCCCTATCCTTGTGTTGTTTTGGGATGTATCATGTCCTCATCAACAACACTCCATCAAACATTCGCCCAACCTGGCTTGTCCCTGGACTGGGGCAACATCACATTTTTCCTTCCATCCATTTGTGCTCACCTTTATCTCCCATTGCTTATCATCATTTTTTTTGTTTCATCACTTTACATTGTCATTTTCATATCCCCTCTCATCTCTCATCCTTTCCCCCATCTCTTCCTCCTTCATCACTTGCCTAATTTTTTGCCCTCTTTCCAACCATACCATCCGTTTCTTCCTATTGAGAGGTCACCCGGGACCTCTCTCTTTTCCCCCGTCACCCTCTCGAGGGGGCATACCCTTCACATTTATCCATTTTCCCTGCCATAATCAACTCCTTCCAGTATTGGGGCATCTTCATCCATTCCCCACTAATTGGACAGCTCAAGTCCTATGTTGGGGCATCATCTTTCGGTTACTTCCTCTATAGAGTCATCTGCACTTTCTTTTCTTCGAGGCATAATTATTCTAACGGTACTTCGAAGAGGGGGAAAATGTAGACATCTAAATTTGACCACTTCTACATGGTCAAAATCATCTATTATATTCATCTATTCCATTAACAGTGATTAAATAATTTATGTAATCACTATTTTATTTTCTGCCTAAGGTTCCTAAAGTATCTAATTAAATAAATTAAATACTTTACCTTACCCCCTTGTCTTCTCTTCTCTAAATTAAATAAACATGACAAATTATTTAATTTAGTCATTTAACCCATTTGGATTAAAATCAATTTTTAATTCCTTTTTTCTCTCTCTTTGTCACATTCTCCATAACCCTCTTCTAATCGAGATTAAATTGATTAATCTGTGATTAGGATGTGCACCACTTAATCAAGATTAAGTGTCACATCCTCCATAATCTCCCACTTGCCTCTAATCTCTCATTAATTACCTTAATCATGTGTTTGCACAACCTTAATCAGAATCATTAGCCACATTTGGCTTACCTTTTCTGGTCAACCTTCCCACTTACCATTTTTGGTATGGACTCCCTTCCCCATGTGAATTTTTAATTCACATTTATTCAACCAAGGTTCCCCTCTTCCCCATGTGAATTTTTAATTCACTTTTATCTTTCCAAGGTCTTCCCCATCCCCCATGCAAGATTCTAGAAGCCTTGACTTGTCACTTCACATGTGCCAAGGGCTTCTAGAACCTTGGACTTGTCACATCACCCACATGTGACAAATCTCCAGCTTTTTGGAGACCCTCTTTTATCCACTAGATTCTTCCAATCATTGTGAATTTTTAATTCACTTTTATTCCTCCAAGGAATCTTCTCATCCCCCAAGATCCACCTCATTTCCACATCACTCCACCCTAAGACATCTCATCTTCCACATGTCAAGATGTGAGGGCTTGTGAGTCCTCAACTCACCATAGCCCTTTATCTTGATCTTTGTTGGATCAATCCCAACCGTTGAATTCTCTAGAGAATTCCAATTAGCCTATAAATACCCCCTTATTTCCTTCAATTTAAAAGAATCAAGTCTTTTGCAAATAAACTCTTGCAAAATTTTCATTCAAGCTCTCATCCATTTTAGCACCCATATTGCATCAATTCATCTTGCATCCACTTCATTTCATTGCCATCCAAGGAGCACACAAGACTTCAACATCAAGGGCCAACCAAGGAAGCAACAACATGAAGGTATAACAGCAATTTATTTGTTTATCTTGCTTTCATATTGTTCATTTTCTTAGGCTAATCATTGAGGTGCCCTATTATCTTGTTGTTTGTCTTTATTGCACTATTAGTTTTATCTAACATCTCACATTTTAGGAAGTAGCATTTTATTTAGGATCACATTTCTCACCCACTTTCTGATTGAGAAAATTATGATTGTTGACTGAGCCATCTAATTTGCTGACTAATCCATCAATTTCCTGACTGATCAATCTAAATCCTGACTAACCAATCTATTCGTCAATCACACAAATTGTGCAATCTACTTTGCACAATCTATTCATGTCTAAATCCTCTCAACACCTTTCGACCTTTGATCTGGATATTCTACAATGCAATCCTAATCGTCCATTTCAAATCTCATTTTCTATATAACAAACCACTTTCCTCACAAAAAAGGATTGAAGATTCAACATCATTTGCACAACGAAGTACTACCGACATTCACAACCACCGTTAGAGCTTCAACATTTCTTCGATCAACCAACCAAGATATCGCATCAAAGCTTTGCACATGAACTATGGAGGCTTCGTAGTGATACAAAAAATCCAATATCAGGTGAACACACTCCAATACAAGATGGGTAACAATTCAATATTTGAATTCAGTTGCTTATATATGTCATTTTCATGTGTTTGAATTCAGTTCTATAAAATGTTCATTTCGTAAGTGTAGGATTAAATCTAGATTAGTGTTCTTTAGCTTAGCTTAGATTCTAATTTCGATTACATTTATCTTGTTTGCATCTATGATTTCCCCCTCACACATTCTAGCATGCCCGATGGGACTCTTGTCCCCTACACTAACATTTCTATGAGCTATTTTTTAAGTTGCAGGTTCTAGAATTGCTTCTAAAGAATTTTTCACACATTGTCCCAAAAAAATTTGCAATTGTTTGTCAAGAAAACCATGCACTTGCCTCTAAAAATCATGCATTTGACACAAAGAATCATACACTTGAATTTTTTCTAAGCATTTGACTATTGACAAGGGCGGACTTGACTCTGATTTTTTAGCATTTGCTCTAACAGACCTATGTCCGAAATCTGCAAATTTGTAATTGATTTTTTGCTAACAGATGCTTGTTTTTTAATGTGTGATAGGTGCTAACATGTTTCTATGTAGGATTTAAGAAACACTAACCTATTTTCTATAGGGAAGACGAATGATCAAAGCACTCCATATTTACAAAAGTTTTTTGTTAAGTTAAAAAAAAAAAATTTGGTGCATAAAAAAACAAACAAACTTTGTTTATAGTGCTCTTAAAATTAACTATTTCAAGCTTTCTTAAAGTAGGAATTATTATTTGGTGCTTTAAAAATAACAACACAAATACACACTTTGTTTTGGTGTTATTAAAAATTGAACCATTTCCATGCTTTCTTAAATTAGGAACCTTTATTTGGTGCTTTAAAAAGAACAACACAAATGAATATTTCATTTTGGTACTCTTAAAAATGAACCATTTCAAAAAATTCTAAGTTAGGAATTGTCATATGGTGCATAAAAAGAACAAACATTTCAATTAAGGTGCTCTAAAAATGAACTCTTTCCAAGTTTTCATAATTAGGAACTTTGATTTTGGTGCATAAAAAGAATAAATGCAAAATAATTTATTTTTGTTGATGCACGCTCGTATTTGACTTTGTTGACCAAATAAAGACTAGGATTGATTTCTTAGAAATAATTAGATTTGGGCTTAAAAATGAACAAATTATTTTGTATGTCTTGCACCATTGCTATCTTAAGTGATTGATATCTATAATACTTCATATTTTTTGCAATTAAAAAGAACAAGTTGTTTTTCTTTATTCACATATTTTTGGGGATAGCACTGCTCGAGGTGCTTAAAAAGAATCAAGTTGTTATGAAGTGTATGTTTTTCATTCAATGTGTGGAAAGCTAGATGCCTATCTTCTCCCCTCACACCTTTTGGCGATCTTGGGTGAGAAAAAACATCTTGAGCTTCACATCTTTATTTTCAAGCATACCTTTTTAGAGGGCCTTCCTATTGAGATACATCCCATGTTGAAGAATTCATAGTCAACCTAAGGGGTACTTTCATTCTAGACCAGTATATAAATACATTTGGGGTGTGAGTAAAGTTTATCATCCCATCGGGTGCTACTGGCCTATGCCAACGTATTCTCCCTCAGTATCCTCGTGATGTGTAAAAACCCGCACATTAATAATATCCCTAGAACATTAATAAGAGCCAAAATGTTTTAGAACTTACCCCTTTATCCAAAAACTTTCTTTGAAAGTGGTGCATCAAAATTTACTTCCAAGAAGTTACTTGCCAAGTACGACTACAGGCCTGCACCATAAGTTGCATGTAAAATTGTCTCCTCAAAGCATGAGATAGACCTACCTAAAATAATGTTTTATATCCACTAGGGTTGTAATTTCTTGTTTATGTTAAACTTTCCAAATACATTCAAAAAAATATTGACATCAAATTTTGTGCTTGATCTAAAAATAACACACACAAACAAACAGTAAACATGATGGTTGAATCATAAACCCTTTGACTTAGTGTATGCTTGTAAAAGAAGCCCTATGTTTGCATTCCTTGAAAGGATTTTTACTTAAAGGTTTCTGAAAAATTTAGGATTTTGTTTCAAGTTGCATTGAATCAAAATAAACATTTGGGAACTATGGCTTAGGTATCATTATTTCACAACTTAAGCTATAAACATGAAGGTCACACAAGTCCAGGATTTTTAAGTCAATCCAGTGTTGTTGTATCACTTGCCATACTCCAAACATAGAGAAATTAAGAGAAAAACCAACTTAAACTTACAAAAATCCGAATAAAGATTGCTCAAACTGGAAACAAAACACACAGAGACCACCTTGGCACAGTATTCCAACGTAGTTTCTACATTTTCTAGTGCAGTTTCTAAAAGATCATTGCATTTTCTCTTTGTCCCAAAAATTTCACTGATGAAAATCAATTGTATTAGACATAAACTAAGCACTTGATGTGGGACCTGCACACTTGATTTTATTTCCTTGCATTTTCTTCTGAGAAAACTAGTGCACTTGCCACTAAGATGCTCGCATTTTCCCAAGAAACTCAATTTTTCCTAAGCAGTCATTGCATCTGACAGAAACACACAAAAGCAACACTTTCTTTTCTAGCTTGCACTTGCTTCTCCAAAACCTGCACACTTGACACATTTTTGGCCGCACTTGATAAATTTGGCCGCTTTTTCTCACAATTTTGTGCCTTTACCCATAAACCAATGTTATTGCTCTATCCTACTGACAATTGGGAAAAATAAACTAAAGTTTCTTATAGGATCGTTGTTAGAATGAAATGGTTACAAAAATAGATAAGTCATATAGTCCCTCATCCATTATTTTCATCCTACTTTTTAGAAATCAAAATCAAACAAACCACTGGGATCATTCCTTCACTCAGACATCTATGATATCAACAGTTACTTGGGACTCACAGATAGTTCAAGTAATATTTTCGCAACATGTCCTCTAGACAAGAAAGTGAAATATCGACCCTATTCCTTCAACATTTTGATTTCTAAAAAGTAGCACCATTCCAAAATAGCAGTCAAACCTTAGGGTCTTGAACTTCATAGCAACCATCTCAAAAACCATCATTGTTTATGACCATTTGGCGACTGACTACTCCCATTCAACAACCAAACCTTGTAGCACTAATCCTTCAACCTAGTCTCACACACATTGAAGGTGAACAAACTGATATCATTAGCAGTTTAAGAACCTTCATATTTGAGAAGAAATAAACACCCAACCAGTGGAGAAACATAACAAAAATCTTAGATGAAGAGGAAGAGAAAGCAAACATAGCAACTGAAAGACCTGTGTTGCCACCTCCTACGTGGCAATAGACATACACATCTCATGCTTTACGAAAAGAGAAATATCATTAGGTATGGAAATAGAAAAATCCTTAAGAGAAAATCCATACTCCGCCTTCCAAAGAACCGCCCTACAAAAAAAATTGCCAAGGGGTACATCTTGAGAAGATATTGCATCTGCCAAAATAAAGTAGAACATTTCTATCTGCACTTTGCACCAATAGGCTAAAACTTTTCCAGAGGCTAGGAGTTATAAAAATGTTCACAAAATCTTGGTAGTTGTTTATGATAACTACGAGATCACAACACAGGAAGAACATGGAAGTGAATGTTAGAAGATTAATCTTTACTTTGTAAAGGTTGTTCTTTAATTGTAATTATTTATTAACTTGTAGGAATATTTCAAAGGAGTCCCTACAAGTCTTTTGTCTTTTTTCTTCTCACACATGTTTGAGGATGACTCATTTTATTTTTAATTCCTTTATTAAGAAATCTTTGTAGCCATCTCCTTAAGAGGTTCTTGGCACATTGCACACACATATTTGAATGGTGGCATTCATTGAGTTGAGATTTATATTCTAACTCCTCTTCTCACCTCTATTTATTGAGGTGCCTCTCCTCTCATCCTTCATGTTCAAGCATGCAAGCTTAAGGCTTAAGTGCTCTCTCTCTCTCTCTTGTATCATTCTTAGGCATTTTGCCTCCATTCATAATATTGGGGTTTTTTCCTTGTTTTTTCCCCTTTCCAAATTCTTGTGTCTCTTTTGCATTTGGTGGTGCTTGGTTTGGCTTCTCTATATCTTGGTAATCTCTTTCCTTCAAGAAATGTTCATTATTTAGTACTTTCCATTGCTCATTTATTTTTCCTTTCATGGTATCAGAGCTTGGTATTACTAATCTTTTGTGAGATATATTGTTGAAGGTTTACCAAGTTTTAAAGACACGCCATTGGAGGTACTCAAAGAGAAAAAGAGAAGAGCCAAAATTCTAATCTTGCTTTTTGTTTGATATATTTTCCTAACCCTTGTGCAGGATTTCTTATCTAAATATTTCTAAGTTTTTCAAATTTCAGATCTATACAATATATTTTACATGCATGTTTTATTTTTTGCATAAAAATTTAAAAACCCTCTAATAAAGGGTTATTTTTCAAAAAAAATAGAACAGTTCATTAGTTTTGTAATCTTTTTGGAATATTAGGCTAAATCTCTAAAAAAAATCACTATATTTTATATTTTTTTTTAAATGTCTTCCTAGGCAATTTCAACAATCTATTACTAATATTCATGCTCAATTAGCTATTCCTTCTTTAGCTACTCAATTAATTTATGATATTTTTTGTAATTTATTAAGACAAGAAGAAGCTAAGATAATTCAATTTGAAAATCTTAAATCTAATGAACATGCTTTTTTGTCTAATCATAACCAAAATTTCCAACCTCATTCTAAACAATAATATTATAATAATAAACCTCATTATAATAATGGCAAAGATCCTAGGAAGAATACTTCTTCTAAAATGCCTCATTGCACTTATTATAATAAGGATGGTCATTGGAAAATACTTGTTTTAAAAAGAAAACTAAGAAAAAGCCTATGCAACAAAATAATCAACAACAAAATAAACCTAATAATAATAAGTTTCATAACAATGCTAATCAATCTAGACGTGCTTTTACTTGTAGTGTTAATGTTTTTGAACCTCTTGAATGGGTTATTGATTCAGGTGCATCTCAACATGTTACTTCACATAAAGAAGTTTTTGAGTCTATGCAACCTGATATGTCTAATGTTCCTCTTCAACTTGCTAGTAATCATACTTGTAAAGTAGAAGAAATTGGAGATGTGAATGTTCCTAATGGTAAATTGCATGATGTTTTATATTTTCATGAATTAAAAACTAACTTGCTTTAGTTTCTAAGGTTTTTCAAGATTATAAAATAGAATTTTACAAAGATATGTACTATATTCTTGATCCAAAACAAGGTCATTGCTAATGCTAAGTTAGACAAAAAAAAATCCCAATTTTTTTGTTTTTTAAATAACTACACATGTACTTTATTATTGGACTTGATCAACTGAATAATAGTGTACTTGTTTTATTCAATTATATTTGGAATATGAAAAGAGGATATTCATGTAGTCATGAATGCATGAATATCATCTCAATGACTTAGTTATACTTAATAATCCTGTTGATGGTGAAAATGACACAAACAACGTTAAAACAAAATATCTCTACTCTATTTCTCCTGAAAAAGAAAGACAACATGTAGTGGCCTAACTCCCAAGGTCTTGGTAGTTGGTTCTCAACTGTCTGGTGTCACTCAATCGGTTCATGCAACTGTAATGTTCAAGGGGCTTGTGCTGGTAACAAAAGATTCAAGCGCTGACTCATTCTATCAAACTGTTCTGGTAAATCAATGGGGTTTCAAACAAAAGAAAAAGATAGATTAAAGGGGTAAACCAATAAATATGAATCAAATATATCTATCATTCAGACATATATCTTCAAATAATGAATGTTCTTCCAATCAGATCAAGAAAACCATAAGATGACATAATCTATAGCATAACCTATACCACTGCATATATTTTAGGTGCTTAATTAACTTCACAATTACACATCACAAATATTTCAAGGACTTTCAAAACAACACATATTCATTCATCATCAAGATTATAGATCGACAAAATTTTAATAACTTCAATTCAATGATAATCTAACAAGATAATCTTTCAATCTGGTTTCTTCTAATGACTTTCATCACATAACAAACTAGCATGCTTCAACACAATCACTGGCATTCAGATAGATTATAACTTATCAGCCTTATCAAATCAAACAACTCAATGCTAACTCCATATTGCATAAACCTATAATTCTATTAACTGTAAAAAGATCAAGTACAAAGTATCTCTGTAAATCACTACAAAATTCTATCTCCTAATCTTAGGTAATCCAATCCTATTCTCAATTAGCCAACCTTTTCAATATGATACCCATAGGGTATTTATAGATATACAAAAACTCAAACTCCACTTCTATTTTAGGTTATCCACCTTTTTAGAAACCAAAATTCTCTTGGAAACTCAGATCAATTTGATCTTGAGTCTTTACATTAGACTTTTAGTTTAACTAGAGAATGGAAGATAGAAGAGAAAAAAGAAGTCATGCGCCCCCAAGACTGATAGTGTTGTATGCATGCAACATGCAAAGAAGAGGAAAATTATGCATGCAAGGATTCATGCATGTGAAGCTAGATCTGCCATGAACTCATCGTGGTTGGTGAAGACTTGTTGTAATGTATCCATTTTTGGCCCATCAACCCAGCTATCTTCAAATTTGATTTGGTCCAACTCTGCTTCAGCAAACTCCCTCATACCTTTCACCTTTGTCAACTCTCTTCCAGCATCTTTTATTTCCTCTTTAACATCCATTAACCGATCCAGCATCAACTCTCTGCCATCATCTTCTTTCTGCATGAGTCCTTTGAATCTTTCATCCCATTTCTCTTTTATTTGACTCAAAGGCATGCCCTCTTTTGTAAATGCATTTACATCTACAATAATGGCAATAACTGCTTCCAGTTCTTCCAACTGCTCAGTCAAATTATTAACAACTTCTTGGATCTCATCCTTATGTTTACACAAGAAATTAGTTCTAAAATGGAGTATACGAGAAGTTTTCTCCACAAAATCCTTATTGTCCTCTTCAAGTATTGATTGTTCCAAAAGAGTAGTTAAAGGCAATGCACTCACTCTTTCTAACTTCTGACTATATTCCTTATACTCTTCTTCTTGTTTCTCTGATGCCTCAATGTATTGATGCATCTCTTTTATTAACCCTTTTGTGTCCTTGTAGGCTTCAAACCCTTCTACCAAAACTTCACCCACCTCCCGATTTAACTTGTCTACCCATCGATCTACCATCTCCGCTTTGCCTTTTACCTTTACCAAATCATCTACCTCATTTTTGCTTAACAAAATAGGAGTCTCAATGGCTGCTACCTGTTGTGATCTTGGAGAGGAGACACTCTTCAAGAATGAATTTAGTTCATCCAATTGAGCTTTAAGCTCATCCTTATTTTGTCTATCCTTGATCATTCTTGACTTAGTTGTTGAAGCCACCACATCAATCAAGTTCATTTGTTGATTCCTAGTGGGCCTTCCCAAGTTGGCAGTACTCAACTGATAATTTTTTAGATGCATGTCCCCTACCTCCTTTTCTGTCATTGGCATGGCACATTCAGCAACAATTTCTCCTTTGTCTATGAGTCGAGTAGAATGTAGAATCTTGGCCTTCTTTTTAGGCCTCTCCTGCTCAAATCCCCTTCATCATATCCTCCCAATTGAGAGGTTGTGAAGGTGTGACTATCCTCTTCTACAGGTCCAATTTTAGCCAAGTGGGAGCACTTGGAGCAGCAGTCATCATAGAGGAAGAGGGAACAATGGTAGAAGGTGGTTGCATACTCACTTGAGATTGGGAGTCAACCCTCGATTTCTCTTGTTGCTCTTGCACTATATGCATCTGCACAAGTCTTTCAACCTCTTCCCTATCCTTCTATTCTTGTATTTTCTTATCTTCTTCTTCTTTCCTCGACCTCTCTTCTTCCAACCGATCCTTCTCCACTATTTCTTTCTCTATTCTTTCTCTTTCTAGAGCTTCCCTTGCTAATTTCTCTTTTTCCAAAGCATCTAGCCTTTATTTTTCTAATCTTTCTGCCTCTGAAGCCTTAAGCTTTTCTACCTTTGCTTCTTCCTCTTACTGCTTCTTCACCAACTCTTTGGCCTCCTTTTCCTTCCTTATCTTGTATGCTCCTTCCTCTTTTTGGCAAGCTTCCTCTGCAAGTTTTAACCGAGCAACCAAGATTTCCTTTTCCCTCTGGTTCCTTGCTTTCTCTTCCTCAAGGTCATGAATTTTATGTATTAATTCTAACTTTTCATTCTCTACTTTAACTTTAAGCTCTTGTTCTCATTTCCTTCTTTGCTTCTCTACTTCATCAGTTGTTTCCTTTGTTTCAACTTGTTTTGCCTTTAATTGTTGTCGGTGTAATATAGCATCAGCCTTTACCTTAGCATCAATTTCCTTTTGTTTCTCCGTTGCAACCCTTGCATCAGAATCTCTTTTCGCATCCTCAAACGAATTCCATTGATCTTCATGTGTCAAAATCTGCTCCATGTCCTCTTCTAGAGGCATGTTCTCTTGCATATCCTTTTCTGACAGGGTCTCATTTGAATCTGTCCCAACCTTCAGAACTTCTTTCTCCATTTCTTTTCCCTTAGCAGTTTCAGCCATGCTATGTAGAGCTCCTTCTTGAATTTCTTTACTCTTCTTCCTTGTAATTGGGACTTGGGCGGATGATTCACCTAATGTAGGTGTTGAAACAACAGATCCTATTGGAACATCTACTTCTTGTGTTTCCTCTTCATCATCTACCGCCTCAAGTTCTATCTCATCAATATCTAGAGGAAGGAATTCCAATGGCTCTTTGGGAGGCATCTTCCTTTTAATCCTTTTATATCCCTTACCCTTTTTAAGGACTGGTCCTTGAGGAGCTTGAGTTCTTAACATTAACCACTGCACACTCCTATCCAATACTGTCCTTCCAATCTTCTTGGTATCAATGGTTTCTTCAGCATTCCAATCAATTGGATCTAGACCCTTGGTGCCAATCTTCAAAGCTTCATAGGATGGATCCAATATAATTCCATCATCCACCAATGTGTCAGGAATGTTTTCTTTAACACCTAGCTCCGACATGAGTGAAACAAACAATCTTTCATAATTATTCTTCCTTAGATCATACTCATCTTGTCAATCACTCCAGAAGTCTTCTAACAAATTGAAATGTTTAGTAAACACTGAAGCCAACAAGGCATGCATCTTACCCTTTGGATCAAAATACTTACGAGTTGTGTATAATCCTAACTTCAATTGTATCAACTCATTACAAACCACCTTTGCTCCTACCAAGTGTTGACAGCTATATTCACCCAACTTCATGGGAAACTTATGACATCCGGTTTTATGTTTGATTCCAAACCTAGCATTGACTCCAAGAGCTTGATATACAAACTCCATTAGCACTATCATGTTACTGTAGCACCTTGGAAGCAAGTGTGGGTGGCCTTCAAAACCAAATAACCTGAAATATGTGAATTTAGGGTATTGAATATACCAACATCCCCATTCAGTAATGAATGCCATGGCTTCTTGACTCAACCGGTACCCTGCATCCCCATTCAATTGGTTGATGACCACATATAAAAATGCATCATTGACTCTTCTAAAATGAGTCTCAGCAACCTCAAGAGATAATTGGTCATAGTGATCCCATACCTTCTTTTGTCCATCCAAGGCTCCCATTATGCCCACTCTGTTCAAACCTGGGAAAACACCCAACCTTGCTACGGCATATACAATGTAAGAATTCATAAAGAAAGATTTGGTCCACCTAACATTAGTTAATTGATCATGAACAGTATTTGACACAATCATCGGTCATTCAAATTGTTGGGCTCCATTTAAGATAGTCTGGATGAAAGGAAACATCCACTCCTTGAACCGAAATGTATCTCTTTTCCCAAAGGCCCTAGACAACATCATGATTAGTTCTAATACCTCCTTATATAAATCTACCCTCTTTGGTTGGTCTGCAAGTTTACTTAAAGACTTCTTTTTCGTGCTCAACCACTTTTTGTTTAAATGAGACTTATTGGAGTACTCAATATATTTCTCCAAAGCCTCTGCCTCATCCAACTGTACCAAATTCTTAGGATCTGGAACATTAAATATATCTTGAAATGCTTGAGGAGTAAGATTGATGATCACATTATTTTGTAAATCCATGCATATTCTTGTAGCAGGATTATAGGCACTAGCTGCAGTTAAGATCAATTTTGGACATTGGATTGACAAAGGAAACAAAGTCATATGAGCCAATCCAGACTTAACAATCTTCTTCATTCTAGGCATCGCATCCTCAGTGAATGCTTCAGCATATGTCTCCTCAAAGTTATATTGGCCTAAGTTTGTGTCGGTGACGTCCGACCAGTCTAATTCCACTTTGCTGACTTTGATAACTGGACTCCTGTGATTATACCTCAAAGTGTAAGGCAATTGTTCCGGCTTCAATTTCTTTGGTTTTGGTGTTGCCTTTGATGTTCCTGTAGGCTAATTCCTTCGAGAAGCTTCCCCTAATGTTCCTGACATCTTTCAACTTCCCTGCATGAAAAACCTCTAATTAGATCTTTAGATATCATTATAAACATGCTTTAAAAACATACCTTTCATATATGCACCAGAGGCGGAACCAGACAAAAACATAATCTAAACAGTCTCTTTTACAACACTGTCAGACTTGGAGCCAAAACCGATATAGATATTTCACTAACAATGAATGGGCTCGGAGTTGGAACCGGGAAGGTGATCAAAACCAAGATCGGAATGAAAAAGGGATTTAGTTTTTCTCATATTTTTATATTTCCTTGTTCTATTTCCATTCCACCTCCGCTTCCGTCCAGATTATCATTATTTCAAAAGAAGACTTCTCACCATACGTGGAGCCGAAGATGGGATGGAAATGGAATCGATACCTTTTGCAAAATAGAATTCTCAAGTTCAAGATCGATTCCGATCCCATCTCCGTCGAGGTTGACCATGACGTCATCAAAGATTTCATCAATTTAACTCACAACTCCATGATTAAAACCCAGGTTGTATTAAATGAAAAGAGGCTTAAATAAGACTATACCTATATGACCCTAGGGAACAACTGTATATTTTTAGGGCATCATATTTTAACCATTTAAATGTGATCACTGAAAGACACAAAACCCTAATCTAACAAACATGAAAAAACTAGGGCACGGATTTTAAACCTCGCCATTTACCAGAATGAAATATGCGACAAAACCCTAAGTAAAAACGAGATTCAACTCACCCTCACTCACTATAAAAACATGAATCTAATCTACCTCATTGTAGATTCCTAATTTTAACTAACGCTACTTAAACTCTCGATTTAATCTAATCCTTCTGCAAATCAAAACAACACAACGCGATCATGATTAAATTGTAAAAGTGAGTGTGCTCTAAAACACAAGAATCAAAAATGACAGCACAAGAAACAAAGAAAGAATAAAGCAAACAAACAACATAAAACAAGAACCTACTCGTACAATCATACCAAGAATCTCGAATTTGCTTTTGAAGTGAAATGATTTAAATCACGAGTGGATTCAACATATGCAACAATGAATAAACGAAGAACAACAATGATAAGAAACCCTACCTCTAACGCAAAAGAACCCAACTAACCTTCCAAACTGATTCGCACACAATAATCTTCCTCTTCTCCAATATTTTTGCTCAAATGAACTCTGTCGATGCTCTTTCGTGCTCCTTAATCTCTTACTAATGATAATAATGATTCATTTAGCCCTTAATGAAGGTAAAAAAAAATGAGGATTTCTACCTATAGGAGTAGCTATCATTAATGCATTAAACACAGTAAAGGCAGAGTCGAAACTGAAAGAGAACAAACACTTCTTTGTAGTGTCACTTCAGTCAAAAATTCAACGACCCAAAAGCAACGGGGGAAAAGTCGGAAATGGAAACTAATTCAAAAACTTAAGAAATTTCCTAACTTTGTTCCTGTTCCGGTTCCGAGTCCGCCAACTAAACACAAAACAAAACCAAACACAAAAAGTAAAGCAAAAGACTGATATAATAAAACTAAACACTAAGACACTGACTAAAACTAAAATTTGAAATAGCGGAGGTGGGGGCGGAATTGATTATGATTTTGCAATTTTCAATAAAGACCAAATTAACACCCACTCCGACTCTAGATCCGCTAAAGACAAACAAGAGGCCAAAAGAAAGACTACCGGGACGGGAATCAAAACAAGTTTCAAAAAGAACTTTTAGAACCCGATTCAGTTCTGGTTCCAGTTTCGACAGACTAAACCAAAATAAACAGAAAGTGTTGGAAGCAAAATGACTCCAAACTTTGTGTGAAAAACAACAAATATAAAGAACAACAAGGGGGACCCATTTTGACCAAGGCAAAAAGATGGGGTGGTTATGCAAGGCATAACAAATCCTTCACTTCATAGTATGTAATTCCCATTATTCCATCACAAAAAAATTTAATATTAATTTTTATAACTTAAGGTGGCTTCATTTGGGGCTTTTGATCTATTACAATATTTAAAACAAACCTAGTGTTTCCTTCTCAACTACAATTTTGTTGTTTTGATAAAGGGAATTTGATATTTTATTGTGTCTCATTAATCTCATATTGTGCCTTATTGGTAAATTTATCTTTTTGATGGATTTATTTCATCTATATATTTTTTTAAAATTAAAAATTCATTGGATTATTTTCCTTCTTGATGGATTTATTCCATCTATATATTTTTTTGCAAATTAATCACTTTATCAAGTCTCAATGGAGCCTTTATATATATATATTTTATGTGCTAGACGCATTTGCAGTAATGTTGCATAGGGAGCCCTATCTATAATGAATCATATTTTTTATCAAGTCTCATTAGAGTTTTTTGGGACCCATGGAAAATATTTTCATCCACTTTGATGGTATGCACTTATTCATGATGAACTTAGATCTATTTTCTTAATTGATGGGGATCAAGTTCTTGAAACTTTTATGTTTCATTATTTTATTGAAGGAAAAATGGTTTTTATACCATTTTTAGGACTATTTTTTCAAAGTCCTTTGATATTTAAATGAAGGCTTAGATTATAATGAAAAATTTACTCCAATAGCTAAAATTCCAACTATTAAATTAGTTTTTTACTTTAGCTTCTTATTTGCATTGGCCTATTCATCAAATGGATGTTAAAAGTGCATTTTTAATGGTGATTTACATGAAGAAATTTATGTCTCAACCTTTGGGTTTCATTAAGGAATGAAATGAACATCTTGTTTGCAAATTGAAGAAATCAATTTATGGTTTAAAACAATCTCCAAGAGAATGGTATTCAAAGATCAATGTTTTCTTTCTATCTCAAGGTTTCATTAGAAGTAAAAATTATCCAAATTTGTATATTAAGCATAGTGAAAATGATATTATGATTATTATTTTATATTTTGATAATTTAATTATCACTTCTAGTTCTAAAAATTTGATTAGTGATGTTAAGTCTCAACTGAATCAACAATTGCAAATGATTGATTTCGGCCTATTGCATTATTTTTTGGGTATGAAAATTTGGCAAACACCTAAAGGTATTTTTATTTATCAACAAAAATATGCTCAAGATATCTTATGTATATTTAAAATTAATGATGCAAAGTGTGTTTCTACTCATGAATTAGGAATTAAATTAATGTTTGATTTGGAAACTCCTTTTGTTGATACTACTTTATATAGGCAATTAATAGGAAGTTTAAATTGTCTAACTCTTACTAGACCTGATATTTCTTATAGTGTTGGATTGGTTTCTAGATTTATTTCTAAACCACAACAAACTCATTTTAGAGTTGCAAAATGAATTTTAAGATATGTTAAAGGTACTCTTAATCTTGGTCTCTTTTATGATGCAAATTATTATTTTTTTAAAGGGTTATACTGATTCAGATTTAGGAGGTGATCCCAATTATGGGAGATCCACTTGTGGTTATTCTTTCTTTGTTGGATCAGGTGCAATCTCATGGAATAGTAAGAAAACATAATCTACTTATCTTTTTTCTACAAAAGCTAAATATAAAGGTTATACAAACGCAGCCAAAGAAGCATTATGGTTAAGAAGATTACTTGAAGAATTGGGTCTACCTCAAAAGGATACTACTCTTTTATATTGTGATAATCAAAGTGTTGTTGCTTTGGAAAAGAATCTAATTTTTCATGCAAGGACCAAGCATATTGCTCTTCAACATCGCTTCATTAGAGAAAAAATTGAAGACAAGAAAATTTATCTTTTTTATTGTAAAGGTGAAGATCAAGTTGCAGATATTCTCCCCAAAGCTCTTTGTAAAGATAAATTTCTCTTTCATTGTAAAAATATTGGATTTCAACCCATTGAAGGTTTTGATGTAACCTCCCCAAGTAAAGCTTAAGGGGGGATGTTAGAAGATTAATCTTTACTTGGTAAAGGTTATTCTTTAATTGCAATTATTTACTAACTTGTAGGAATATTCCAAAGGAATCCATAAAATTATTTTTTTTTTTTGTCTTCTCACACATGTGTGAGGATGACTCATTTTATTTTTAATTCCTTTATTAAGGAATCTTTTTAACCACCTCCTTAAGAGGTTCTTGGCACATTGCACACACATAGATGAATGGTGGCATTCATTGAGTTGGGAGTTACATTCTAACTCCTCTTCTCACCTCTATTTATTGAGGTGTCTCTCCTCTCATTCTTCATATTCAAGCATGCAATATTAAGGCTTAAGTGCTCTCTCTCTCTCTCTTTCTATCATTCTTAGGAATTTTGCCTCCATTCATAATATTGGAGTTTTTTTCTTGTTTTTTCCCCTTACCAAATTCTTGTGTCTCTTTTGCATTTGGTGGTGCTTGGTTTGGCTTCTCTATATCTTGGTAATCTCTTTACTTAAAAAAATATCATTAGTTATTACTTTCCATTGCTCATTTATTTTTCCTTTCAGGGAACAAGGACAAACGCCAGCATCCCACCAACAAACACCACAAACAGTGAAAGAGACTCATAAGGATATAAACCAAGAGATCTTACGATAGGGTATTTAGTATCAAAACATCCCCAAAAAAAATTGATCTATTACCCAAATCACTCTTATCAAGGGTCACAACATCAAGTATGGAAACAACATCAACAGTTTCAAAATCACCATCAAGGAATAAGTCCAGAACATCAAATTTCCCTAAATAAAATTTATGAAAAGATTGAGGGAATTAAGTGAGATAAAAATAAAATGTATCATCAATGACTTATTCAAGGTCGAAACATTAAATATGCACAACCAATGGACATCATTCCACAAACACCTCAATATCCACATCAACAACACTTCCAATATCTGTAGTATCAAGAAGTTTCTCAGCACCAAGGTGTACCTCAAGTGCAATATCAAAATGTACCTCAACCATAGTATCAAGAAGTTCTACAACACCAAGGTTTACCTCAAGTGCAATATCAAAATATACCTCAAACATAGTATCGAGGAGTTTCACAAAATCAAGAGAAAAACAATCAAGAAAATCCACAGAGGAAAAATTACCAAAGAAGGAAATTTGCCCCTTTGGGAGAAACTTTAGAGGTAATCATGCACGAACTAGTACAACATGAACTTATCAAAATTAGTGAAAATCTAGCTTATGGTGAACCAAACTTTAAACTTCCTTGGTATAAAAAGTATGGACAATGTGAGATCCATAAAATCAAGGGTCACCCAACAAATAGATATGCTACAGTCAAACATCTCATCCAAGACCTTATTGATCAAGGAGAAATAGCTATTAACGTTCAAGGGCCATCTACCAATGATAAAGATGAAAATTTCTCAACCTCAAAAGTTGAAAACAATGATCAAGAGCTATCTATCACTGATCACATTGATGATATATCTACATCATTCAATGAACAAGAGGACATAAATCAAGAAGTTATTCCTAAGCATGATCAAAATCAATCACCCAAGTCTAGCAATGATTTAGTCCAAAATATATTGGCGTTATCCAACCTCATGGAAGTACATATTGATGATCAAGAGACTCTTAATCCAACTCTTATACCCAATGCAAAAAGTCTAAGCTAAGAGTTATCACCCATATGCCCACATTTTGAGAAAATCCAAGTATCCTTTACAAGCAATCCTTTCTTTGAAATTGATCCATGTCAAGAATGTGATCCAAAGTATATCAAATATAATACCACACAAAGTCAAGATCAAGAATCCCTACCATCAAAATACTACACTAACTTGGTAGATATCTTCCAAGCCATCCAAGGTTTTCCAAAAGAAGAACAAATCCATATACCAAGCGCACATACATCTCATCCAAGACAATATTCTCATACTCTTGATATCATAAACAAGGAGCAAGAGTAACCTACTCTTAACATCTTTACACATGATCAAAGCATAGTAGAATCTATAGACATGTCTGAAATTGATCAAGAAGAAGCATTAAAATCAGAAATAGCCTCTAGGAAGGTTGAAGACATCGAGCATGAAAATATAGAGCACAGAATCATAAAATCAACAAAGATAATGGACAATACTGAGCAGCAGAGCACTGGGTATACAACAATCAAAGAAGCACCAATATATTTTGAAGGGACATCAAAGTCTGATATTTCACAAGATCAAATTAAAAATATCAATCAAGAAGTTATTCCACATATGAAGGATCCTATCAATGAAGAATTTATCACCTCTGAAGATCCACAAAAAAGCAAAGAAATATTAGCACCTTTTTTCCAAGATAAGACATATCCTATTACAAATAAAATTCTTTAACAGATTCATTATCAAGACAAAGGATTAGGCAAGCATGAATAGGGTATTCCAAAACTAGTGCAGATTATTGGCAATCCTAAGCATCAAAGTCTTGTTTATTCAAAAATTAAGGGATCTAAACATATCAGGGATACCTTTATAATATTGGGGGAAACTTTATCTAATGCAAGCATCAATATAGAGAGCACGGAGAATCCTATGATGAAATCACTACCAACACTACAACTAGCCATATCATGAATCATCATCCACATATTTTTCCACCCTCTCATTGCGCCCAACAATAAGAGAAAAAACTATATCCAAGAATGAAACAAGTCATTGAAGCAGAAGAATCAATAAAACAAAATGGACAAGAAAATTTTAAATGGATACAAAAGAAAAAGAAAGAAATACATCCCTATCAAACTTTATTAGTCAAAGAAACTATGGCGAAAAGTAAAAAATATAAGTTCATCCATCAAAGAAATCTGGCAATGCAAAAGAAAGCTTTGAGAGTGACCTACAAGGTATATCAAGACGTTGGTCCCAATCAAATCTCTATTTCCACCCATCATTTCTCATCATCCCAAGTTTGGAGAGTCGAAGGTTCCAAACTGTCAACCAATCCATCTGAATATCATATCCCTCAACGCATTTCACCATCCGTGATATCTAAATCTCACATCAACCATATGTTGGTATCAACTCTTTATCATAAGGATTCTAAGGGCACTCTATCAGGATGTGGCATTCAAGGTAAGGTTAACTCCAGTATCAACAACGAAAATAAGAATTATCAAGAGTTATATTCAAGCACTCATATCCTAGAAAAATAACTTTTCCAAGCAGGATATTCTTGGTAAAACATGACAAAAACAATAACCATATCAACACTAGAAACATATACATCAGTATCATTATGTTGTTCAACATGAGAAAAAAAATGTCACCATGATGAAAACCTGATAAACAGGCGTTTTGTGTGACATTAGAAAAAAACAAGAAAATAGTCAAGAGAAAAATTATCGTCCAATGAAAACCACTATGGTGGCGCTTCAGACAAGTACCATGATGAAAACTTGGAAAACATGCATCGTGTGTAGAATCGAGCATCTACATGTTCTATTTAAAGTGGAAGAATCTCAGCCTATCCATAATAAATCCAATCTATTTCTATTTGAATCCAACTTATCTTGATTTTCACAATTTTTTGGTATACACTTTACACTTGCTTATAGAAAACATATTGACATGGGTCACTATCATTGATCCTATCCTATCCAACATTATTTGAGACATGAGGTATTTTCCAAAGGGTCACACTCTATCCAAACATGTTATTCTATCACAAGATAACCCATTACCTACATTGCTAGACACTTGGGGGCAAGTACTTACATCTTGCTTCAAAATAAATCTTGATCTATGTCTTCTAACTCATGTTGTGATCTAGGCATTGTCCCAATAACAAGGTATACCACCAACACACTACCAAGGTAACATTCAAAACAACTCATCCCAACAACAAGGTGTAACACCAACACACTACCAACACATAATAGGATTGTAGCAACTCAAGCAAGGGTCGCTTGAGGTATTGCAAAATACATGTTAGTTTATATTATTAATTAGATTCTGAATTGTAATTTTTGAATTGAAAGTTTTGAATTATAATTTATAATTTACATTATGTTTAATGTTATTAAGCAATTAGTTGAATTGGATCACGTTGCAGCATAGTCATTAGTTATAGTCTATATGAGAATAGTCACTTGTAGCAGCTACTCTAGTTACTTACAATAAGTTGTATTCACTTACTCTATTTTCTACATAGATTTCTTTCAAGTTAATTATCCCTTAGATGAAATTGCTTTTATTCATTTTTCTATACTCAATCGATTAGGAGAATTTAGGATTCTCAATTGCACATATAGTTCCAACATCATCTCAAGATTATGATTCCATGATTGACAATTTAATGAAGCACCTCTAGAACAATGAACTACTTAAATTGGGATTTGAAGGTTTGTTAAGTTGTATGCATGTTATCTACATCAATTGATTGGACAAATGGGAAGATCTAAAATCTCTACCCTTTATCTATGTCTTTGTGTCATGCCTAGCTCCTCCTCCTATCTCCTCCAGCCAACCTTTATAATATTTATGTTTGTCATTTGAAACTTTTCTTGGACATTTTGAAGCATAATGACCTATCTTTCCATAATTGAAACATTTGAAGGGTAACTTGCCTCTATATTTTCCAGTACCCTTTTTCAATCTCCTTAAAAAAATTCTTCCACCTCATCAAGATCATTTAGATCAGATTCATCGTTCTTCTCTTCCTTGCTGACTTTAAAAGTAGTTTCTTTCTTTAAAGCATCTTTGTCAAACTCTCTTAATTCAAAAGTATTTAAATCACCAAACATTTTATCTCTAGTATATTGATCCAAATTTTGAACTTCCTCAATAGCAGAAAATTTAGCACTATAATATTTAGGAAGAGTTCTCAATACCTTTTTCACAACTTCACTTTCCTCCAGTTTTCCACCAAGACCATTGATGACATTAACAATTTCATCCACCCTGAGCATGTAGCTTGCAATATCTTCATCTTTTGACATCCTTAGGGTTTCAAATTTGTCTTTGAAATTATACATCTTTGCTTGCTTGACCTTAGCATCTCCTTCATAAATACTTTGCAACTTTACTTAGACCTCTTTAGTAGTTTTGTAGCTTATCACCTTCACAAGTTATGAATCATAAATCCCACTAAAGATATCATTCCTTTCTTTTCCATTATTCTCGTAATCCTTGATATCATATTCACTTATCAGAGCAGTAGCGAGTATAATATATCCATCTTCAACTAAATTTCATACACCAAACCCTAATGAGATAATAAAGGCTTCCATCCTTGCTTTCTAGAAAGCATAATTTGTTCCATCGAACATAGGGACTTTGACACCATTCTTGTGCACCATCTAGATCTACCTCAAGTGGTTAAGCTTCTTCCAAGGAACCTCTACTCTAATACCAATTGTTACACACATGGGACAATTGAGAGGGGGGCTGAATCATTTGTGGATTAAAACCTTCAAACCTTCATTAATGTTTAAACCCTTATAAAGCATTAGCATGAATGTAAACAAATGAAACATCAACACATCAATGACCATACATAATAGAACACTACATTTTATGTGAAAAACCCTAATCAGAGAAAAACCATGGTGAGTATTAACTCACATATATATGAATACCAAAATTGATTACAAAAGGTTCACTATTAGAAGGGATCACTTCCCAAAGGAATCACTATCCAAAAGAGAAAGGCTCATTACCAATAAAGATAACTTCTTCCAAAATAGAATATATTACAAAGAAACTATTACAAGGAGGCTCACTACCTCAAATAAATAGGACAATCCACCACAATCATCTGTAACCTTCAGCTCACTACCTCCAACAACTTCAAGCACACTAAAATATAGACACCTTCTTATCACTTCTTTTGATAGTCTTAGGCATTCATACTCACACTTAGATCACATACACATAATTTTGCATAACTCTTCACACCACACACTTCTACAATAATTGACCTTACATATATACCTTCTGCAACCATGAATAATCTTCTCCAATTTAGCTTCAATGAAACATATGCACCTCAAATGTGTAGCCACCAAATAGGTTGGCACCAAACACTTTTGCGATAAAAATAAGTGAAGGTGGACCACACCAAGGGTTAACCAAGACTCAAATCTACACCCACATGCTACACTAGGTTCCCATAAACCATGAAGCACATTCACAAATAGTGCTAACATGCCAGGTTAGCCAAACTATGATTAATGCTACCAAGCAACCAAATTCACACTCCACCAAGTCTGAAAACATCCTACATACCACATAGCAACATCACAAAACATCCTAGAATATTCCAACACCAACATAATATTCAAACACACTGGTGCAAACATATGCAACTAAGAACATTATCATCATGTGCATCTAGTCAAATTATCACTGAGATACAACTCATGAACCAATCTTGCAAAACAATTGAACCCAAACCATCCAAGGGAAGATAGATACAAGAATATTTAGCACATTCCTAAATCTAAAAGAAAAGAAACTTTTGTGCAAAGAAATTCCATTTCTCCCAAACAACCCTCTTCACAAGCTAAAGATAGTCCTACACACTATCAAACACATCTACTATCACACGATCCAAAACCTAAAACTATGGATGTAACACCTTCAAAGACTTCTGATCATTACATCCAAACTGCATAAATACATCTTCAAGTATGAATAAATGAAGAGTATAACACATAACACATCCCTAACACCTTATACACTCTTTATACAATTTTTCTCAAAAGCACTTAGAAACCAAGTGACCCTACTGCATTTGCAACACCTACTCAAGACCACAAACACCTTCTTACTATGACCACACTAGAGGTTGACATAGGTTGACATCAATGGAAACACTAATGACAACATAGTGCAACACATTTTCCATTTCCTGCTCAAGCCTTCTAAGATATTCTTCTCTCTTAGATCTCAAGACAAATTCATCAAACTCATGGGACTTTACAAACTCATTGTCATGTATGATTTTTTGAAGATCCAATTCCCTAATATCATTGGCATTGTCGCTTCCCCCTATAATATTAATGCCAAGCCTAATTTTATGCAACCTTATTTTAGATGCTCTTTGTAAGGAGGGCATTTCTTTATTAACTTCCTTATTGGTCACCTCAATGCCATCATCTTCATCTGGGCCAATAGGATAGTCAGCCAATTGTGGCTACTCAACCCTTCTCATTTTTTATGGTTGCTCTCTTGGAGGGGACTCAATAATGATTACATCAAAAGGGGAAGGGGGCGCTTGTGAAGGTGATGGAGGCAATTGTGCATGAGGAGGGGATTGTTGGTCTGGATCCCTTATTACATGCCCTCTTTTCCTTCTCTTAAAAGAATAAATAAATGGTTGAACGGGAGGGTCTGATAGGTAGACCTTTTCTCTAAAGCAAAGATTTCTATAATTGTTTTATCTATATTTTGCAGGATCATTTTGATCCTTTTAATTGGGTCTCTTACTTCTACATATGCTCCTTGATAGCTAGCATATTTTTGCTTCTTAACATCCTCAACCCTTTTGATTTTTTTCCATTTGACTTTTATTTTGTTTACCTCCTTGTCATCCTTGCAATTCCTGATGACATCTTCACTAAAGTACACCTAGTGCACATATTCTAACCTTTATATGTTTACTATGATTTGATTAATTAAACCCTTTGGATCAAAGGCTCTTGTGATTTCCTAAGCCATCTTATATCTCTTTAGAATAGGGTACAATTTATCTAGCCCTTCTCTGTTCCAACTGAAGTTAGAAAAAATTATAATTTATGGAAAGAAGGTGCCCTTCTTCTTCCCACCCAGATGAAACTTGTTAGATTCACATAATTTCCAAATGATCTCCAAAAATGCTTACCTGAGAGGCACATATATTGGCAAAAAATGTGGCCCAATAGGGCATCCATATACTCTCAAAATTGTGTAATCCGAATTGAGATAATAATCTCCCCAATTATGTGGGATTCCTAACTCATACCTCCTCTCCATTGGCCTAAAGAAGTTCAAGGTTTCCTTTTGCAATCTGATTTCTACAACTCCCAAAATTGTGAGCACATTTTTGACAAAATGATTCTTTAAAATGATAAAGTTTGCTTCATCATAATTTCCATCCCAAACATGTGTCCAATATTGGAATGGGATAGAGTTTCCCTTGCCATCACTTTCCTAAATTTGTAATGTAAGGCCCCATTCTTTCCTTCCTGCATACATGAACATATGGCATAGCAATGAATACCATATGAAGGTAAGCATCTTACTTCTCTTATTTATTTCTACTAACTTCTTATGCATAACATTTGCAACATAAGTTGCAAAATCAAATTCATCATTTACAAGGGGGTTTTGGATGTCTGCAACCGTGTAAATCAAATGCATTGGAATCCTCTCCTATTTATCCCCTCCAAGGACTTGACATAAAGCGTAATAAGTCATGATGAAGTAATCCTCAAAGGAATCCAATTTGAAAGGCTCTACCACATTAGGAGGTATTTTGATAGATTTCCTATCGAAACCCTTCACTTTGAAATTTTGGATCCACTGAGCTCTGAAATTGCTCCTATCTTGTTGATACTTCTATTTGAAGGACTCAAAGTCAATAGCTTTGGTGGTAGCCAATTTTAACTTGAACACCTTAGAGATAGAGGCCTTATCAATTCTAACCAACACACCACCACTTGCAACCCCAATTACCCTTGCATTCTCATCATAGTTTGTTGTAATGGCATTGAGGAAACCCAAATTCACAAATATATTGGCTACTATCAGCTTCCCCAAGTCATATGTCCACACATTATAAATTGGGATCTTTGAATTTCTCTTTCTATACCAATGACAAAACACTCAATTTTGTTTAAGGATGAGCCTAGAAATTGGGCAATTAAATCCTTGTCTAGTGTTCTCTTTGGAGCTGAAGAGGATGGTTGGATCTTTGGTGGACTCATAATTGCAGTTCAATTTTGAAACTAGGGATTTCTAAGGCCAATTTTTAGGGATTTAAATCTTTTTTGACAATAATTAGGAAAAATTTAGAATAACTCAAGACATAATTATGTGTGCCCTAACTTAATTTCAACTTTAGAACTCAGTTCAACACAATTATAGGCCTTAGAACAAAAAATTACATAATTCTTTGAATCATAAATGTACTTACTAGTTCTTGTGCTTTTGAAAATCCTAACTATTGTCAAGTGCTCTTGAACTCTGCAATTATTCTCTTCAGATGCTTAGAATTCCAAGTGAATCATTTTTTTTATTTTATCGCAACAATTATAGGAGAAAAATTGCTCAAGACATGACACAAATCCATATTTTCCACCATTACCCTCAACTCACACGAGCCAAACCACTAAGACGCCCATTTTCTATGTTTGAATATGAATTATTGATCATCGAGTAGAAGTACGAGATCTGATGGTCTTTAGTCATTTGACCAATTTGAAAATATTTGACATAAATTGAAAATATCTTCAGCCAATAGGATTAATCCATGCAAGACCACTTTTACAACTCACTACGAGACATGTTATCAAAGACATGACAAGAGTAACTGACATCATTACTAGCCATGTGGTGGCTTTTCGTAGTTCTGTGACATGCAGATTGGACCACTACAAGGAGCTTCATGGAATTTTAGAATGCCTTAAGATTGAGACACGTGTCACCCATTTAATGCATTTAAATTCTCACTTTTCATACAAAACTTTGTCAAAACAATATAATTCGAGCACATGTCCACCTTGGTAGCTCTGATACTTGACATGTGTCCCCATTTCCATGATTCCATAGCATGCATGTGGGCCCTCCTTGAGAATTCCCATAGAATGATGGAAGCCACTAAAAACATGCCACGTGTCAACATCCCAATTCATCTAAAATAACCCTTTGATGAAACGTCCCTAGATTATGCCATGTGTCCATTTTTTGCAATTCCATAAGACACTTGTGGGCCCCCTTTGAGGGACTCAAAAAAATGATAGAATACCTCAAGATTGTGCCATGTGGCACTCATATGGTTTGCATGAGATTCATGTAGCAATGAGTAACCCTTAACATGCCACAAGTCACCATTTTCATGGTTCCACATTCGACCTTTTCATTTAATATTAAACCTTCCACGGAACTGTGAAATCTAGTAAAAATGTGTCATCTGTCAACTTTTCATTAGTTTTGTGCATCCTTTATTTAATAAAATACTCTCACATAAAGGAATTAAGTTGGGTCCACATACTGAGTGCGGGAAACTTAAGGGTTTTAATATGCACAATGCCCCCTTTAAAACAACTTATTGCCAACTAGGAACAAAAGGGGCCAACTTAATAATAAAGATGGGGTGCAAACATAAGACCTTAGGGAATTAATAAATTACTTTAGCTAATGCTTCTAAGCAATAACCCTAGGTAGAAGGGTTGGCACATGGATGAAATTTAAGACATAACATTGTGACTTAATGTACCGACAACAGGTGATAGGAAGTCAATGTGTGAATATAACAATAGTGCAAGCACGTTGCCAGGACTTTGGGTTTTTAGGGTTTTAAACCTAATGCAAACTCATGAAAATATTTATATCAAACCCTAGCAAGATTATATTCATTCAAAAGCTCAAAACATAGGCAAAAGACCATAAGCCAAATAATTTTTTAGAAAGTGTTATCAAATTCTATAAGTTTTTAAGAGGAAATAAAAAATCATTATTTGCTATTTTATCCTACCTTTTTGTGTGTTTCATAATTTCAATATAGTATCAGAGCAAGGATTCAACAAACCCTTTCTCAAATTTTGAGGCTTTTCTTCAACTAGGGTTACAAGAGCATGAAATTTGAAATCTTCATATTTTTTGTAGGTTTTGGACTTGGAATTTGGTGCAAGTTAGATAAAAATGAACATCACCATTGTATTCAAGAGGTTGAATAGATGAATTTTGACTATGAATTTTTTTTATTTGTCATCGAGATCTTTTGAGATTTTTTTTTTTGGTACAAGGACTGTACAACCCGTGTACATGCCATACATACGATGATTTCAAAAAAAATCATGTGCTACACTCAATGCTCTAAGCACTAAGCACTAGTGTATAGGCTCTCAACACAAAGTGTATAGGCTCTCAACACCCAATGCTTAGCGCTACGTGTGACTTTTAAGTTGTCATAGTTGCTAACTGCTAGGTGATACTAACTAAGTTGTTGGCCATTAATAGATTCAACACCATCACCCACCAGCCCCCGCCACCCACTCGCCACCATCGATAGTGGGATGGTGGTTTTTTTTTTAAACCTGCACAACACCAAGATCACATGGGTGACTAACGTCCAACCCCCAGGGGGGCTAGTTTTTCCCCTAATGCCTTAACAGGGTGAATTTTTTTGGGGGGCCATAAATTTTCACTCAATTATCGAAATTAGAAAAATGTGATATTGTCATAAATTTGGTCTTATATACTTTTCAGTGGTGTGGGTCTTATTAACAAAAAAAATTGTTGGTTCATTTTATTGCCTATCGAAGTCAGATGTGCAATTTTCACTCCCAAACTCAAATCTTTTAACCAATTTCTTTATTTTTCATGATCTTACAATGTTGAAAAGGCCTTTTAGGGCTCCTCAATGCTATCCATGCATTTTTTTAGATTTTCCTAGGTATAATTTGTCACGCCCTAGAACTACACAGGGAAAAAACACAACTAACATTTTTTTAAATTACGCATAAATAGATTGTTCATTGTTAATCACACACACATATAACAACTAACTTTACATAATGAACAATGTTGTACGACAACATTTTAACCGACACATCGCTCGAAAGAAGAATACAGTGAAAGTAGTATGGTTGAGTAGACAAAAGTTTTGCTAGCTAAAGGATTTGAACCTAATTAGTGCTAGCTTTCAACATTTAAAAAATTATACTAGTATTACATAACACTACTAAACAATAATTATTAACATGCCAATAATCAAGTTAGCATCAACATCAACTTTCATAACTATTATCGTAATTTTTAGTAATCTCATATTTTTCACAACATTATTACTCATTCTCAAATCAATAATAATATTTATTAAAATTTATTTTTCCTCAATTAAAAATATTATCAATATTGATGATAAGTGTTTTTTTTTTGTTAATGCACTATTAATATCCAAGAGTATTATCTAGTACAAATAATTTAAGAAATAATATTAATATTAATATAAGTAAATAATATTAGTATTATATTTCTCTCAACATTAATATTATTTTTATAGTCTCTTTAATATTAATATAATCATAAGTAAATAATATTAATATTAATATTATAAATTTAAAAACTGTTGAAATGCGGTCGTGGGCTTCTGTAGGGGTTTCTGGCACTATGTGGGGCCAAAGACTATTGATGGAGATAGTGTTGTAGGGCGTCCTCCTCCCGCTTGGCCTTAGGATGGGCAACCTTCATCGCCGCATAAAACGATAGGGCACTGGTGGCTCTGTAATGTATCTGACTACCCCCAATACTCTACAAAGTTTTTCGGTTTGTCTTCTCATTGTTGCATCATCTTTCCATGGCTTTGACCCAGCTGTGGAGGAATCTCAAGTGGGGAAAGAGCAAGCAAAATCATGGAGGCTAGATGAAGGCAAGGTAGGAATTCTATATGGGAAGAGGATGAAATCTTTGCCAACGGCTGGCGCATCTAGGGCACCTTTCGATGCCTCTACGGTACCCCAATCTGGCCCAGTCGAAGGGAGTCGACAAGCAAACCCTGGTCGCTCATATGTGATGGCAGTAGAAGGACAGGAAAGGATGATCTTTGGGCAAGGAAAAGTGACAACTCATCAGGCGGTTGATAGGTCTACTCGGCCTCGATCTCCATAGAAGAATAGGGGGATGAGCAATGACTGGATGGGGAGATCTGGGGTGAAGGCCAACGATCATGGTAAAATACAAGCTCCTAGGGCTCTACAGTGTGCAACCTCTTCCCCAATGGTTTCCTTTCTTGGGGAGATTGTTGATGAAGTGGCTAAAAATATATCTTATTTTATAGATCAGGGGCTGGTTGGTAGATTTTGGGGGTTCTAGCCAAGCCTCACAAAGCTACATGGATGGATTGTGGAATTTTGGAAACCTAAACTAGAGGGGGATGTAGAGATTTACCCCATGGCAAGGGGATTCTTTGTGATGGCTTTCAAAAACTCAAAGGGTCGAGACTTAGTTCTGTATGAATACCAATGGAGCTGGAAGAATCAACATTTATTATTATTGAAACCCTGGCACCCCTCCTTCAATCCTCTCGCAGAATCTTTCGATCTGGCTCCAGTTTGGGTAAGGATGCCTAATCTTCCTCTTCAATTTTGGTTTGATTCATGCTTTGAAGCCATTGGTAGTTCACTGGGGAAGTTTTTGGGGGTGGATGAGGGTTCCTCAAACTTTCTACACACTACCTACACTCGCATATTAGTGGAGATAAATACAACCAAAGATCTCCCTACGAATGTCCTTCTAAAAATTATGGGATTGGAATGGAATCAATTGCTTGATTATGAGGGTCTACCTTTTCGTTGTTGTCAGTGTTTTAGCATTGGTCACATGGTTGCACACTGCTCAAAATGTTGGCAGGAAATCCAAGCTACTTATTGGAAAGAAGCCAGCCCCCAACATTACTCAATGGAAAAGGATGGGTCGGATGGTGAGGTTGAGATGTCTCCAAAAATTGTTGATATTGCATCGAGCAAGGCTCCACCGAGTGATTTTCAAACAACTTCAAAGGCAGCAAACACTTCCTCTTCACCAGCGATGCTTGATGGAGATGCTCCCACTGGAAACACCCCAAAGAAAAGAAGCAGGCATCAAATTAGGAATCTTGTTGATACAAAGATCTCGGTAGAATCTCAGCAAGAAGATCATCATAGGATTAAGGATGACAATTCAAGAATCTCTTCCCCAAAGGGAAGCCAAATAACCAGAGGAGATGTAGCAGTTATGGGTGGAGGCTTGGAAGAGGAAATTTGGACAAAGGTACAAAGGAAAAGGAAGAAGAATGAGGCGTATCTCAACAAGCAACATGGATCCCACTCTAAAAATGAAAAAATTGGGCAAGAAGCAATGGAATTCAATCATGGGGATGTGGTCTCCCAAATGTGACCACACTGGTTCATTGCTCCATTCAAAAGCGTCGAGTGTTGCCACTTTGCAGCGATTTACCTAACAAAAAAAAATATTAATATGTCACTCAATATAAATAGTAATATTATTAATACTTCTATTTTCCTATAACATTATTACCTAGTATCGCTAAAACATAATTTTCCAATATATTATCTATGTGAGTAATTCTCTAAATTTTATTTTTGTAATCAAACTATCACTATTTTTTATTAACGATAAATAGGTTTTGAAGGGTGTCTAAAACCTTGTACAAAAAGGAACAGTGGCAACAAAGATAGAGCATTAGGCTACCAACCCAAAAAACCACAAAACAAGTTGATTACATAAATATCAACACACCATCAGCGTGGAGTAACAACAAACAACAAATCAAACTATCACTATTAACCAATGTTGTTAATATTAATATTACTCTAAATACTACATTAACATTCTAGCTATTATTATTACTTTTTAAAAAAAAATCTAAAAATAAATAAAAATAAACTCCATTTGAAACAATCATTGAAAGAAATAAACAAAAGTTTAACTTAAGAGTAAATCTATCCAAACAAGAAGTTTTTTTTTTAAATAACATATTCACCTCAAAAAGTCAGTGAACCCTAATGTCTTATTGTATTGTATATTCATAGGATTTTATTCTGGTTTGTTTTATTTTGTAAGTCAAGGTCTCATGGTGTGAAGAGCATAAAACAAAGTTTTATTTTTTGTTGCAGGTAAAGGAATCATGCATCATTCTAATGGAGAATGGAATGTTAAAACTTTCAAATTGAAATTTGTAGGCTTCATTAAAAAAATAAGTTGCAGATTTCTTTTGGAGCAAATGCTTCAGGGGCGACCTAGTAGCTAGGGGGAGGGTTACGCCTCCCCTTTCCTAGCCATGGCTGAGAAAAGGGAGAGGCCAAACTCTCCTCCCAATAATTTGTTTAATTTTTTTTTTTTTTAATATCATTTTATTTTGTTGTTTCAAAACTAAAATCGTAATTATGTATATACTTTTTTTTATTCTCTTTCAATCTGAGTTTTTATAATAGAATAAATTAAATCAGACTTTTTATCTTTGTAAACAAAATGGACCCCCTTTTTCTATTAAAAATTAACTATGGAAATTTTTTCTTTGATCTACTAAGTTTCTTCCAAATCTAATTTCATTTTTATTCTATGTGTAGGTTTTTTTGGAACATGCAAACTTATTTTCATGATTGGTTGTTGTAGATAAAAAACAATAGATCTATATTTTCCTTTTTTAAAATATTTCATGCCTGTAAAGATATACATTTCCATATATATAATGTAACAAAATAGATTCCAATGAAATGTAATGTAGGGATTAGATATATGTAGATATCTAATTTTGTAGATGCAAAAATGACTCTTCTTTTACCGAGTTTCATATTTTTTGTTGTCTTATTTTATTCTTGTTTCTTGTAAGGACAAAGCACTATAGTTTTTATCATTTTATATACCATACTAATATGCAGTAATTAAGGAAATTCATATGATATTTGCAAATTATTTGAAATATATCCAAAAATTAAATTCTTAAAACTATCTATCCTTCTTTTCCTACTTCCTATTTCCCTGAAATATTTAGATCCAATGTTATAAGTGTGCAAAGATTGTATCTTTTATTCATTTTCATGTAAAACGTAATAGATGCTTCAATTTATCTTCTTTTATTTTCTTACTAAAGTTGAATAATGATAATAGTTTTATTTCTAATATAACAACTTATACAGTATTTCATAGTTTACTAACATATTTTGAAACAAATATTACATACCCAAAATTTTATAGAAACCAATAAACAATATATTCAAAAAAATGTATTAAGAAGATAAAGAGACCGTTTTCTTTTCAATTACATAATCTCAATATTCACTTTCATGTTCATGATAATCATAACAAAATTTTACAAATCAACCAATAGGGTTTTTCACATGAGGTAACACTGCTAGTGATATACACAAGAGAGTTTTAGAAACTCCAATCTACTAGCTACCTTGAATTTGTAAACCTACACATAAAAATAAATATAAAATCTTTTAAAATCCAATGAGTTGCTTACCACCCAACCTTTGACAAGAGAACTGGTCACCCCTAAGTTCGGAGGTCATCATAGGAATGAGGATACATGCATTCTCAAATCATGCAACAAAATTAAACACACATACATAAAAAATAACACCCAAACCCAGGGATCCACATTCACATTGAATCTTCACAAGATTCAAGAAGGGGGAGACTTAGGAGACATCACTACCCAATGGATAAATAAATATAAATATCATATATAGTATCACAATTTCTCTCCATTTATCAATCCATCCAACTCCACATCCATACACCAATACCTCCACAATAAACTAGATACTCATACCCATAACCCATACTCCAATAACGTGGGTACTTATACCCAAATCTCCACCTTCTCAAAGGTTGGAGGTTTTCCCATGGGAGGTTCATCCTCTCTCAACCCCATACTTGGGGAGCTCTCAAAAATTGAGAGAATCATCCCCATACAACCCAACACACTTGAAACCAACACATAACAATACAATAGTTGCTTCAACTGAATATTCACAATATTTTCACCATTTAATAGATTCAACCAAAAAAAACATAAAAGAATTGAAACCAGCCTCTTATGCTTTTCAAAGAAGAAAACTGTGGAAGAGCTCCAATATTTCCCCCCAAAATCTTTGCACCAAAAACTTCTTCCAAAAACTAAAACCAAAAATTTGGACCCATAAAAGACACAAAAGAAAGAGATATAGACTCTCATTCTGAAAACCTCATGCATGCACACACTCCCCTTAAGTTATCTTTAAGTGGAAGACTAAATAAAGGATTTAAATAAAATTCTTTCAAAAAAAAGACTCAACATCACTCAAGATAGACAAGTCAACTCAATACCTCCTTTCAAAACATCCCATGCATTAAAGAATTTGGAGACAAATGAGGGTCTGATTGAGAATTAGTCTATGCATTCCCCATAATAACTCCAAACTCGTCACTTTTCAAAATATGCACTTAACAGGGATCATAACTTGAGCTAAGTCAAATATATGTGTTAAATTAAGTACCTAACCCTTGGACTAACACCTTAGGGGTTTAAAAATGATATCATTATATAAAATGACCCTTTTTTCAAGCCTTTTTTATTCAAATAAATTAAAATCCAAAATACTCTCAATATAAAATTTACAAATTAAATGCAATTTAAAGACATAAAAAATTATAATAAAATACTCTCAAGTCGCAAGCCACTTTATAAAAATTACATCACATTAAGACGATAGTCCCTCCAAATGGACTATTGTCGACATTTATAGGGTTTATCATATTGGGTTTCTTGAAAACCTCCAATTTCATTGGCCATGGAACTTGTACATATATATATATATATACATATTCACCCAGTTCATAGTTATAACAGTCTCATGGATTCATAATTCACAATTTCATAATTTCATTTAGAACTCAATAATTTAACTCATCCCAATGTTGCAATTGATATCCATATCACAATTATCATTTCATCAATTCTACTCATGCATCCATAATCATCAATAACATCAAATACAAGGTCTAATGTTCAAATCATCATAATATGAAATCAAATACAAAGCCTAATGTAAAAAACATCATAATATGAATAACATCATAAAGCATCAGTCTACATCAAACATTATGTCTAATAATCAATACGAATATCAAACTATGTCTATCCAAAAGAATAAAGTAACACAATATCAAGTATCATTGATGGGTCTCACAATTCTATTCAATTTTTTTGTGTTTTTACATTCTAGTGAATTACTTGGATGTTTTAGCTCCTTGAAACTTTCTATATGTGTGGGATGAGTTGATTTAGGCTATTCTACATGTATTTTCAACATTTTATCCTATTTTAGCATTATAGACATATTTTTTTAATTATTTTATAATTTTTAGATGCATTGAGATAAAGTGCCCCTCTTGTGTATCTTTTTTTGGGATTTTGCACATCTCGTTGTGTCTTTTTATACTTGCAGGTTGTATTATAAAGTGTCATGGGGGATTTTTGTAGTGCCTTTGTTTTCCATCTCATCTTTTTCAAGTGAGTGTCTCTTCCACAACAACATCAGGTCCTAATGATTCTTGCCTCATGCGTGTGTGCCTTGGTTTGCACACCCTTTTTTCAATCGTAAGTACTTTCATGTGCACATTCAAATATTATTTGTTCCCCTTCATGCACTTCTTGGTGGAACATTGTTTTAGTGGACCTATCATGGCTCTCCCCTGTTTGCATTATGGGGAGTTTCTACTGTTTGTGCTAATGCTTCATTGGTTACATTTTTGGAGTGAGCTATATATTTAACTTTTGTTCTTATGTACTATGTGGATGCAATGGTTGGTTACCCATTCATTTTGGTGAGAAGGATAATTTACCATATGGATACTCTTGCAGTCTTATTTTTGGAGGTTCTTCATTTCAACACTATATCACTCATCAAATTTAGACAATTATCTATAGGTCCTTCATGCTTCAACAATGTTCTTAATGTTCCTATTATTTTTGACACATTGTTTTGAAGGCTTCTTAGTCTTTCATTCACGTTTCTCTCTTTTGGAGAAAATGTTTTACCATGAGGTTTTCTCTTTTTCTCTAGTTATGAGAGATTAGATTGTTTGTACATGGGTACCTCATCATGCCTTTTTTTCGAGACCCATTCATGCATTCTTTATTTTTATGCATTCACTTTTAGAGCTTTTTAGCTACTCCCTAAGTTACACTTAAGGGGGGGTGTTAGAGTAATCATTTATTAACTAATAATTAATTAATTTTTAATTGATTATTGGACTAAATTCACTTTATGCACTTAAGATAAACTTAGGAGTGTTTTTTTCTTTTATTAGATTGAGCTATTATTAGATCATTATGTTTCATCACATAGGATGTCGACACTTGTCATGATCTAATATGTTTATCATCTAGGCTTTATTGTTATAAATATTCTCCCTTTTTGTTTTATTCAATTTTGTAAGTTTTTCTTTTTTGAGGAAATAACAAATCATTGTTTGCAGCTCTTGTACATGGAAAGTGTTCTTGTTTGTTGTTTGATCATGCCTTTTTGTGTATCTCATAATTCATTCGATAATTTTCTACAGGTTATTTGTGCTTCAAAAATGTTATTCATGTTCCTATTCTTTTTGAGATATTTTTATGGACACTTTTGAGTACTTCATTCACCTTTCTCTCTTTTGGAGAGGAGTTTTTCCCATGAGGTTCTCTCATTTTCTCTAGTTATGAGAGTTTATATTTTTTATACATGGATATCTTGTTAGGCCTTGTTGTTGGGACTCATTCATGCATTCTCAACTTTTAATGCAATCATCTTAGAGTTTTTTAGCTACTCCCTAAGTTACACTTAAAAGGGGTGTTAGAATAATAATTTATTAGCTAATAATTAATTAATATTTATTTGATTATTAGGCTAATTTCACTTTATGCATTGAAGCTAAACTTATGAGTTTTTTTTATTTTATTAGATTGAGCTATTATTAGATCATTATGTCTTAGGGTAAAAGTACAAACCTATGTCACACTTTTATAAAGGAATCAACCAACATAAACAAAAAATTTCAACTTCGACCACATAAAAGTGGTCTTTATGGTTTGAATTTCAAAATTATGTAAACTAATGAAATATAGAACTCTTAATGAAATTTATTCTTGTAATTTTTCAAATTGTTTTGATATTTTCTCTATAAATTTAAGAGCAGATTTTGAATTGCTCAGGAAAAAGTGACGTCGAGTTGACATTAAGAAAAAAATAGAAAACATTTTTTTTAATTTTCCCCTTATTTTTTCTCAAAAAGATAACTTCAATATCTAGTGGATGGAAAATAAAACAAAATTTTGATGTATATTTTCCTCGTAATAACATGTTAAAGTCAAACTATCATAATTTGATAGTTTTCATTTGACATCAACTATTATCTATTTTTTTAACATTTTAAAAAAACAAATTATGCCCTTTTAGAGAGGATTTTCTCCTCTAGTGCACCATATATTATTTAAAAAATTAATATATTTTAGTATTTTTTTAATTTCTAATCAACCTCATTTTTTATTGTAACAACCTACTTGCATTTTTTTTTAAAAAACATTAAAACTAATCAAAATATCAAAAAATATGTATATTTGGATTTTTGACTTCAAGCTCTACAAAAGGGTATTTTTAGTTTTTTGAAAAGAATCATTTTGACTAAAGAAATATCATGTTCAAGTGAAAAGTTTCATTTTTTTTTTAAAACTAGATGAGGTGGCTACCAACAAGGATGCTACATAGAGAGTTTCAGGTGAAATGGTTTTGACTAAAACCCTTTTAATTAAAAATATACATGCAAATTGAATCACATTTTAAATTGATAAACAATTTTTTTTATTTTGTCGTTTCAAGCAAAAGGGGTTCACTTGAAACTTTATGTGCCATATATAGGCCACGTAGTTTTGGGTGAAAGTATTTCGCTCAAAACTATTTAGTTGGCCAAAAGTGTGACACAGGTTTGTGTTTTTACCCCTTATCACATAGGATGGCAAAACTTGTCATGATCTAATCTCTTTATCATCTAGGGGTTTTTATAAGCATTATCCTTCTTCATATTATTCAATTCTATACATTTTTTATTTTGAGGAAATAAAAAATCATTGTTTGCAACTCTCGTGCATGGAAAGTGTTCATGTTTGTTGTTTGATCTTATCTTTTTGTGTGTTTAATTAATAATTATGCTAATTTCACTTTATACACTTAAGCTAAATTAGGAGTGCTTGTTTATTTTATTATATTGAGCTATTATTAGATCATTATGTCTCATCACATAGGATGTTGACACTTGTCATGATCTAATCCCTTTATTATCTAGGGTTTTCTCTTATAAGCATTCTCCTTCTTTGTATTATTCAATTCTATAAGTTTTTCCTTTTGAGGAAATAAAAAATCATCGTTTGCAACTCTCATGCATGGAATGCATTCTTGTTTTCTATTTGATATTTCATTTTATGTGTTTCACAATTTTAATAATAGAAACTGGGAGTAACCCATGGATTTTCAAGTCATCCAATCTCAAACTTGAAAAGATAATTATCCATTAATATTAGGAAGACACTAGTTAGCCATAGTTGTCGCCCTAATAGATTGGATATCAAGAGGAGAAACAATTTCTAATGATTTGAAAAACAAAAAATTATCATTGTATCCTCTTATCCAACCAATCATAAATAATTTTAAGCAAATATGGGTAGAAGAACAAACCTATATCAACAAACAAGAAAACTTGGTCTCTTTAGTAATGGTTATAATCAAACAACATAATTATGAAATAAAATATGAGTTAGAACTCATTAGTTCTCTAGACTAAAATTAAGAAGAAGGTATGGATATTAACTATATGCTACAAAGTCATATCTAAATAAGCATCATAGAATTCACCCAAAATTAAAAAAATATTTTTTTTGTGTAAAGTTTCATTATCCTCTAGCACATATAATTCCAAGAAGTGAACATTTATTCAAATAGGTTACCACCTACCATATGATGCAACCACATTATTTCTCTTTTAATATTTTAATGAGTGAAACTTACATAGTCACCTTTAGTCATCCCGAAACCAAAAAAATCATGGTACTATCAGGAAAAAATTTAAACATCAATAGTTGGTTTATATGACAACAAAAACTTCAACTATTCAATATTTTGGTAAAGCAACCTAAATATTTCACTTGGGATTATAAATAAATGAGAGGAACTCATCCAAAAAAACTCACACATAACATTTAAACTTAGCTAGTAAGACCAATTCACTAACCACAACAACAGCTTCATCTTGGACTTAGGCAAATAGTCAAGACAAAGATTGAAATTTTCTTACAAGTAGGATTCATTTACCAAATCTCTAATATTCAATAGGGTTCACCTTTGGTGGTCATTCCAAATAAAGGAGGAAAGTGGAGTATGTGTAGATTATAGATAAATTAATAAAGTGACCTATAGTGACTATTTACCTTCACCATTTATTGATCGAGTCTTAGATAACCTGGTTGGAAAGACCTACTTCTCATTCTTGGATGATATTAGTGGGTATAACTGGATTTAACTGACCCTAAATGATCAGTACAATACCTCTTTTATATGCCCATGGGGAACTTTCCCCTATCAATTTTTTCCTTTTGAATTATGTAACACTCTTGCTACATTTTAGAGAGTAGTTTTGGCTATCTTTGTTGAGTTGGTGAACGAATATGTAAAAGTTTGCATGGATGAATTCTTAGTGAATTATGAAACCATTTAAAACATATTGTAGAATCTAAACAAAGTCCTTTAATGATGTGAAGAGCATCAACTATCCCTCAATCATGAAAATATCTTATTATGGTTCAATAGAGGATCATGCTTAGGACATCACATCTCAACAAAAGCCATCAAGGTTAATCCTAGGAAGATCGAGGTAATTCAAAATTTGGAAGCTCCAAAGATATAAATAAATGTTCATAATTTTTTAGCCATGATGGATATTATTGTATGTTCATATAAAACATCAACAAAATTATGGCATCCATGTTTGATTTACTTCAGAAAGATGTTGAGTTCTCTTGGACTCCAAAATTCCAAACCTCATTTAAAACCATTAAGGAAAAATTGATAACTACCATAATGTTACATGGACCCAACTAGGCATTACCATTAGCATCTACACCAATACCTCAAATGATAACATTGGTGCAATCCTTGTTTAAGAAGATGAAAATAGAGGGAAGTATGTCATTTATTTTATCAACAAAAATCTAACTCCCACATAAAGAAACTACACTATAGAGAGAGTTCCTATCTATTGTGCATACCCTCAATACATTCTATCATTACATCAAATATCATAAGTTAATCATGTACACAAACCATTCAAATATCAAATGTCTAATGAAAAAACCTACTATAAGTGGATGATTAATTAGATGGTTGTTACTATTGATGGCGAAAATGACAAACAACGCTAAACAAAATATTTCTATTTTATTTCTCCTGAAAAAGAAAGACAACATATAGTAGCCTAACTCCCAAGGTCCTGGTAGTTGGTTCTCAATTGTCTGGTGTCATTCAATTGGTCCATGCAACTGTAATGTTCAAGGAGCCTTTGCTAGTGATAAGGAATGTAAGCAAAACAAATTCATTAATCTATACTTCACAATAGGGCGGTTTAAATAAACAGAAAAAGATAGATCAGGGCATACATCAGTGAAACACGAATAAAAATTATCTAATATCCAGACATATACTTTCAACAACGAATGTTCCTTCAATAGATCAAGAAAACCATAACATGATGCAATTTATAGAACAATCCATACTATTGCATGCATCTATGGTGCTTAGTTTAACCATCGCAATCACACATCATAATACTTTTAAGATTCAAAAAAATAACAAACTCTCATTCATTACTAAAATCATAAATCAACAGACGTTCAAGAATTCAATCCATAGATAATTTAATGAAATAACCTTTCAAAATTTGGTTCCTTCTATTGATTCTCATCAAATAAGAAGCATTTATGCTTCAGCAAACTCACTGGTATACAGATAGATTATGATTCATTAACCTCATCCAGTAAAACTCAATTCCAACATAATACTGTGTAAAAAAAAAACTCATACTTGTATTCAACTGTAACTAATAATAACAAAGTATCTTTGCAAAGCTATGAAATTCCTAACTCCTACTATCAGGTGGAAAATTATATTCTCATTCGCCTACCTTTACAATATGGTACCCCAAAATTATATATAGACATACAAAGCATAAAATCATCTCAATCAAAATTGAGATCCATAATTTTAGGAACTGAAACTTTCTTGGAAACTCAGACCGATTGATCTCTAGTTCCAACGTTGATCGTCTTGTAAAACAAGAGAGAATAAAAGAAAAGGGGAAAATTCATTCACCCAAAAGACTGCCACTCATCCTTGCGTAGTTTGCTCCAAAGTATATTCATCATAACTCAAGAAAACCTGTTGAAGAATATCTATATCCGGCCCATCAATCTAGTTGTCCTTGAATTTGATTCTCTTTAACTCCGCAACAACAAACTCTTTCATGTCCCTCAATTTTGTCAATCCCCTTCTTGCAGCCTTTACTTCTTCTCTGATAACCATCAATCTATCTAATAATAGATCTTCTCCATCATCTTCCTTTTGTATAACCTCTTGAAATCTACCATCCCATTTCTCTTTTAACTAACTTAGACGCAAACCCTCCTTAACCGGTATATCAACCTTAACTATAATAGCTACAATAGCTTCTAGTTCATCAAGTTGTTCATTCAACTCCTTACTAGCATCCTGAACTTCATTCCTATGCTTATATATAAAATCATATCTGAGCCGAATTATACTAGAGGCCTTCTCCAAGAAATCTGCATTGTCTTCCTCAAGGATTGACTGCTCAAGAACAGTGGACCTTGGCAATTCATTGATATCTTTAATCTTTTGGACATATCCCCTATATTCTTCCTCCTATTCTTCCAATGTTTCAGCACGGTGCTTCATTTCCTCTATTAACTCTAATGCTTCCTTATGGATCTCAAAACTGCTTCCTATCACCTCACCTACCTCCTAGTTAAGCTTATATGTCCATTTATCCATCATCCCAGCCTTATTCTTTACTTGCATCAGATCATCCACCTCTCTTTTGCTAAAAAAAACTGGCGTTTCTAAGGCAACAATCTGTTGTGGTCTAGGAGCATAAACATCTTTCAAAAAGGTACGCAACTGATCTAATTGAACTTTCATCTCATCCTTTATCTACTTATACTTTATCATCCTTGACTCGGTGGATGATGCTACAACGTCAATCAGGTTCATCTGCTGATTTCTTGTAGGCCTTCCAAAATTGACAATGCCCAACTAGTAATCAGTGACCTGCATATCTCCCACATCCTTATCCACCACTGGTATTGCACATTCAACAAAAATTTCTCCCCCCTTAGTTAGCCTTGTGGAATGTAGAATCCTAGCCTTCTTCTTGGATCTCTCCTTTTCAATTTCTTTCATCATGTCATCCCAATTAAGAGGTTGTGAGGGTGTTATTGGTCTCTTCTGAAGATCAAGCTTCAACCATGTAGGAGCACTTGGAGTAGTGGCCATTACAATAGAAGAGGAGGTAGCAATTGTAGAGGATAATGGTTGCAGTACATTAACTCTAGGTTGAGAATCAACCTCTTGTACATTTACTTCTCCCACTACATTTTCTTGTGCAAGATTTTCAGCTTCTTCCTTGTCCTTCTGCTCTTGCATCCTCTTGTTCCTTTTCCAATATTTCTTCTTCCAAACTCTTCTCCTCAAGTAGCTTGTTTCTTTCTTCTTCCAAAACCTTGAGTCTATTTGAGGCCTCCTTTTACTTTTTTTGTTGCTTGGCCAGCTCCTCAGCATCTTTCTCCTTTTGCAGGCGTTCTGTTTCCCCCTTTTTCTTGTAGGCTTCTTCAATTATTTTGAATTTAGCCTCAAGGGATTCTCTTTCACTCCTCTATTTAGGATTTTCCTCTTCTAGCTCATGGATCTTTTGCACCATCTCCAGCTTGTCATTTTCTTCCTTTGTCTTGAGCTCATGCTCCTTTTGCTTATGCTTCTTTATTACTTCATCGACTCTTTACTCAGCCTCCAATTATTGTTGTTTAAGTAATGCATCATCTTGTGCCTTAGCATCTATTTCATTTTGTTTTTTTGTAGCTTTTGCATGTACCTTAGCATCTGAAGCTTTCTTTGCTTCCTCAAACAATGCCCATTGATCCTCTCTTTTTAACACATGCTCAGTTTACTCTAGAGGCATCTCTTCTTGTGCATCCTTTTCTGATAAGGTTTCATTATAATCTATTTCAATATCATGGATCTCCATCTCTACTTCTTTTCCCTTTAAGTTCTCAGTTGCATCATGGAGTGTACCCCTAGGCATCTCTCCACCTTGTTGCTTTGTAGGAGGGACTTGGGCAGATGATTCACCCACAACTGATGTTGGAGCCACAGGTCCTATTGGGACATTCTCCTCATGTGTCTCAGGCACATCTTGGGCTGAAGCTTCAAGCTCAAGTTATTCAACATCCTGAGGGAATAATTCTAATGGTTCTTTGGGAGGCACTTTCCTCTTGGTTCTCTTGTATCCTTTCCCTTTCTTAGGAGCTTGACCTTCAGGAGCTGTGGCTCTAAGCACAACCCATTGGATACTCCTATCCAATACCAGTCTTGCTATATGTTTGATGTCAATTGTCTCCTCAACATCCCAATCCACTAGATCCAAACTCTTAGTGCCTATGTTCAATGCCTCATATGACAAATCCAACAATACCCCATCATCTGATAGTGTATCCAGAACCTCAACTTTTACCCAAATTTCACCATGAGTGGAAGAAGAAACCTCTCATAATTCCTCTTCCTAAGGTCATATTCATCTTGGAGATCACTCCAGAAGCCCTCCAACAAATTGAAATGTCTATCAGAGACTAAAGCAAGCAAAGCATTCATCCTTTTATTCAAATCAAAGTGCTTCCGGGTAGTATATAGGCCCAATTTCAAATGTATCAATTCACTACAAACCACCTTAGCTCCCACAAGGTGTGGGAAACTATACTCACCCAATTGCATGGGGAACTTGTGACAACCTAGTTTATGTTTCATTCCAAGCCTTGTATTCACCCCCAAAGCTTGGTAAACAAACTCCATTAAGATAATCATGTTACTATAGCATCTTGGAAGCAAATGAGGATGACCCTCAAACCCTGCTAGCCTGAAATAAGTGAATTTTGGGTACTAGATATACCTACATCCCCATTCTGCAATAAATTCCATGGCCTCCTAGCTTAGTCTATACCCTGCATCTCTAGTAATTTGATTAATAACTACATATAAAAATGCATCATTAACTCTTCTAAGATGTGATTCAAAAATTTGTAGGGACAACTGGTCATAATGATCCCATACTCTCTTTTGTTCATCAGCTTCTCCCAATATTCCCACTCTGTTTAACCCTGGAAAGATGTCTCCTTTGGCTGTTGCATAGACAACATAAGAGGTCATGAAGAAGCTCTTAGTTACCCTTACTTTGATCAGCTGAGCATGTATGTTATCTAAGACAATCATTGGCCAATCAAATTGTTGCCTTCCATCTAAGATTGTTTAAATGAATGGAAACATCCATTCCTTAAAGTGAAAGGCATCCCTCTTTCCAAAGACTCTAGATAACATCATTATAATGTCTGCTACTTCTTGGTAGAATTTTTCCCTTTTTGACTGATCTGAGAGCCTTTTCAGGACTTCTTCTTTATTCCTAACCATTTCTTGTTTAAGTGGGCTTTATTAGTCTCCTTCTAACTGTTATATATCTCTAAGGCTTTTGCCTCATTAAGCTGCCCCAGGTTCCTTGGACTAGGGACATTGAACATAAACTAAAACATCTGAGGATTCAAGCCTATGATAACATTATCTTGTGAATCTACACATTGTCTAGTGGCTTGATTGTAAGCTCCAGTTGCTGTCATGATCAATTTCAGGCATTGAATGGATAGAGGAAATACAACAATATGAGCCAGGCTAGACTCAACTATTCTTTGAGTTCTCCCTATCACCTCTTCAGCAAATATCTCTTATTACAACTCCTCATAATTAAATGGACCCATATTTGTGTCAATTATATTTGACCAATCATATTCCACTTTGTTAACAGTGACAGGACGACCCTTATGGTTATACCACAAGGTATAAGGTAGCTATTTTGGTTTAACTTTCTTAGGCTTAGTTGATGCCTTCAAAATTTATGTAGGTTGAATCCTTTGAGAAGATTCTTTTGATACTCCTGACATCCTTTAACTTCCTGCAACAAAACCCCAAATTATATTTACAATTTAAATATTAGCAAATATGACTTAGAGATCCTATCCTTTTATACATATCGAAGGAAAAACCAAGCAGAAACCATTCTAAATAGTCTCTTTTAAAAAAATTGTCGATATCAGAACTAGAACTAGCATTGAGCTTGTAATAATAATATGGTGGGACCGGAGTCAGAGTTGGGATGGTAATCGAAATTGGAATCAGAATGAAAACCGATTTGGTTTCGTGAAGAATTTTCAATTTCATAGTTGGTTCTTGTTCCGGTTTCACCTGAGTTACCAATATTTTGAAAGCCTACTTCTTACTATAAGCGAAGTCAGAGACGGGATGGAAACATAATCGATACTTATTACAAAACATGGTTCAAGATCAAAATGGATTCCGGTTCCGGTTCCGCTCAAAAATAATCATAACGTCATAAGTGATTTCAACAAGATGATAAATAACATCATGATCCAAGGACTAGGTCATATCAAAATGAAAAGGGCTTAAAAATAAACTTATACAGGAACATACCTATATGAACGAGAGGAAACCGTAATTAGGGCATCATATTTAAAACAAAAACGTTCCAAAATCCTAATTCACAAACCCTCGACTTCAAACAATTAGGGCACAAATTTAACCCCATTCAAACTAATAAGATCAATGTGTAACAGGATTCCTAAGTAAAACCATAATTTATCAAACCCTACCGACGTAAAAATAGTAACTAATCCATGCCATTTAAAAATTGGGGCATCACGATACGGTCACGATTAAAATGTGAAAACGGCCGTGATCTAAACAAACAAACGAGATACTAAACACCAAAAAAGCAAAACGAAAACAAAAGAAAATATGAACAAAATAAACAACATGAATTCACAAGAAAATCGAGAGTCACGAATTCATGAGAAACTAATGATAAAATGAAATGATATGCAAAACAAACGAAAGAGAAGAACAAAAACCCTACCTAACGAAAACAAATAGGTTAACCCTCTGAAGTGATTCCTCACGTAATTATCTTCCTTTCGATCGAATCACATACCCAAACGCTCCACTACAACTCTAGTTCACTCTTGATCTTTTAAAACAATGATAATAACTTCCAGTTAATCCCTAATTAAGGTTAAAACTACAACTTCATACGTGCATGGCTCCTATAATTAATGCCATAAATGTGGCAGATCAAAGTCGAAACTACAGAGGGAACTGGCACATTACTGTTGTGTGGCTTCAATAAAGTTAAACAACCCAAAACGGCAGGAGCGGAATCAGAGTGGGAATTGATCTAGAAAATTTGTCCAAGGTTCACATTTGGTTCGCGTTCCGGCTCCGATTTTTCCAACAAAGAAGATAGCAAAAAAAAAAGTCAAATAAAAACATGAAGACCAAAATGAGAAAACCTAACATAAAACCTAAGTTGAAATGAACAAAACAAAAGGCGGAGGCGGAATGGGAATTGAACCTTTATTTCAAAACCATGAATAACTTCAGACTTAACTTCCACTCCGGCTCCGGCTTTGACAAAGACAAAACTAAAATGACCACAAAAAGACCATCCGAATCGGGATCAGAATGAAATCTTTGAAACAAGTTTCAAAATCCGATTTAGTTGCAGTCCCGATTCTAACAGAACAAACAAAAGAAAAACAAAGTGTTTGAAAATAATAACTCGAAACTTTATTTTAAAAAAAACAAGGACAAAAACAAAAAGGGGGACCCATTTTGACCAAGGCAAAAGATGGGGTGGTTATGCAAGGCATAACAATTAATTTTCAAGAAAATTAATATAAAAAACATATACAAACTTGAGAAGTTTAATGTGGTAGCATAATTTTTATCTAGGATACAACATGAGAAGGAATGAGTTGAACCAATTAAATATGTTTCAAATAAAAAAACATTTGCCACATTTATGCATACCCCCTATTTTACTGATGTAGCCAACTATTTAGCCAAATGAGCATTCCCCCCAAAAAAATTTATAAAACAAAGACAGAGATTGGTTAAGGAGAGAAAACAAATTATTGGTTTAATGACTTTCTATTTTAATGTGGACCTGGTCTAGTTTCATGCAAGTGTGTCAGAACTATTGAAACTTACAACACTATGAAATCATGTCATGATGATCCCTCTAGAGGAATTTATTATGCAAAAAATGCTTCCCACAAGATGTTAAGCAATATATATTACAAGAACTCAATGCATAAATATACCAAGATATATATTTGATAAAGTGACACATGTCAAAGAATAATAAGATCAACACCATCCAATGAAATGCCTCTCTAGTATCAAGTAATTCTAGAACCATTTGAAGTGGGAATTTTACTTTATAAGGCACATCAATCCACCATATTAGGGGAGTGAGTACATATCAATGTGTATAAACTATCTTACAAAGTGGGTAGAAGTTCAAGCATTCAAAGTAACCGGGGAAGAACAAGTAACAAACTTCCTCCTTAGATTTGGGGCACCCAAATAAATTGTGACAAACTGAGGGCCTCAATTCATGTTAAAGGTTTTTTTCACTTTCATTGACCATTTTCAAGTAAGTGATAAAAAAACAAAACTATATGCCATCTTCAAAGCAAATGATTAGGTGGAAGTAACTAACAAGGAGCTGGAAAACATTCTCATAAAGATAGTTTCAACTAGTAGGAAAGATTGGGCCAAAAAATGCACAAAGTTTTAAGGGCATATAACACTACTTGGAGATCAAATACATGCCTTTCACCATATGGATTTGGTTTTGGGAGGAAACCTATCCTCCCCATTGAATTTGAGCTCTAGACACCAAGGACAACTATGGATATAGGTTTGGATCTATATAGAGCTCAAGTGGAATGTATACTGTAATGAAATGAGTTAGACGAACTATGATTGAAGGCCATACATTAGACTAAATTGATGCAACAACAAAGGAAACTATGGCATGATCATCATACTAAGGAGAAGACATTTCACATAAGAGACTGGGACTTATTGTGAATCCAAGTACATATATGTTAAAGGAAAGATTTGAACCCTCTATTTAGGACCTTATGAGGTAGATAAAGTATTTGATAATGGAGTTTTCCATTTAATAGTGAGATGTGAACACTTTTAGTAAATGGTCATAGATTATGTTTGTACCAAAAAATAACAAGAAAAGAGGATTTCATCCAAACAATCAAAGGATGGGTCATTTTTTTGGTCTAAAATGAGTCTTCCCTTTTCCCAATAAGCCATAGGTAAGCATCCTTTAGATTTCGTTACAAAAAAAATGTATATATATATATGTGTGTGTGTGTGTGTGTGTGTGTGTGTATGTATAATGTCTCTTCGATAGTTTATCTTTTCTTTGGAAGCGTCCTTTCAACAATGCTTTAGAAGATTTTTCATGTTTCCTTTGGAAGCATCCTTTTCACAATGCTTTGAAATATTAGCATCCTTTTCACAATGCTTTGAAATATTATTCATGCTAACTCCAAAAGCATGCTTTCAATGATGTTTTGGAAGACTTTTTGTGTTTCCTTTGGAAGCAACATTTCAATGATGCTTTGAAAGAATGTTTGTGCTTTCTTTGGAAGCATCCTTTCAACAATATTCCAGAAGATTGTCTGTGTTTCCTTAGGAAGCATCATTTTAATGATGCTCTTGAAGACTATTCGTGTTTCCTCCAAAAGAATCATTTTAACAATGCTCTAGAAGACTATTTGTATTTCCTTTAGGAGCATCCTTTCAATGATGTTTCAAAAGATTTTTTGTGTTTCCTCTAGAAGAATCCTTTCAAAAATGCTCTAAAATATTATTTATGTTTCCTTTGGAAGCATCTTTTCAATGATGCTCCAAAATATAGTTTGTGTTTCCTCTAGAAGCATCCTTTCAACAATGCTCCAATTTTTTTCTCATTATTCCTTAGAACCACCCTCTGAGTGATACTCTCAAGGTTTGCTTGTGCTCCTCTAGAATTATCCCTTTAAAGAGGTTTCAAAAAAATCATTTTCATTTTGTTTAAAACATGATAATTCCAAATTCTATAGTAAAATAATTTATAAGTATTTTTCATCTCTAAAAAATCACATGCTAGAACCTTCAAGCATAACTCAGACAAAAACCTTCAAAATTATAGCCACCACCATTGAATAAATGGTCCTCTTTGAATTTATGGAGATAGTTCAAGGAATCAATGTCAAAAGCATCAAATCCTTAGCATGCAAAATTTAATTTACCATAAAATGGTGACATGTACATGGATTAATTATTAATTAAGAATGCAATGATTGTTGCTTAATCAATTAATTAAGTATGATTTTTCCCTTCCATAATAATGATCTATTTGTTAGATTGCGTCACCCTCCCCAACTTGTGTATGAGAAATGTGGTGTAGTAATAATTTGCATTCAATCATCATTATTATACCAAATATTACAAATTACTCACCTCATTATCTGCTTAAGTCAAAAAACTTCTTAAGCTTCCATTGAATGCTTTTTCTACATTCAAAATCCACAAAATTGTGTATAATCCTTTTGCCTTGTCCTAGCACCTTGCCACCAAGGAGAAAGATGGGAGTAAAAGAAGAGGAAAATCCATATTCCTTAGAGAATTTACTTCAGGATCAACCTTCAACATATATTTTTTGTTGTGGGATGGTTAGAAATTTTACCTAAAAAATTAGGGGCATCATCTGGAGCTTGTTGAAGAATTCATCCAAAATTACTCAAAAGGCTCCACCACATCATTTGGAAGAGATTTTAAGGAAAATCTCAAACTTATTACTCAATTTTACGGAATTTTTGTTGAAGGAATTGATTTGCATGGTGAGAAATTAACTTACCAAGAAATGCTAGCAAATTTCACTAAAGAAGGGGGAAACCTTCACTAACTAATAGCCAATAAAAAGGGTGAAAATAAGGGCATCAATCAATATACAATCTTGTGGAAGTTAGTTGTAGCTTAGATTACAAATTATTTCACATGTGAGTGATAATTTAATATAGTTATGGGTCCAACATTTAGAATGTTTACCCACTTACACCATGGTGCAGAAAACCAACCCTTAAGAGTAAATTCACCCTTTTATTTATATGGGTATTTGAAAAGTATGATAAAAAAATATAAAAAATGGAATTGGACCCTTAAAACATCATGGTCTCATTATGTTACATTTCAAGTATCATTTTAAAAAAAAATAGAAGACAAATAAGAAGTGGACAAGGCTTCTGCAAACCTTTGAGAACATAGTGTAAGAATTATAAATTGGGGAACCTTCTAGAGCTACCCCTATAGAGGTTTCTCAAGATTCAAATAATTAGACTAAAAAATTCAACATATCTTAGGTAGTTAAGAAGGCTCTAGAACCTCAATTCATCCACCCACAAAGGAAAAATTGTAAAGAAAACCAACCTAGGAAAACCCTAGTTATCAAGAACAAATAGAAATAATTTCCTTGGGTGATGAGAAAGAAAACAAGGCAATAAGGATAAAAGGGAACTAGGGTCAAGGAAGAATCAAGTAACTAGCCTCCTCCCCTTCAAAGGAACAAGGATTGGAGCTCTAAGCCAAATCATGGTGCAAGATAACACAACAAAATAATATTACAAATAAAACCCTAGATGAAGCTTCTGTTATAGAAACTTCAGAGGAGCATGACTCCCTAATTAATGAGATACCAACACAAGAGGATAACCTAGTTTTTGAGGATACAACATTGTTTGAGTGAGAAATAGAACTAGATTCCCCTCTACATTTTTGTCAAATGAAAGGAAAAATCCTTGTTACAACTTCACTAGAGGAAGAATAGAGGATTCTAAAGGAAACTCAATTTTCACTTTAGTTGTCCAAAGTGGAATAGATGGTTCTTAAATAAAAGTAAGAAATAAAAAAAAATGAAAATAATGCTAGTAGAAAAAGAGGGATATTTTATATCTAAAAGACCAAATAGAGCAACCATAGGAAATATTTAATGGACATCCTAAAAATATTAAAATAATGTTGTTAGAAAAGAAAAATGAAAAACTGAATGAGGAAGTTACCAATTTGCAAGGTAAATGCAAATAGCTAGAGAATACCAAAATTGAAGTGTGTAAGTTAGGAGAAATATTACTCACATATAGGCAGTCCTCTAGAGTATAAAATATATTTCTAAAGGAACAACTATTAAGGTGAAAGATCTTAACAATCTCTTGCAATTTGCCTCATGACCCTAATGACCAAGAATTTTTGCAAGCATTTAAAATTGTAACTCTTAAGAAACAAGACCTACTATTTGATTTTTCACACATAACATATAGGTTGAGTTCTTTTTGTGGGTGAAGTACAAATAATATTTTTCATTTCTACAATGAGAAATTAGGTAGACTGGCATAATAGGGAAAAATAATATTTGAAGGTAGAAGAGACCAGTGGGCTTCTAATGAGGCATCAATTTCATAAACCACAAGCCTTTCAAAAGAACTTTGAGAGGATATTACAATATCTTATCATGGTTGAAAAAATATACCAAAAAATAAAAATTGTGTTATGAAAACCTTACAAATTCCATCCTTGACCTGCAAAAGTTAGCATTTGTAACATGTGAAGAAAGGTATAAAACTGTACCTATTTAATTTCAGAAGAGGTAAGTAATGTCTTCAAGAAATATTTTTTGGTCCTTGTGGAGGGCCAATAAAGTTGTAGATTTGATGAAAAAATATAGAGAAAAATGGATATGGACGGAATACAAATCTCACCTTATTCTCCAACCAATGACACCACTGCATGTCAGTGGTGAAATATTTGAATAGGAATTTAAGAAATGATAAAAATATTTAGAAAGTGCAAGTGGCTACATAATTAACCCTCAAGAGATGGATCCTTCAACACACTTGATTTATGATATTAATAAATTATTTGAGGAAGAATGTAATAGGAGAGAGACAAATAGACCACAACAACAAACAAAGAAGGAAGCATGAGGATTTTCTTAAACATGGGTTTGGGGGAATAATGAGGTACAAACATTCACCTCATTATTAAGATATAATTACCCTTTATTGATCATTTATAACCCTCCAAAAACTTTATTATTCTTATATTAACAGGCTTATTTAATTAATCATTTACAATCTTAATTGATACTAATGTATGAATACTTGTTATCCTTTTTGTGTTAATAAAGGTTATTTAATGTTGATGGTTATGTAGAAAGCATCATTTGTTAAAACAAGACAAAAAATAACAATTAAGAAAGGACTCTTTGAAGATTCTAAGATACCATGTCTTTGGAATCTCGAGAAGGATACTTCTCTAAAAGCTCCAAAACTTTCACAACAACTCTAGAATTTGTATAGGCCAAAGTTACTACACAAATAATTTTGGAGTAAGACACATCCTTTCTTGGAGAAGGAGAAGATAAATTGTCACATGACTAATGATCCTAGGAAAGATAATAAATGAGGACTCCTATTTAGTAATGATTTCCTTGAAATTGAAACTATTTTACTTAATACAACTCAAACTATGTTTATGGATTCCTGTAACAAAATTTTGAAAGCATCAATGCATGTTGGCATGATGCTATAATTTAGGAATCAGGTCACAATATATATTTTCTTGATGTTCAATAAAAACATATATGATTATGAAGATTATGATAAATCTTGATGCATGAATTACAATAGAACCTCTTTGCTTAATTACATATATTATTTTCTCTATTTTAAGAATCATTATTGCACTTTGTTAATGGTCTTGTGAGTTGAATAATTCAAACCTCTATTGAGTTGGCCACTCAACCAAGGGATTGGAACGTATGGTAGAGATAATTAGTTCAATTATGTATTATATTCACATCTAATTAATTTTGTCCATATCATTTATAACTTGTAGGTTTTATTTTTGTATTGTTATGTGTTAGGTGTTGTCTATTTTATATTTTTGCATGTTTATGTGACAAAAAGATCTTACATTTTGTAGATACAAAAATATGTATTATATGTTAAATTATTTTGCATATGTTTGTGAAAAAATTATATTTTTGTAGATAAAGAAGTTAGTGTCATTATTGTGTTTCTTTGAGGTCTTACATTCTATAGAAAGAAAATAAAAAGAGTAGAATGGCTCAAAAGATTTTATTTTTAGAAAATTGGTACTAGAGGAAATTTCATTTCATAGTAGTATATTTTCAACAAGCTTTCTATAGATTACATTTTATATGTTTTCATAGATTAGAGTTTACAAATATTTTGTAGTTGGAATTTATTTCAAGCATAATCATTCTCTATTTAGTTTAAAATATAGCATTGGACTAGGACATCTAAAATCCTTTTACAAACATCCTTGGATACCACCCTATTCAATACAATAATTAATTGAACTCGACAACACCTCATCACTCATGAACCACCTTAGCTAGGTTTACATGTACATGCAAGCAAAATTTTCCAGATATCACCATGAAATAGTTGGCATAGACTAATGTCAAGTTGGAAACTACCATGGATGAAGTGTGCAAGAATAGTGTCTATTATTAACTCATAATTAATCAACATATTGTGTATGTCAACACCATGTAGTAAATCTTGATGGCCTTGTTGCTAATCACAAAGAGATTGATTGGTTGGAATGTATAGCGATTGATCCCCTCTAGAGCATCTAATACTTACTATCTCAATCTCGACTTAACCTTGTCTCTATAGGAATTTAGGTAGTTATGCCTATAGATTCTCTTGGTCTACAATTAGGAGAATTTGAAAAAAAATGATTCCAATGTTGTTGGCCATACCCTAAAAACACACATTTTGAAGAAATGCAAGTAGATTTGATACATTTGAGTGCCCTATGTGTGTGGGAAAAGGAGACAATATATATAGTCATCGATTCTCAACAATAGAGGGAGTGTAGAGAAAAAAGAGGTCACATTCCATGTCAAAGAAAACTAACAAAATAGCAAGGAATTGAATGCCAAAGTGGATATTCAACCCCATCTTGACTTAGAAATCGTTAACATTTCCACCTTATATTTCAACTACACATGATTTGGCTACTGCGCACAAGGTTTTTAGTAGCTTATTAGTGTGGCTAGATTAGGTGGAGGTGCACGTGACTCCTTTGCATGTTGAAATCTACTCCAAGTTGAGATCCTTATTAAAGATTTAACCAATGACAACATCACTAGTATTAGTTTGAAGGTTTAGGGCGTATTGGCATATTTTTCCTGTCATCCCACTTTTAATAATACCACTTTTTAAGACATCAACAAGTAATTGTGGATTCAAGTGCTGCATATGGAAATGAAGATGACAAAGTTTTATGAGTTAAATGTGTTCTACAACTAACTAGCATGTTTGATGCTTACAATGTTGACATGATGATGTAATTGTTTGACACAATGACAACTTTGTGTGTGCACATAATTTCTGGTCAAGTTAAATGGTCTAAGTTTTAAATATTTCTTTGGTGTTGTATTCGTTCCTCATTTAATTTTTTTTTAAGTTTGTTTTATTTTGTTGTTAGTTTCTATATTTTAGTGTTATAAGGATGGAACACATGTTTGTGCTAAAAAAGTGTTGGTGCCATGTTTGTAATTTTTTGAATACTATAATCACACCAACACATTACACACATAAAAATGAGCATTGTAAGAAAAATCATTCAATATTTAATAACTATTTGAAAAACTTAGTACAAAAATACAATACTAGTCATAAGCATAGGAAGTCTATATAAACCTTGTTATGATGTACAAATTGATGACTACCTTTTTATGTTTATTATGTATGTACATATAGCTTACATGGTAATGCTTGCATTTTGTCACATCATAAATTACATAGAAGGTAAAGGACTTGTGTAGATCTAAAAGTTAGCACATGGGAGTTAAGTAAATGCTTATCCATTAGTCATTGCCTACATGAAGATAATATAAATAACATGTCATGCCATTTACTAATATACAAATCTAAAATATACAATGATAATCAAAATACAAATACTAATATATATATATATATATAACACTCAATTATATGAATAAAAATAATTAAGAAAAAATAAATAATCTTGAATAAAAAATAAAATAAACCTATAATGAACATTAATCTTTCAAAAAATTGCTAAGCTGCTCCATAGGACTTGCTATAAGGAATACAATGATTTTTAACATAAAGGTGAAACATATTTTATAATAGCAACCGATTACAAAGTGATTTTTCCAATCTTAGAAATATTCTTGAAACACTAATTCCAAAAAATCCTAATAATCCAAATGGACTAAAGATTGGTCCAATCAGTACAAGAGGAGGAACCCTCCAAACTTCATATACAAGGTATAAGCCCTTGTGACCTTGAATATTCTTCATGTTGTGAGTATCATAAGTAATATTTGCCTTTATGCTAAAAAGAGGTGAAATAAAAGGAAAAGTAATTAACAAAATGAATAAAAAAGATAATAGGAAAGACACTCCAAGGGTCATAACTCCCACAAGAAGTACCCCTACAGGAATTAAGAATTTAAGGAGGTGTTGTACACCATTCACAAAATCTCTGAAGGCACTATTTGAATCCCATATAAGGAAATCCTATTCACTTTCACTATTAAACTTTATATTATTCTATTTGGAAGATGCTTTAGCAATTAAATCAACAACTTGATTTGCTTCCTTCTAGTATGGCTCCAATTGAACAACATTGAAACCATGAATAAGGATGCCAATTCCTTTCTTACATTCATTCAACTACTACTGTTGGAAGTAAGAGGAAGAATTATTTTTTAAATGATCAATCAAAATTTTAGAGTATGATTTTAAAATAATCATACTCTAAAAATGATTTAGCTTAGTTTCTAAAAGAGCTTGGTGAATGGCCATAATCTCAAAAAAGTTATTGGAAGCAACACAAAGACTACCAACAAACCAAAACTTAACCCTGAAATTATGGTCACGACAAACACCTCCCATGTTAATATTTCTAGGATTACCTTTTGAAGCTCCATCAACATCAAATTTAACAAAACCTAAAGGGGGATGGACCCATTTGGTAATTTGAGCATCATGAGGACTATTGAAAGAAGAAATGAAGGAGAAGCCATTGAAATACCAAGTCTCATCAAAAATCTAAATTTCCACCAAAAACTCACTTGATAATTTTGAATCCAAACTTGACAAGTTTATTTTAGATTAGCCATTATTCGACCCCAAACCTAACATACATGCCTGGAAGTATCATTGAAAATCCATTGATTTCATTCTCAGGAAATCGTGTCAGTGCCGACGGGTTTTCAAATTAATTGTTTGGCGTGGATGGACAAAAAGCCAAAAACGTGGCATTCGAAACCATTATTAGCAAATATCTTGTTCAATGACAATAGTTAGTGTTATTCACATAGTAAGAAGACAATGTATTGAAGTTGAGCTTCATAATTTTTAACAACCCTTACTTTCAGAAAAACACTCTTCTTCGATAGCTGCCCAACACATTATTCACATAACAGTTGCATCATGGAAAACACAGTGGGTTGTGGCTCACTTATTATTTTATACAGGCTATGAGAAATGAATGTTTTGAAGTTCCCGTTGTACTCTTTTAACAACACCTACTTGGAGCAAAACACTCTTTTTCAATATCTGCCCATATGTTTCCAACACAAAATTTACATAATAGTAGCATCATGGAAAACACAGTGGGTTGTGGCTCACTTCTTATTTTTTCCTGTCTATAACAAAATAATGTTTCAACTTCCCTTTCTTGTCTTATGGGAGCCGACTAACTGCTAGTCAAAATTCACCTATGTACATCAAAAAATGCATGAAAAACATACACATGAACATACATGGATACCTACTTTGAGCAAAACACTCTTTTTCAATATCTGCCTGTATGTTTCCAACACAAAATTTACATAATAGTAGCATCATGGAAAACACAGTGGGTTGTGGCTCACTTCTTATTTTTTCCTGACTAAAACAAAATAATGTTTTTAACTTCCCTTTCTTGTCTTATGAGACCCCTTACTTTAAGAAAAACAGTCTTGTTCACTACCTGTTCATATGTTTCCAACAAAAAATTACTTAACTGTTGCAGTATGGAAAACACAATGGGTTGTCCCTGACTTTGCAAAAACCAGTAAGAAGACAGCAACTAGTGTTATGCACACAGTAAGAGGACAATGTATTGAATCTGAGCTTCATAATTTTTAACAACCCTTACTTTCAGCAAAACACTCTTGTTCGATCTCTGCCCAACACATTATTCACATAACAGTTGCATCATGGAAAACACAGTGGGCTGTGGCTCACTTATTATTTTATGCAGGCTATGAAAAATGAATGTTTTGAAGTTCGTGTTGTACTCTTTTAACAACACCTACTTTGAGAAAAACACTCTTTTTCAATATCTTCCCATATGTTTCCAACACAAAATTTACATAATAGCAGCATCATGGAAAACACAGTGGGTTGTGGCTCACTTCTTATTTTTTTCAATCTCCTTGTTTAAATATAAATGGAAAGCTTAAGGTCTGAATGCACGTGGAGGAGTTGGAGTAGAATATCAATGAAATAGAGGTGAGGGTTAATTTGAAATTTGGGAAACACAATGTGGAGTATTTTAGTTTCTTGAATGTCTTCCAAATCACACATTCCATTGGTGTGTTTAAATTTAAGTCGATTGATAATAAAACTGCACAAAATAACTTTAAATGGGAAACATAGTGCTGGGTTTCAGTAATTTGAATCTCCTTGTTTTAATGCAGAGGGTTTACAAGTTCTTTGTGTTTGAAATTTGGGAAATAGAATGTGGAGTATTTCAGTTGCCTGAATGTCTTCAAAATCACACATTCCATTGTTGTGTTTAAATTTCGCACCATTGAAAAAGGAAACTGCAAAAAATAATTCTAAATGGGAAACACAGTGTTGGGTTTCAGTTATTTTAATCATCCACTTGAGATGTAAAGGGTCATCTCATGCTGGGTTGTTTGGTTCTTAACACCCATGGTTTTGTAAGATGGAATGTTACAAAACAATATGAAAGTCTTCCAAATCACACCTTCCATTGTTCTATTTAAGTTTAAATAATTTAACAAATCACATGCTTCATAACACATTGCATTTTTCAACCTCCACATCACAACATACCCTAGCCCTTTCTGGTTTTTAGACTATTATATCTAGGTGTGCACATTTTGTAGTGCATGTCGGAAAATACAATGTGTTTTGAAGCCTGCCTTCACTTCATTCTGTTTTGCAACAATTCATGTTGGAAAACCATTGGTGTTAAGAAAGAAGCAGCCCAAATAGTGTTGTAAAACCCTCTGCAACACTATTGGATAGTACATGTCACCTAAATTTGGTATGATTTCTCCTCCAACTTGTCCACGTGCACTGAAATGTTCAACTTTCCCTTTCAATGTGCAGAGTGGAAAGAAATAGTATTTTCACCTTTCTTTCTCAAAACAGAAAAGGGCCAATACCTGTAACTGTTGCCGGGAAAACATGTTAGTGCTAGTGGGATTTCAAAATAATTTATCGGCATAGACAAAAATCCTAAAACGTGGTATTCAAAACCATTATTAGCAAATAATAAAAACGGTCGACGAGGTCCCATTTTCGATATTTTTGGACGGTGACGTTTTGGTGGATAGCGAGGGCAAGAGTAGTAGAAGAGTAGCATCCATGCAAAGCTCCTTCAGGTATGTATATCCGCTCTATTTATGTGCCATCTTGCCATTATGCAATGAACAATGAAGACAAGAATAACTATTTGTTGCTAGAAAACAATATTTTCACCTTTCTTTCTTGAAATAGAAAAGTCCCAAGAGTAGGAAACAAATAGTATTTTCATCTTTCTTTCTTGAAACAGAAAAGGCCCACGTCATTCCCTTCCACTTTTGCTACGCCAGACAAAAGAAACTTGTCCACAAAGCTAACCCACCCACTTTTTTTCCTAGCAACAGGCAAGAAAACCCACATGACAGCGTCGTTAACTCCCACCTAATCATCGCCCAGACATTTTGTTCCATCTACCGGTTTGGTGTCGATCGCCATTTTGGCGGGCCCTGCACTACGATGTCTCGTCATGCTATGTATGTTTCCATGTATGTTTTTCATGCATTTTTTAACAACTCTTTGCTACAACCGAAATGTCATTTCATTTTCTTTATCTGATTGGAACAATTTTTTACAACACTATATGGGTTGCTTGTTTTTGAACACCTTGTATCGACACAGTGCATTTCCCAAATGTGCAGAGAATGCGAACATTTATTTGGTCGAATCAGATGAGGAAAATGAAATGCCATATTGATCTCATGTTACATGAATAGGTGCGTTTTGTTTATGAGTTTGATTTCTCCTGATTGAAACAAATGTATTGCTCTCATTATTTGCACAGTTGGAAAACACACTGCCTCCTCTCTGTTGCAAAGGATTTTACAACACTATTTGGGTTGCTTGTTTCCATTTCTCCTAAGGAGCCAGCTAACTCCTAGACAAAATTCACCTATATACATCAAAAAATGCATGAAAAACATACATGGATACATACATAACATGAGGAGACGTCATAGTTGGAAAACACACTGTCTCCTCTCTATCATAGAGGGTTTTACAATACTATTTGGGTTGCTTGTTTGTTAAGGATCCGACTAACTCCTTACACCTATGTACATCGAAAAATGCATGAAAAACATACATGGATACATACACAACATGAGGAGATGACATAGTTGGAAAACACATTGTCTCCTCTATGTTGCAGAGGGTTCTACAACACTATTTGGGTTGCTTGTTTCTTAAGGATCCGCCTAAATCCTAGACAAAATTCACCAATGTACATCGAAAAATGCATGAAAAACATACATGGATACATACATAACATGACGAGACATCATAGTTGGAAAACACATTGTTTCCTCTCTGTTGCAGAGGGTTTTATAACACTATTTGGGTTGCTTGTTTCTTAACACCTTATATGGGGACATTGTATTTTCCAACACTGCAAATAGTGCAAGCATTTATTTGGTCGAATCAGATGACGAAAATGAAATGCCATTTTTATCTCATGTTACATACATAGGTGCTTTTTGTTTACAAGTTAGCTTTCTCCTAATTCTTGATTGGAAGAAATGAATTTATCCAACAGAATGAACATTCATTGCTTCACAATTCTAGCAGAATGGAAAAATGGCACATATGATTGCTGATATATATACTAGTGTTAGCGATAGGTTAAATTGGAAATTAAATTCCCAATACAGTTTAATATGTTCGTTTATTGTCTATGCAAGCTGTCATTTTGCACTAAGCAGAACATATAAATTTTATATTGGGGAAATTTGAAAGAAATACAATTATTTCTAGCACCAATTGTCTTTAATTTTCCAATTTAATCTATCGCTAACACTTGTCTTTCTTCCATGTGGTTTATATAGGCCACAAAAGAAGATTCAACAAAACAAGGGCAAGTGAATTGACAAGGATGATTCAGGAGATGTGAACCTTCTACAGTAAATATAGGTGATTCTGGCTTCCATAGCTTGAATCGCAAGTGTAGTGGATGATTAAATTTCTAAAATTTAATATGCATTTAGAAGTGCTGATTTGTTTGAAATTGTGAAATGTTGGGGTTTTCATTCAGCTGTCATTTTCATGTCATTCTAAAGTGTTTTGCAGTAATTTGAAATCTTTCACCAAAAGAGTATATATGTGGTGCATAAGTTTTTTCGTAATATTTCTTTTTACAATTTCACTATTTGTATACAATATTTAGTAAGTTATAAATGGTTCATTTTTTAACAACATTTGATGGCAATTTTGTAGAATGTTATTTCTATACTCTATTTCTGCTCTTTTTCAATATGTTTTGATTTGAACACCACACTGCAAAAAGATGTGCACATATAACAAGCGACTACTCCAAATAGTTCTATGCACTATATTAAATAGAATTCGTAAAGCCAATGGGTAGGAATAACTTAATTGATAATTTGGCCTACTCCCATTACTTGGCCCTAAATATTATAGACAAATTGTAAAAGAGCTATTAGAACAACAACATACATGGAAACAAAAAGTGACGAAATGGGCAAACGGGACAAAACGTCCGAGCTATGGTCAAGCAAGATTTAACAGCACCATCAGGTGTGTTTTCTCCCCCGTTGTCGGGCAAAAAAGCAGGCGGGTTAGCTTCGTTGGCAAGTTTCTTTTGTGTGGCATGGGAAAAGTGGAAGGGAATGATGTGGGCATTTTCTGTTTCGAGAAAGCAAGGTAAAAATACTATTTGTTTTGTTTCCTATATGCACGTTGAAAGGGAAAGCAGAAGGTCTCAATGCACGTGGACGACTTGGAGGAGAATACCGACCAAATTGAGGTGATGTGTATTATCCAATAGTGTTGCAAAGGGTTTGACAACACTATTTGGGTTGCTTCTTTCTTAACACGTAGGGTTTTCCAACATGAATTGTTGCGAAATAGAATGAAGTGTGTACTATGAATTACACAATGTGTTGAGGGTTATTATTGTCCCCATTAAATGAGAGATGTGCTATTTGATAAAATAAAACACCATCTATACATTTGTATATTTGCATTACAAGACAAAGGTTGGGTATACCGTATAAGTAAAGGCAGGCTTCAAAACACATTGTATTTTTCGACATGCACTACAGAATGTGCACACCTAGATATACTAGTCTAAAAACTAGAAAGGGATAGGGTATGTTGTGATGTGGAGGTTGAAAAATGCAATGTGTTATGAAGCATGCAATTTGTTATATACTTGAAACTTAAACACAACAATGGAAGGTGTGATCTAGAAGACTTTCATATTGTTTTCTAACATTCCATCTTACAAAACCATGGGTTTTAAGAACCAAACAACCCAGCATGAGACGACCCTTTGCATCTCAAGTGGATGATTAAAATAATTGAAACCCAGCACTGTGTTTCCCATTCAGAATTATTTTTTGCAGTTTCCATTTTCAATGGTGCGAAATTTAAACACAACAATGGAATGTGTGATTTTGAAGACATTCAAGTAACATTCAATGTTGCAAGACCATGCATGTTAAGAAGCAAGCAACCCACCATGAGATGACCCTTTACATTTAAACAAGGAGATTCAAATAACTGAAACCGAGCACTGTGTTTCCCATTTAGAATAATTTTGTACAGTTTTTTTATTGAAACTCAGCACTACGTTTCCCATTCAAAATTATTTTGTGCAGTTTCTTTTTTCAATGGTGCAAAATTTAAACACAACAATGGAATGTGTGATTTTGAAGACATTCGAAAAACTGAAATACTCCATATTCTGTTTCCCAAATTTCAAATACAAAGAACTTGTAAAACCCTCTACATTAAAACAAGGAAATTCAAATAACTGAAACCCAGCACTGTGTTTCCCATTCAAAGTTATTTTGTGCGGTTTTATTATCAATCGACTTACACAACAATGGAATGTGTGATTTGGAAGACATTCAAGAAACTAAAATACTCCACATTGTGTTTCCCAAATTTGAAATTACCCCTCACTTCCATTTCGTTGGTATTCACTCCAACTCCTCCATGTGCACTCAGACCTTAAGCTTTCCATTTACATTTAAACAAAGAGATTGAAAAAAATAAGAAGTGAGCCACAACCCACTGTGTTTTCCATGATGCTACTGTTATGTGAATAATGTGTTGGGCATAGATCAAGCTAGAGTGTTTTGCTAAAAGTAAGGGTTGTTAAAATTATGAAGCTCAGATTCAATAGATTGTCCTCTTACTTTGTGCATAACACTAGTTGTCTTCTTACAAGTTTTGCAAAGTTAGGGACAACCCGTTGTGTTTTCCATACTACCACAGTTAAGCAATTTTTTTGTTGGAAACATATGAACAGGTAGTGAATAAGATTGTTTTTCTTAAAGTAAGGGATCTCATAAGACAAGAAATGGAAGTTGAAAACATTATTTTGTTACATTCAGGAAAAAATAAGAAGTGAGCCACAACCCACTATGTTTTCCATGATGCTACTGTTATGTAAATTTTGTGTTGGAAACATATGGGCAGATATTGAAAAAGAGTGTTTTTCTCAAAGTAGGTGTTGTTAAAAGAGTACAACGAGAACTTCAAAACATTCATTTCTCACAGCTTGCATAAAATATTAAGTGAGCCACGGCCCACTGTGTTTTCCATGATGCAACTTTTATGTGAATAATGTGTTGGGGATAGATCGAACAAGAGTGTTTTGCTGAAAGTAAGGGTTGTTAAAAATTATGAAGCTCAGATTCAATACATTGTCCTCTTACTCTATGCATAACACATAGCAGATATACATACCCGAAGGAGCTCCGCATGGCTACTACTCTTGCTCTCGCTATCCACCAAAACGTCGCCATCCAAAAATGGCAAAAATGGGACCTTGTTGGCCCTTTTTTATTATTTTCTAATAATCATTTTGAATGGCAACGTTTTTGGATTTTTGTCCATCCACGCCGAATGATTATTTGGAAAAATCGTCGACGCTGACATGATTTCCCGATGACGGGACAACAAACGGCACGGGGGATGAGACGTTCGGTCGTCATGTCTTTCCTTCTGTCTGGCAACCTTTTATGTCGCCATGGGTCCCACCTCTTCCGTCGTGGCTCTTTTCTCCATGCGGTATGGCCACATATGCTATCATATATACATAGGTTAATTGTGTCCATGAGTTAAGGAGGGAGCAAGCTAACTCTTGGACAAAATTCACATATGTATACAACATAGGATATGCCAGTTTCAGGAGTAAATTCACATATGTATATAACATAGGATTTGTCGGTTCCTCTGCAACAGAGAGGAGACAGTGTGTTTTCCAACTATGATGTCTCGTCATGTTGTGTAGTATCCATGCATGTTTTTAATTCGTTTTTCAATGTACATAGGTGAATTTTGTCTACGAGTTACACTGGTTTCAAATTCCTAGACAAAATTCACCTATGCACATTGAAAACCGCATGAAAACATATGTGGACACATAAATAACATGAGGAGATGTCGTAGTGAAACAATGGGTTTTACAATAGTTTGAGTTTTACGAGACAATGTGTTTTCCAAAACAACAGTGTATAAAATGGTGGCAAAAATGGGATTGGATGTGGGCTTTTTCCTATTTCCCAATTATGATTTTGAATGCCATGGTATGCCCTTTTCTATCCATTCCAAAAAACAATGCAAACAATGGCGACATTCTGGGTTTTACATGATTTTTGAAATATAGCATTTCATTGTAGAACCCACAGATTCTACTTTCTACAAACATTATTCAGTAATTTCACTCATATTTCTACAATGGGTTGTCGCTTATTTCATTCGAAAATGGAAAAATTCGAAAACCAGCATACGAGGAGGAAACAAAAGAAAAATTTCAAAACCCTCGACACAAAAAAAATGCTTCAAATCGGCATATCCTATGTTATATATACATATGTGAATTTTGTCCAGGAATTAGCTTGCTCCCATTATATATAACCTAAATGATCCTAAAGCTAAAAAATAACCATAATTATTTAAGTTTTTGAGAAGCGACGGACAACCCGTTGGGTTTTCCATACTACAACTTTACCTTCTTTTTTTTGTGCAAATTTTGTTGCAAGCAAGGGCAGTTATAAAATATGAAAGTGACCTTCAATACATTGTTTTCTTACGGTGTGCATAACACTAAGTTTCGTCATTGAACAATATTTGAAAAGTGAAGGACAACCCAGTGTGTTTTCCATCATGCAATATTTTTTGTGCATCTTTTGTTTGAAACATATTCTGATATTGAAATGGAATGTTTAGTGCATGTGATGGATTCTTATAAAATATGAATGTGAGATTCAATACAGTATTTTGTAATAGTCTGCATAACAAAAAGTGTTGTCTTTTAACAGTTTGTGGGTTGCATGGTTTATAACACCATGTGTTTTCCAACCTGAAAATTCGGATAATAGTTTGAGTGTCTTGAAAAGCTTTTCTTATTTATACTGTATGAATGTAAAAATGGCACCTCCAAAAATTACAACTGTAATTTATGGTATAAATTGCAATTTAGTATCTTCGCATCATTAACAATAATAATTGGACAAAATAATTGCATGTTGTAAACCAGAGTGGGTTACTTGTATAGTGTTTTACAAAAGTGTGGGTTATGCGTTTCAATTTCTTCTTTTCATTGAAAACAATATATGCTTGATTACTACAAAATTGTGCAATAAATTTTCAAACTTTAACTGTCCATAACACTTGCAAAAAATTTACAGTTTACAGGAAACCAAGGATGTGTGCTATAAAACGGAAATTGGTTCCTACAATGAAGAATGTCATTGACATGGACAACACACCTGAAAGGTTGTGTAGTAGGGCATCTTCTTCGGGACGGTCCCATTCATGAAACGTGCAGGTAAGATCTGGTGATTACAAGATGCAATCCAATGTATAATTTTAATCTCTCATAAATGGTTATGAGGTTGATTGGAAAGTGGAAATGTTTTATTTAGGAGGCAGCAACCGCGGTACAGAGGAAGGCCCCTCGGTTTACAAAAACTGTCAACCGTAAGGCATCAACATGTTCAGCAATTGATTTTGAACTTGCAATTGCCCTTCCCTTCCTATGCATGAATTAGAATGCTTTTTAATTTCAGTTTAAAAATATCATGTCTCTTACAAATATTCTAATTTTGGCATATATCGTTCCTTTGATTTAGGAAAGTAATCAAGGAGATGATCTCGCTCTTGCCATAGTCCATGACCGGAAGGAAAAGTGTGTAGAGGGAGACCCTAAGGATGGAGAGGGATCTAATAAAGCACGGGGTGATGTGCTAGGCGGGAAGGTAGATATAATAACCGAATTATTGCATCGTTTGGCTGTGTATATATGTTGTGCATTCAATTTGATTGAATATCAAATATATTAAGCAATTCTTTTTTCCAAACTTGTTGTGCAGGTTGTTGTTGAATACAGAAGAGAAATGGTGAATTGGAGATATATATATTATTGTATTGTAGAAGAATATACCAGAAAGTATTATGATTGGAGAGTGTTCAACATGCATAGGTTTCAGCATCACCACCTTCCTATTCTTGACGCACCAAAGTGTGGCCGAGCTGTGTTGGGGGGAAACCAAAACAACCCGCTCCTCCCCCTGATAAATTGAAAGAGTACCTTCTAAAGAAGGTGGAAAATACAGAGTACCAAATGAATATATGGCAACATCTACAACAGAAGCGTGTTATTAGATGTGTCTATCAAAAGTTTGGGAAAAAAACTTCCTTCAACTTCCCGAAGAAGGAAAGGACGAGGTGAAGAAGAAAATGGCATTATACAACACTGACGAGATGAAGGAGCAGAGAAGACAAAGAATATTACGATTGCAGGAGAGAAAGAGACAGGAAGGAATGGTAATGTTGAACTGAAATGTTAAATGTGAACTTTCCTTGCTTAATCTTTTTTGTTGTGATGCATAGAAGGTTCACTTAGCATTAACTTACATGACATGCCAGGGTGATGGTCGAGAAGCGGTTTCTTCCCGCCAACAAAGTAGGGCTCATTCACTAGAGGAAGCTATGGCCACAAAAGGTGAAGATGGTGTTGTTCCTCCCACCCCTGCGTATAATATTCAGAATAAGCATCCTACACAGTTGAAAGTTTCAAGGCACCATCTAAAGAAGAAACGAAAACAAACGGTGATCTCCAAATCTTCTGTTTACTATAAAGTTTGTTTTTCTTATTTGAATGAATTGGTTGCATGCATCTGAGTTTGGTGCAACATTTTAATTCCTCCTATTACACAACAATGATGAACAACGAACTGCTGCCCTCAAGCAGGTTTTTATGATTTTCTATGGTGAAAAATTTCCCATGGAAGCACCAGATGATGTTGTTCCTCCCGACCCACCATCTAACAATGTTGAGAAGAAGAAGAAGAAGAAGAAGAAGAAGAAGAAGAATGAGCATATGCCATCAAATGTGTCAAGGTTCCTTGACATGGAAGAAGTAGAAGAAATGGTGAATTGCAATTCTTTTATTTAATGTTTGTTTTGATTTTTCAATGAATTGGTTGCATGCACCTGAATTTTAAATGACCTTTTAATTCATGCTATTACAGGGCAAGGATAAACAATGAAGTGCTAGCCTTAACCTAATTGGCGAAGTCGTTGCGATTGAAATGAGAGAGGCTAATACAGATGGACATGTGAACGGGGAGAGCACTGGCCACGAAGTGGGATAGGGTAACACAGATGGTCATGAGGATGGGGAGAACACTAGGCTGAATGTGGAACTGGGTGACAGAGACGGACATGGGGACGGGGAGAGCACTGGCTTGCAAGTGGGAGAGGGTAATAAGGATGGACCCGGGGAGGAGGAGAGCGTTGTCCTGCAAGGGGGAGATGGCAATAAAGATGGAAATGGGGACGGGGAGAGGTACGGCGTGCCATCTATATCAGTATGAAACCCAAAACAATTCCATGCTTTGTTCTTATTTGTTTAGGAATCTTTTAATGTGCCTTCAATTATGCTTCACGTCAATGATGTTTCCATTGCAGGCAAATCGATGGACGAACAGATGATAGAGTTCAACGGCATAAATTTTAAGGTCGGTGATCACGTAGACCTTTGGAGGTGGTATAAATGAGTTGTGAAAGGCATTCTACATGTTGTCACCAGAAACGCTCACACCCATTGCTTGAGGCACCCAAAAAATTGTGCAAGAGTCAGCATTGTTGAGGCCATCGATGGTCGATGCTACATACATTTTCCCATGCCTGGTGCAGAGACCATCGCAAAGTGCATGGGCGACTTTGTCATATGGCAGCTTTCTGAGATGAAGCATTTTGTTCCAAAGGTACACATAAACGATATGCTGTTGTATATATATCATACTACGTATATTTTTTCCATACATACGTTAATTCTCATTAATTGTTTGCTATAGGGTGAAGCTGTTAAATCTGACACAGACAAAGCACAGAGTACGAAGAAATATATTGTTTCACGTTCATCATCTACAAGGGTTCGTGGATCTGGAATCACCCCCTTGAAATACACAAGGACCCTAAGAAACGTGTTGTATTTTACGCAGGCGAACTCGATTACAAGGAAAGGCAGCGTAGGAATTGATGAGACAGGCTCCAAATACTAATTCTGCTCTGTGGGTTTCAATATTTCAATATTGAAAAATTGTGGTGTAGAGATACAATTGTGGCTTCTTTAATTATTTTATTATTGTACAATTATGCTGAACATATAGGTATATATACTTATTTCATGTCATTGGAACAAATAATTGTTATCCATTTTATATCAGACTTTAAGAAAAATAGTCGTGTTCACTATCTGCTAATATGTTTGGAACACAAATTTTACATGACTCTTGTGTTGTCCCCTCTGGCATATATTGGCATTAATGTCAAAGCAATAAGACAATAAGATGTTCTTGATTGGTAAACAAGTCAGTATTGGTTTGGTAATTCAGTTGATGGTCTCTTCATTTCAGTTCTTTGACAATCACTTGACTTGGCATACAAGTGTTTTTCAACTCTAGTACACTGCATATTGTTTCATGTTCACTCATCTTGCATATTGTGATAAGGAACTAAAATTGTGACTATATGTAAATAGAATTATATGAGTTGAAACAATTATGAAGATAATTTTTCTCCTCATGTTCATTTAGTTATCATATGTCATTCAGTTATAAAGTTGTAGTAAGATTATGTTATCTTGTAAATATTTCAGCTTTTTGGTTTGTATAATGTTCAGTCTTCGTGATCTGGTTATGGTCTTTATGTTCATACATGTTAAAAATCATCAAACATGCTTCATAACTAAATTTATCTAGAGCTTGCACTTTACATTTGGTTATTAATGCTAAAGTAGTTGGTATGGGAACGATCGATGCCACCATTTATCAATAAATTTGAGATTTTTTTTTTTAAGCAATCCATGAGGTACAGGATTTGAAACCCATCAAGTGTCGGTAATCTAGTTTTGGATTGTGATAATCCATACAAGTGGATACAATGATATACTAATATTTCAAATGCACCATTTGTAAAGCATATTATATATAACTACCTAAAAAATATTGTTGGGTCTCAATCCTGGAAACATAGAAATAAGGATTATCCATGACTCACTGACAAGATCAAATCAACTTTCGAATTAACAAGTTATATGCCTCAAGAAAAGAATGATGAAAATTAGACTAATGTCAACAATTGCAAAGGTGATTACAATAGGCCCATCAAAATATCTCAATCAAGTAATGCACCCTTGATTCTCATTATGTACCTTCAACCATATGGTAATGACAACAATGTGATTGGTAAAGTATTCATTTTAATGGTCTACCCTTACCCAAATGCCAATGACAAAGCAAAGCATATATTGGTGGATTAGAAAACCCTATTCATCCTTCTAGAAAACCTTTAAAGTAAGGTTTTAAGTCTCAATATTCTAAAACACTACTTTGTATGAGTTGTTTATCCTCTACAGAATTCCCTATTCATCTTTCTAGAAAACCTTTAAAGTAGGGTTTTAAGTCTCAATATTCTAAAACGCCACTCCCTATGATTTGTTTATCCTCTATAAACATAGTTGTTCAAACCTCTTCTCCATTTAAGGAGGGTAATTTACAGCTAAAAAAATATTTATCTTGGAGTATTTTCTCCATATAACCTGAATTGGTTCCTCTATAATAGTTACTATACATAATTGTTGGAGGATGGAAAACACACTGTGTTTTCCCATACTTTGCAAATCTTGTTGAAAGACGGTAGTTAGTGTTATGCACACAGTAAGAGGACAATGTATTGAATTTGACCTTCGTAATTTTTAACAACCCTTACTTTCAGTAAAACACTCTTGTTCAAACTCTACCCAACACATTATTCACATAACAGTTGCATCATGGAAAACATAGTGGGTTGTGGCTCATTTATTATTTTATGCAGGTTGTGATAAATGAATGTTTTGAAGTTTGCGTTGTACTCTTTTAACAAAACCTACTTCAAGCAAAACACTCTTTTTCAATATCTGTCCATATGTTTCCAACACATTATTCACATAACAATAGCATCATGGAAAACACAGTGGGTTGTGGCTCACTTCTTATTTTTTCTTGAATGTAACAAAATAATGTTTTCAACTTCCCTTTCTTGTCTTATGAGAGCCCTTACTTTAAGAAAAACAGTCTTGTTCACTACCTGTTCATATGTTTCGAACAAAGAATCTACTTAATTGTTGCAGTATGGAAAACACAATGGGTTGTCCCTGACTTTGCAAAAACAGTAAGAAGATAGTAGCTAGTGTTATGCACACAGTAAGAGGACAATGTATTGAATCTGAGCATCATAATTTTTAACAACCCTTACTTTCAGAAAAACACTCTTGTTTGATTTCTGCCCAACACATTATTCACATAATAGTATCATCATGGAAAACACAGTGGGTTGTGGCTCACTTCTTATTTTTTCCTGACTGTAACAAAATAATGTTTTCAACTTCCCTTTCTTGTCTTATGAGACCCCTTACTTTAAGAAAAACAGTCTTGTTCACTACCTGTTCATATGTTTCGAACAAAAAATCTACTTAACTGTTGCAGTATGAAAAACATAATGGGTTGTCCCTGACTTTGCAAAAACAGTAAGAAGACAACAACTAGTGTTATGCACACAGTAAGAGGACAATGTATTGAATTTGAGCTTCATAATTTTTAATAACCCTTACTTTCAACAAAACACTCTTGCTCGATCTCTGGCCAACACATTATTCACATAATATTAGCATCATGGAAAACACAGTGGGTTGTGGCTCACTTCTTATTTTTTTCTGACTGTAAAAAAATAATGTTTTCAACTTCCCTTTCTTGTCTTATGGGAGTCGGCTAACTACTAGTCAAAATTCACCTATGTACATCGAAAAACGCATGAAAAACATACACATGAACATACATGGATACCTTCCCATATGTTTCCAACACAAAATTTACATCACAGTAGCATCATGGAAAACACAGTGGGTTGTGGCTCACTTCTTATTTTTTCCTGACTGTAACAAAACAATGTTTTCAACTTCCCTTTCTTGTCTTATGGGAGTTGGCTAACTTCTAGTCAAAATTCACCTATGTACATCAAAAAATGCATGAAAAACATACACATGAACATACATGGATACCTACTTTGAAAAAAACACTCTTTTTCAATATCTGCCCATATGTTTCTAACACAAAATTTACATAACAGTAGCATCATGGAAAACACAGTGGGTTGTGGCTCACTTCTTATTTTTTCCTGACTGTAACAAAATAATGTTTTCAACTTCCCTTTCTTGTCTTATGAGACCCCTTACTTTAAGAAAAATAGTCTTGTTCACTACCTGTTCATATGTTTCCAACAAAAAATTCACTTAACTGTTGCAGTATGGAAAACACAATGGGTTGTCCCTGACTTTGCAAAAACAATAAGAAGATAGCAGTTAGTGTTATGCACACAGTAAGAGGACAATGTATTGAATCTGAGCTTCATAATTTTTAACAACCCTTACTTTCATCAAAACACTCTTGCTTGATCTCTGCCCAACACATTATTCATATAATAGTAGCATCATGGAAAGCATAGTGGGTTGTGCCTCACTTATTTTCTTTTTTAAACTGTGACAAAATAGTTTTTTCAACTTCAGTTTCTTGTTTTATGACACCCCTTACTTTAAGAAAAACAGTAAAAAGATAGTAGCTAGTGTTATGCACACAGTAAGAAGACAGTAGCTAGTGTTATGCACACAGTAAGAAGACAAGAAAAGTTACAGATTTTGATATTCCATTTTAGCATTCCATTTCAATATCCTTATACATTTCGATGAGAAGATGCACAAGAAAAGTTGCATAATGGAAAACACATACTATAACAAAATAGTGTATTCAAGTTCACTGTCAAATTTTATAATAACAATACGCATCAGACAATGAAATGTAAAAAATATTTCGCGTCAATATTACACAATCTGAACAAAATTACAATTCACATTTAATATTGGTCACAATAAAGACTATATCAACCATTTACGAACAGGCATAATCTCAGTGTTCTCAGCATCTGGAAGCATTTTTCGCACTCTAATTGTCAAGGTGGAATTGACAACATACAATGTTGCGACCCCGTAATTCTCATGTAGTAGCCTGATGGAGGGCCTCACACGGTGGATCTCAAACCTAGCAATGTGGTTGAATTTGAACACGGCCAGCAACCATTCCTCCACAAGACCTTTGTGATTACTAATTATAGATTCCCCCTTGAGGAATCTCATAAACCTTATGCTTAGTTGATTTATAAGATTGTGCCTCTATATGATAACTATTGGTCTAATGCACACTTTCCATATGCATCCAGCTAGGAAAAGGTCTCGAATTTCTCAGTAAACAGACATTGGCCAATCACATAAATTGACAATCTTTATTTGTAGATTATGATATTGAACATCCATGCCCATATGCGCCCAAACTCCAAAGACGTTGTTGAAGAAGTGAGCATAATTATCATATTGAAAATCTATGCGGTTTGGACCTTCTCTATTAATTCTCCTTAACATCTTTTCCCGCAGCCTATATGGGAGGTTGAGTTCCTCAATTCGAGCAAGAATATTGCATGGTAGATACTGGTGGTAGTTCGTCAACCAACTAGCCACCCTTGCTTGAGAACTGTGAGACATCTTCTCTAGGACTGCAGCAACAACAACAAGTTGTAAAATTCCTGAAATGAAAGACAAAACAACTATTTTAGATGGTAGACCTGCATTCTCTAATTAGAAGGACATTGTCAATGCAATGGAAATAATGAAAAAATAAGCGAGCAAAGTTGACTTATTTAGATAATGTATGCACTAAAGAGATTGTACCTATTGTTTGAATTGAACGAGGTGACACGTGCAGTATCTCCAAAGGGCATATGGAAATGCATCATTCGAACAGTGGGAAGAACAATGCCTGAAAGGAAAGAGAACAAAAAATTTAGCACATACAACAACATTCTCTAATTAGAAACACACGAAATAGTTGGTAAAAAATATTGAAAGCGAAAGAAAACTTTTCATAGCTAAGTAACTGTGTATGGACAGTGTCTTTTCCAACATGGAAAATAATTTGAGCATTTTATTTCTTGCAATCACATGAGTTTAAGTAATGAATTGTAAAAAATATATTTCTGTTACGAACACAAGATGCAAATAATCACAATTGGAGGATGGAAAACATAGTGAGTTTTGCCTAACATTTTTATTTTCTGCAGACTATAACAAAAGGAGGTCTCAAAGTTCACCTTCTTGTCAGTCTTAATTAGTCATGCTTGGAGAATTTTATAGGCTTAATTATTTTGTTTGTAAAATAGGCCTATTTTGGGGTCCACAACAACGAAGGAGAGCTTGTTTGAAGTGTTTGTTCCATAAGGTATTTTATGTTCCAAAAACCCATTTGTGCCAATTTTTACATACCATAAATTGAGATGCTATTGTTTTGCAAAGAATGCTTGAAAACATGACTCTACCACTGGAAATGCACTCAATTAGCCGAAATCTAGAAAGGAGCGGGTCTTAAATCATCATCTACTTTTACAAATGCAAAGGCTCAAGGAAACGTTGATCTACTAAACCCTTACTTTATGCACAAAAAAACTCTATCAAATGAGGCTTTAATAGATTACTGTATTCCAAACCTTCCCATGCTCTACCACCGTATGAAACATGTTTAGAAATGTCTGCCCATGTTTTAGGAACAAACTTTCAGCCCCTTTGAATGCACTTTCCTTAGTTACCAACTTGTATGCATCCTTTTTCATTGGAAATCTTCTGTATTTTGTAAAGATCAACAACCAAACATTGAATGGTTCGCTTCCCCTACATGATTCAAAAAATACACTTCTTAAATTATATAACATCATACCAAAAAATGGACTTATGTAAGCAAAGTTATTAAATTTGAACCATACCTTCCATTGGGTTTACACCCGCAAAAGACAGTCACCGACGAGGACTCCTTTCTCAAGCTTGGAATGCTG